>CM053785.1:826199075-826611575 GCA_028749045.1 Cupressus sempervirens | reverse complement strand
AAGACAGAAAGAATTGCAACAAGGAGATCTCAACAAGGAGCTCTATCCAAATTCTTGCACCATCTTAGAGAGAAGTTGTCCCCTATCCATAATATACCAGCCTAAAGCATGACTAGAAGCCCATTTGGCCAAATAATCAGCAACTCTGTTCCATTCATGAGGAATGTAAGTAAACCTAATGAACTTAAGAGAGGTACAAAAGAGAAGAGTCTGATTAACAATAGTGGCGAGCTGCCAACTAACATCTACAAGCTCTTGCAAGGAAAGCAAGTTCATCACCACTTGGGCGTCAAACTCATAGATAATCTTGTGTCATTCTTGCAAACAACATTGTTCCACAACATATAAAATGGCCCGAGCCTCCATGAGATTATTAGTGTAATCCCCCTTATGTACTGAGAAAAAGAATTTAACGTCACTAGATCTGCAATGGGCCACTCCCCTAATACTAGCAAGGCCTAGATTCCCCTAGAAAGAATTATCAGTGTTAATTTTGAGAACTCCATGGGGAGGAGGAGTCCAATGCCCATCCTAATTCACCTGTCCTTTCCTCTGTTGTCGGGGCTTCTTGGGCACTCTTTGAAACCATTGAGCTACAACCCCATCCTAAAGATGAAAATTGAGGTGATTTCATATAGGAAGATCAACTAGATCCATACCCCCATCTAGCACACACGTCACTTGAATAGAATGTGAGATCTTCCACCAAAGATGCATAACACCAATCTGAACATCTTGGAAGATTCGACGATTCCCCTCTAACTAGATATGCCAAAGAATTAACTATGGGCCAACAATCAAAGCAACATGGAGGGTTGAAGACATGGAGTGAGCACCACCCAAGTGGGCCCAAAACTCAGGCAAGGAGGAAGCATGCCTACAAGAGAAACCCCAAGAACTCTACTAAAGGTGCCATAGATGAGTAGAAAAGGAGCAATAGAAGAATAGATGGGAGAAAAACTCCTCCCATTACCACACAAAACATAATAAGAGGGGCCCTAAAATCCATGTTTAAAAAGATTATCCCATGTAAGGCAGTAGTTGTGAGCCACTAGCCATATGAAAAAATTTCACTTAGACCAAGAAACTTTATTCCAAACATGCTTCCACCAAGGGATCTCAGCATCCCCAAATAATTGTCTAGTTATCTCCTGATACCCCATAGAGACATAATATTTACAAGATAAGCTAACACCCCAAGCCAAAACATCTAGTCCTAGCAAAGAGGAACACTCCCTAGAGGCAAAAATCTAAGAAATATCCTTACAATTAACCTCTGTGCCTCTAGGAGGCCAATTAGAAGAGTGTATCCATTTGTAACCAACAATAAGTCCCAATTGATAAGGAGTCTTGTAATGAGCCACTTTATTCCATCTAGTAGCATGAAAAGAATCAAAGAGAGTTTGAAGATGAGGGTACATGGATAATATGGATGGTAATCTATCCCAAGCATTAGACCAAAACAAAGCATCATAGGCTCCCTTACATATCCAAAACAAACCTCTCTTGACTAGCACAACACTAGTCTTCAGAGTATGCTAGACCATAGAGAAAAGACCTTCAAGAGGAAGTGTAGAAATAGAGCAAGGATCAACACCATGAAAATATTTATGGGTGATAATATCAGCCCAAAGTTGATGTTGTCTAGAGCATCATTGCCAATAAAGCTTAGTAACCAATGCTAATTGACTACTCAAGAGAGCTGATTGAAGACCAAGACACCCTCCATTTTAGGCCTATAAACACTCCCCCAGCTAATCAAACCCCATTTAGTGCTACAAAAATTACCACTCCAAAGGAATTTTCAAGAAAGAGCATCAAAATCCTTGAGAAAGTAAACAGGAGTAGCATGAACCATGCTTCTATAAGTAGGAAGAGCTTGAATAAAATATTAAAGAAGAGTAACTTGAGCAATAATAGAAAGCCATTGATGAGTCCAATGATTTACCTTATCCTAAAGCTTGGTAATTAATTTTTTCTAGAAGAGTCATGGATGCCAAGAAACAACAATAGGGATTCCAAGATAACTCAAAGGAAGCGATCCAATCAGAAACCACAGGATATTAGCAATCCTTTGCTAAACAAAATCAAGAATGTTAAAAAAATAAATGGAAGATTTGTGCTCATTAAATGTTTGGCTTGAAGCCACCAAATAAATATCCAAAGTATGTCAAAAGGCTTTAGCTTCCTTGATTCTAGCAAGATGCACAAGAGAAGAATCATTAACAAATTGAAGGTGAGAAAGAGTAGGTAAACCATTACCCCACCACCACCCCTAAATAGAATTTTGGGACACCTGATAGTTAATGAATCAACCCAAGCCCTTAGTCATGATGATTAATAGATATGGGGAGAGAGGATCACCCTAGCTATGACCTCTAGAGGTATTGAATAGCTAGAAAGGTTGACCATTAAGAAAAACTAAAAAAGTGGTAGAAGTAACACAACTCGTAGTCAAACTCACCCAGTCAGAGCTAAGGCCAAAGGTGAGAAGAATATTCCTTAGGAAGCTCCATTTAACTCTATCATAGGCCTTATCCATATCCAACTTAACAAACATTGATCTCTCCATTGAACTAGCCATAGAGTAAATAGCCTCAATAGCAATAACCACCCCATCCAAAATTTGTCTTCTAACAACAAAACCACCTTGTTCCTCTAAGATAATAATGGAGAGCCACTTTTTGATTCTCTAAACAATCAAATTAGTAATTACTTTCTAAACCACATTACATAAGGCAATTGGTCTAAAAAACTCCAATTGATTAGCACCCTCTCTTTTTGGAATAAGAGTCAAGAAAGTAGAATTCAATGCTTGAAGCATCTTCTTGATAGAATAGGATTCCTTAAAAGTACCTACAATAAGTCATGATTATGATGTCCTAGAATTCCTAAAAGAACTCAACTAGAAAGCCATCAAGACTAGGAGCCTTTCCCTTAGGCATGCCAAAGACCACCTCCTCCAGATCTTCCAAAGAGATCAGTCATATTAGATAATCATTCATTTCTTGAGTAATAAGGAAAGGAATACAAGAAAAAATAATATTTTCTTTATTATGAATAGGAGGAGAGTCCTCAAAGAAGATGGTAGAAAAGTATCGAGTAGCCTCTTGGAACAAAGTTGGCAAGAAAGTCAGTTAGATACCTTGAGAATTAACCAAAGGAGAGATATTGCTCTAATTCCAACGAGATTGCACAGTTTTATGGAAAAAAGAAGTCTTCCTATCACATTCCTAGAGCCAATCAACTCTAGCCTTTTGCTTTGAAAAAATTTCCTCTCGAAGTTCCCATTCTTCTAGAGCTCTAGAAGTAAGGGATTCAACCCTTCCAAGATCCTTCGAGAAACCTTGATCTCTAATTTTCCTAATGATGACATCAAGATCTTCTTGAGCAAGCCTCTTCATAGAGTGAAGGTTCCCAAAGCATTTTCTATTCCATATCTTAAGCTACCTTTTTACATATTGAAGCCTTTCCAAAAAATGAAAACATAGTAATACCATATGTAGGAGCACCATCTCTCCACCAACATAAAACAAAATCACGAAGAGAGGAGTCACGAAGGCACATCAAATAGAACTTGAAAGATTGATGCTTTGGAATACAAGCCCCAATAGCAAAAAAATTGATTGGCCAATGATCAAAACCCCTACAGTCCAAAAATTTTAAAGAGAGAGTAAGGGTGCCACTAACCTAGAAAGAATAAACAAGAAATCTATCCATATGTTCTAAGATATCATCAAACCCATTCCTTCAATTATTCCAATTATAGAGACCATTAAAAGGCTTAACATTAGATAGATGCAAAAGCAATATGTGTTGACAAAGAAGAGCATAAGAAGGCCCCAATCTAGTCAAACCACCTTATTTCTCCTCTAGACTTAAAATAGAATTGAAGTCTCCTGCTAACACCCAGGGATGAAAAGGGTAACAATTTATAACATACTGAATATGCCTCTAAAGTTTATCCTTTCCCACAATATCAATAGGTGCATGCACATTAGTAATCATGAATACCTTTCCTAAGTCCAAAGCAAAAGCCACCGTAGAGAGAGCTAGGTGAGAAGACACCTAGCCAAGGGGATACATTTTTTGTGGATCCCAAAAGATTTCCAAACCACTAGAACTACCCATAACCCCAACACACTAGCATTTCCCATGATTCCAAATACTAGAGGCATGTTGGACCATAGACTCCATAGAGAGCCCACTTGTTAATCTCTATCATATCTAATTTTTGCACTAATGATATCTCTCACAGATAGTAGTTTCCTCACTCTAATGACACCACCATGACAGAGCTCTTTTCCACATACACTATTTATAACATCATGGTAGATGTCTTCTCCTCCACCAAATCTACAAAAAACATTGAATAATCACTATTTATGGAACCACTCACAATGCTCCATACAATTTCTACAATGTTACATAAAGGCTCTTCCAATGTCTTCTTTGCATAATTCTCCTTGAAAGGGATTTCCATATCATTTCCAAAATTGGGGAAGAGAGGTTGAGATGCTCTTGCCCATCAATTGGGGATACCAATTCTAGTTAGCATGAGCTAGTCAAAGCCTCGGCAAGAAAAAAAGGTTTCCAAAAATGCTCAGAAATTGCCTCCATCTTTGTTATGAATTTCTGAACATAGAGTTTTCCTTGAGTTTTTCTCTCCATAGCTTGTAGTTGGAGAAGTGTGGGAGAATCCAAATGATAAATACCCCCAATTTGTGGTAGATGAGAATTTTCCTTGTGGAGAGAATGGAAAGGAAGTGTGATGTAATACTCATCATTTGTAGCAATATCATTGATAGGGTTTCATGGATTGATGAGTGACCATTCAAAGCATGGTCTAGTCATTGATATTTACATACATAGTAAATCAAAATATTGAAAGGTGAAGGAAAAAATAAATAAATTTAACAGAAAAGAACAACTCAAAACATATTGGAAGAGAAACTATCTTTTATTGATTAATTGATTTGCAATGCAATTACCTCTCTATATATAGAGATGTTTACATTTTCTAGAACAAAGAATATCTCAACTAACTTCATGCATGGAAGAGGTAAAAGATGAATTAACTACAAGTTTACTTAGTCACTAATTGAAGAGGGTGGAAGATGTGAATAACAACTTGTTGTATAGTTGTATCAAACAACGATAACTACTCATTCAAATGTGTAATTATTCCAACACCCTACCTTAATTACTACCGCTAATACATCTTTAAGTGGGAGAAATTATTACAATAATGAATTCAAACATCAACCTCTTTGAGATATAGAAAGGTTTTAAACTTGAGAAATTTAACAATAGATAATGCTTTGATAAATATATCTGCAATTTGATCTTTAGTGCCATAGAAGTATAGGTCCACTACTTCACTATCCATTAGGTCATGAATGAAGTAATGATGAAATTTAATCTGTTTGGACCTAGCATGGTATATAGGATTCTTCACAAGCATGATGGTGCTTTGGTTGTCATAGAATATAGTGGTTGGATGAGCTTGTTGATGATGTGTCTCTTGAAGTAGTCTTTTGATCCATAGAGCTTCTTGAGATGCCTTTCATCTACCAATATATTATACCCTTTCTAATGAAAGTGATACTATTGATTTCTTCTTGCTACTCCAAGAAATTAGTCTAGATCCAAGATGAAAGACGTATCCTGAAGTTGATTTTCTATCATCAATGTCTCTTGCATAATCAAAATTTGTATAACCTACTAAAGTAGGTTCTCTTTCATGTTTGTAATCTATACCAAGCTTGAAAGTACCTTTGATGTACCTCAAAATCCTCTTAGTATCTTTCCAATGATCATAATGTGAATTCACCATGTACCCAAATACAACACTAGCAACATATGCTATATCTAGTCTAGTTATAAGAAGATATAAGAGACTGCTGACAAGCTACCTATACAATATTTCTATTCTACTTCTAAAACCAACTTGGCTGATGCCCAATTCTAAGTCTTTACATATAAGAAGGATAATCATAATGCTCAAAGGGATTATTTAGAACTTATAATGAAAGTTCCATACTCCAAGCATCACCTCATAGCCATTAGATCGAGATCAAAAGGAAGATGTCATGAACTTTTCCTCTCTTCAAAAAACACTACTTTTAGAGGGGTTTTCTATCTCTAAACCATGTGAAAGGCCACTTCTTTGAAGGCTTGGAAAAACTAAAATCCAAGTGACTCTAATGGGAAATTATTGTTCAGAGATGCCAAAAAGATGCTTCCAGTAAAGTTAGCCATAAAGGCGTAACCTTGACATTAAAAAAAGCAAGTGTTAAGTGCTCAGTGTAGAGAATTAAAGAATGAAGTGCTCAAGATATTAAAGGAACATTCCCTGCACTACATTTTTGAATCAAAGCAAAACTAGGCTTATGGAAAATTTGATCTACGCTGTTTCCCCTGCACATACTAAGTAACTAAACAAATCTTCTTTCTGGATTCTAAAGGAAACAAGGTGTTTTCCGCTAAAGTAAAACCCTTGTTTCAATAAGTGCTTTAATGATAGAACTTTACTTTAAGTAAAGCAACATAGATTTCAAGATTATGAGTTATTATGTGGATGAAAACAAAATTTTTTAAAAAGTCATTGATTACTAAATTTAATGCAAATCATACCATTATGATGGTTAACCAACCTTAATTTTGTTCATGTGGTGCTACCATTTAGATTTCTACATCTATTCATTAAATTTGCCTCAAATTTGTTTCATCATATATTTTTAATGACTATTTATCAAGAATTTCATCTTTGCAATCATAGAAAATGGAAATCAGAGTTGTAGGTTATGATAAGCTTATGGGCTTAGAGTGATTTAAAAGATTTAATAGATAGATCATTTAAGTTTTATGATTTAGGTGATTTTCACAGAAGACATAACTATTAGCCTATCCACCTAATTACAAAAAATTTGAAAGAGATTAGATTAGTGGAAGTTTCTAGTTTTCCCATGGCTCTACATGCTCTACAAATAGTAAAGGAGTGTATAAAGAGATAGAATCCAAAGAAAAGGAAAATTATGTTCCCTAACTAGTTTATCCTCCTCTCAATCAACAAGCCTTTAATATAGTCTACTTTTGGTGTGCCTATAAAGAAGGAGTATTGTAATGTTTACTTTGGCTCCTCTACATCCATGTTCAATAAGAAGAAGACCTCGAGAAGGGAGGATATGCAAAGGACCTGGTTCCAAATGTTGTGCTCAAAGAAGAGAAAGATGTTGAAGGCCCTATTCAAAACCAATTTGAAAAGGGAGATTATAGATATCCTCACCTTTATACTTAGATTAAAAGGAAAAAATAAAATTCTAGAGTTCTTTGAGCACCACTTCATCCTATTGCGCACCATTTGTGCCAAAGGTGTGCAGATTGACTGGGCCTAGGCTATATGTGATGAGCCCACCTCATGGTTGAATTTAGCCAAGGAATTAAACTATTTTTACATTCCTTCTTATCTAATATATGCCTTGGTTATCCATCACCTATAGTTGGGTCTTCCTAGCATTCAAAATTATGATGAACATACAAAGGTGTATGAGTTCTACCTACACCTTTAGCTGTAGAGAAGCTATGAGGAGTATGTCATAGTAAAAGATACTTTCACTATAAGATTATGTAAGGAATATCAAGGATTCTCTAAGAAAAGATTTTCAATACAAGAAATTTTGGCTATTAGCCAATTTGGATGCTCATTCACCCAATTTTTGAGCTTTTCATACCTACACATAGATGCTTTTGATGACTTTCCCAAAAGAAATCCTAGGTACCCCGAGGACAAGCTTTTACTTATTGAATTGTGTTGAAATATTCTTGAAGTGAACACCTTGTGTTCAAATGTGAAAATAATAGCTTGGATTTCCATCCCCATAGTGGTTGGACACTATTTCTATGCCTCTAGATCTGATGCTCAAAATCTAGTAAAGGGCTTTTAAAGTAAGATCAAATTGATCAATTATGAGGTTCTCAAGCCTTAGTATGACCCAATAAACTTCATGAGAGATCATTTGAAGGTGGTATATGCATTTAGACACATTTTAGACACTAAATATTTTTTGAGTGAATGTCTTAATGTGTATCAAACCTGGGAGAAGTTTTGGTCCCGATTGAAATTTGATGAAGTAAAATTATATAATGATTCTATTGATGTTTTTGATCTTACATATGATGGCTCCTATATGCATCCCTCCTCTTACGAGAAAACTGAAGACATTCCCTTCATACCTACCCTACCTATAGGTCTTGTCATCGATACCATGGAGGTCCTCATGTATAGAATCATCGAAAGGAATGACGAGTGGGTAGAGTGGAACCAAATGAGTAAGAAGAGAATGGGAAGTATTGTCTCCACTAGTGGAGTATCTTCTAGAGCTGCTCAATCAATTTTAGTAACAACCATTATTGATGGTACTTTGACATTTTCATGCCCAACCTATTCAATTGGCCAAGGTGGTGACCAACCTCCAGACAAGAATTTTCCAATCACTACTACTTATGGAGGTGGATCTCTTCTAGATATGGGAAAAATTTTGAAGTATGAAGAGGACAAGGAAAAGGGAAATGAGAAAGAGAAAGAAAATTTCACACCTAAGCCCTCCTCCCCTATCCAAGTCATGAACCTGGATGGTGACACCAATCATATGGATGGTCAAGATTAGGGAGTATCTCAACAAGGGCACACCTTGACCCTTTCAATTATCAAGATGACTACATTCCCAGTAGAATCTCAGAGTAAGGAAAATCCTTCAATGACAAGGAAGCTCTTATTGGAATGGTTGAATTAGTTATTCGAGGTCCAAATATCCCAATAAAACATTTAGTACTTAACAAAACTTATACATATATGTCCTTATTATGTATCTTTCATGCATCCACTAGATCATCCAATACTTAAAATTGTGGGTTACTATCCTAGGTTAAAATAAATTTGTAGAAATATAAACATGAAATATAATAGAATCAATAACACATTCAACATAAGGATTTTATATAGAAACCTAATTTGGAAAAAACCACCAGTAACATGATACTAATTCTCACTCTTCTGAAGTGATGCCCTATGAAAGGCCAACCATGTTAAAGTTTACAATACACACTGTTAAATGTGACCTAGTTAAAGGATTTTAGTCACCCTATTAGAAGTGATCCTTTTTAGTGGACTTTAAAACATTCCATTAGAATGTCACCCAGTTAAAGGATTTACAAGTGACTATTAGGTCATCCTTAATCCAAAGGATTTATCCTCAACTAATATAATGATTAGAATGTATCAGTAGGAGTTGATTTGATAGAAAATCACAACTCACTTGTAGATTAAAAATCTCTATTTATGTCCTCCATTCTTGTTGCATTCATTCACTTTAGATTTGATAGATCATTCACCCTTCAAGCATTCATCCTCTTTAGCCTTTTCGCTTTGTATGTCAATCGGAGAGTCTCTTATTTGGCCACCATATGAAGTAACACCCTAGAATCCTTGTCTTCCTTAGGTTTTCACACATGCCAACTATTTCTTTAATCCTTGTATCTCCTTATAAAAAAAAATTAGGTCTTTTTTTTTTTCTCAATACTAATCGTCCATTTTAAGGTTAGGTTAGATTCATTGAATCTTCCCTCTTTTCCATTTTGTTCCTTCTAGAAACTTCATCTAAAATCCTCTTTGAATTTTACTCAAAATTGTTTGTCTTGAATTATGTGCCTATAGTTCATCAAGCTTATCTTCCACATACATTACACAATCTAAGAAATTAACTTTGTTAGGTCAAATTCAGTGAATCCATGATCTAACTCAAATTTTTATCACTTGGCAATAACTAGCCTCTAATGCTTGATACATATGTTGCTCGTTATCCACTAACATTCACTCATCACATGCTATGTTTTACTATCACTCAACACACACTAGAATTTACTCATCTCATACTAAATTCACTTAACATACACTAGATCTCCACTTTGCTAGGCACTAACTAATTTTCTACTCCACTTGAAATAACTTCGCTTGGCACTAACTAATCACTTAGTCGACCTTAGTTGACTCATTTTTTTCTTTTTTCTTCTATACTTAGCTAGAGTATCCATCAAATTTAGCTTTAAGTAGATAAATAATAAAACATATCAACCATGTCTTGCTTGATCTTAGTACTTCTTTTATATATCAAATAACTCAACCTTTCCTCTAGGTGCTCTTGTTATCTCATTTGATTAAATCATCTTCAACAATCAAAAGAAGATAGCATTCAATCCAAGTAAGTTGTTGTCTCAATAGCAAGTAGTAGGTTCGACATCATTGACAGTATAATGATTGTTCCATATTCCATACAAAAAATCTTATTTTCAACAATCTCCCTCTTTGGCATTGATGGCAAACCAATACCAAGAACAATACAAAAAATAAAATTAATGCTTTGTATTTCAATATCTCCCTCTATCTATATATGTCCTTTATCTGTGTAGGGTGATGTGATTTTTGTCAATTTATTCTTTCTTTAATATTTCCCTCTATAGTATATCTCTAGTTTTTTTGTCTATTCTCTGATTTTATCCCCCTCCCTTTTCTTCAAGTTATTTTCCCCTCTAATATAACTCACCCTCTTTCAACATGATTTTATTTCTCTATATTTCTCTCTATATTTCTCCCTCTTTGATAAAAATGCCAAAGACTTGTCATCTCAATATGTAGATGTTAACAATTCAGATTCTCCCTTTGTCACCTTACTTGTCACTAGTCTTCTATTCCAACTCTTTGATTACTTTAGGCAGCTCCTAAGGTAAGATCTACTACATCAAATTGTAATATATGATATTCAATGTAGTTGATATAGGACATTACTCATGCTTCTTAAACAACTTTGGATTGGGGTATCACCCCTAACTTACCTCTTGGATACTAATGAGCATCCTTAGGTAAATCTTTTGTGAATATATTAGCTATCTATTATTTAGTATTCACAAATTCCATTTTCACTTCTTTGTCTTTAACCAACTCTCTCAAGTAATGATACTTGATAGCTATGTCTATTGTCCTTGTATGCATCACAGGGTTCTTAGGTATGTTTATAGAACTTGTATTATCACAGTAGAGTATCACAGGTTCAATAATTTCCTCCATTCCTTTGACTAGCAGCTTGATCCATATGATATTAGTACAATTCATTGCAGCAACAACATATTTGGCTTTAGTAGTAGACTATGATGTGCAATTTTTTTTTTACTAGTCCAAGAAACTAGTCTCTTTCCCAATAAAATTGCTCCACTACTTGTACTCTTTCTGCCATTTACATTTCCAACCCAATCAACATTTGTATAGGCTCTAAATTCAAACTTTTCTTTTTTCTTATAGTATAGAGAAAAATCATCACTTCCTTTTAGATATCTTATAGTCCTTTTGACTACCATCAAATGATTCTCCTTAGGATTTGCAAAAAGTCTTGTAACAATCCCAATAGCTAATGCAATGCTAGGTTTACTATGAACTACATATTGCAATTTCCAATCATAGACTTGTACAAAGTTTGGTTTAATTGAGTAGAATCATCAGTCTTTGATAGTTTATGTCATGTGACCATAGGTGTGTTAATATTTTTTGAATCTTCCAAACCAAAAGTTCTCAATATTTCCTTCACATACTTGGACTAAGTTACTAAATTTGATAGACTTGCAAGAAAAAAAAGAATTTAATCTCTCCAAACATGGACATCTCAAACTCTTTCATCATCTCATCAGCAAATGTCTTACACAGTGCATTTTATCCTCCAAATATGATATCATCAACAAAAATTTTAGTTAGTAAAATACCTTTACCACCTTCAGTCTTCAAGTACAAATTACTCTTGTCATCAATTCTCTCAAAACTAATCTTCACAAGATAATTATGAAGCCTCGCATACCATGCTCTAAATGCTTTCTTTAACCCATATAAATCATTGTGTAGTCTACATACAATTTTATTGTTGTTTGCATTAACAAATCCTTCATGTTCTTTAATTAGACCTCTTCTTCTAGTATACCATTCAAAAATGAAGATTTCACATCCATCTAATAAACTTTGAAACCTTTGTATGCAGAGTAAGCAAGCAAAATTCTTACTTCTTCCAATCTTGCAATAGGGGAAAATTTTTCTCCATAGTCAATTCCTTCTTCTTGAGCATACCCCTTGCAAACTAATCTTTCTTTATTTCTTGTAACTTCACCATTCTCATCTAGTTTATTTCTATAAACCCACTTGGTTCCAATACATTTTTGTTCTCTAGTCTAGGTACAAGTGAATATGTTTTATTCTTCTCAATTTGCTCAATCTCTTCTCTCATGACTTGACTCCAGTCATCATTTTCTAATGCATCCTTTATTGACTTTGGATCATGCATGCTTAATAGACATGTATCACTTCTCAATTTGTTTCTTGTCATAGGTCTAGCCTCTTTATCTCCAATAATTTGTGTATAAGGGTGATGTTTTTTGACATACTTTAACAATCTTGGTTCTTCTCTATTTTCTTCAATGGATCTTTGAACTTTAGAATCACTATTGCTTCTCTATTAGGTAAGTCAACATTTATTTCATGTGCAGTAATCTCATTATTAGAATATACATCATCTTCTAATTGTAACTCAATACTTGAATGTATCTTGGTTCCTAAATGTAACTCAACATTCATTGTATGTGACTCAACAGTCATTGAAACTTGTTGTCATTGATTTGCAACTCAGTTCAAAGCTTCATCATCACTCATGTCATCATAGAAGTACACAAAAAAATTATAATATTCAAGTTCTTTTGCAAATTCAGCTTCCTGTAAGTCTGTATATTCATCAAACTTCACATTTCCACTTTCCACAACTTTCTTAATGTTAGTATTTAAACATTTATAAGCTTTACTTCTTGTGGAATAGCCAAGGAATATGCCTTCTTCACTTTTAGCATTAACTTGTCCATTCCTATTATCTTTAATAATGTAGCATTTGCTTCCAAATACCTTAAAATAATTTATATTGGGTGAGTATCCATACCAAAGTTCAAAAGGTGTAGAATTTGTACCTTTCTTGACTTGTACTCTATTCAAGGTATAGACAGATGTACTAATAGCTCCTCTCTAGTATTTCAAAGTAAATTTCTTCTCCATCATGAGTGTTCTAGAACAATCCATCATAGATCTATTTTTCCTTTGTACAATCCCATTTTGTGGAGGGATTCTAGGTGCATAAGTCTATCTCTTGATTCCTCTATCATTATAGAACATCTCAAAATCATTTGATATGAACTCTCCACCTTTGTCAAATCATAGACATTTGAAGCTCTTACTAGTTTCTTTTTCAAGTCTTTCCAAGTAAAACTTAAACATTTGAAATGCATCATATTTTTTCTTTGAAAACATAACTATCATCATCCTAGAATAATCATAAAAAAATAGGATAATGTACTTGTCATCTTTGTAGCTTTGTACATTGATTGGTCTTCATAAATCAATATGAACTAATTCAAGAATTTTTGTTGAAGAGCGATTCTTACTTTTAAAAGTATATTTAGCCATCTTTCCTAACTAACATTGTTTACATATTACATTATCTAGTTTCTTCTATTTTGGAAAACCTCTGACTCTCTTCATCTTACTGATATTGATCAAATTATCAAAATTTACATGACATAGTCTTTTATGCCTTATCCACACATCATAAAATTATAAAACTAGACAACTAACATCATTCATGTTAAGGTTGAATAGATTACCTTTAGTTTGATCACCAATGCCAATTAGTGTGTCACTTGATCTAGTAGTGTAATAGAGGAATACTAACTAATAAAGAATTCAAAATATCAAATAAGTTAACACTTATGATAGGATGAGGCTATCACTGAAAGGAATGAAAATCAAGAATGGCAAGCTCCTTGGGAAAAACCTACAATGACAAAGTTATGTCCCTAATGGATAGGGGATGTATGCTCATGGTGTGATCAAGCTTCCAATGGGTGAGAGATTCAACAATGGAGGTGTGGATGTATTTTAGCATGGGTATGGTGCAAAATGGGTATGATGTAGTAGTCAGTGGGGCATTATAATTTTGCATAAAAGTGGATGATGGATTGTTAGAGGGAAGGACTTTATTTATAAGCTAAGGGGTAGCAAAATGCCAGGTTTAGATGCAAGGATGGAAGAATGGTGAGGGAGGGATAAGATGGTTTCAAAGGGAAGCACATGGATTGTGCTTGTTTGGAGCCAATAGGGAAGTGACACTTGTCACAAGGAGGATGAGTGTGGGGTGATGGGAAAATGGTTGGTCAAAGGGAGTAATGAGGGAGGATGAGTGTGTAAGAGGGATGTAAGAGACATAACAAGAGATGTAAGAGACATAAAGAGAGATGTAAGAGGCATTAATGGCATGTAAGAGCTATTAATGCTCTTGGATAGGGATGGAAGATGATAAGGGAGACTAGTTGACTTTGGCTTGGGTTAGGAAGTCTTAACCCTTGCTTAAAGTTGTGCACATGTTTAGGAATGGGACTAGACTTAGTTTAGAAAGGTAGTTAGTGGGCAAGTGGCTTAGCTTTGACATGATGGGTTAGTTAGGAGGTTAAGTAAGGGTAGTATGGGTGAATGGGTTGGATTAGGGGTAAAGATAGGGTTTAGGGATGTTTTAGGGGTTTTAATAATTTATTAAATGATTTATTTAATAATTAAGGGATGTGGGATTAAATTAAATAGATTTGGGGATTTGTTTAAATTAATAGAGGAATAGGGATTTAATTGATATATTGATTTTGGGTTATCATTTAATTTTATCAATTGGAATATAGTTAATTAAGTAAATTAATTAACTAGTGGATGATAATTTAAATTAATTAAGTAATAAATATTTAACCAATAGTGCCTTAAGAGATGACTAAATATGATTACCTAATTGTGCAATCAGATTTAGGTGTCTACATTTTGCCTCTCTTTGACATAGAAATATGATTGCCCCAATTTTGAGAAGAAATGGAGAGAATGGATTGAATGATACCCCCTGAAGAAGGTGAGGACTAACAACTTCTTGAGAAAGCACAAGAATCTAGGGCAAGTAGGAGGACTGAGAGTGGATAAGAGAGGGGGTTTAAGGAAGCTTAGTCTCACAATGGGAGAATGATACAAATGAAAAACTTGTGAACAAGGACAACCAATGGTTAAGAATATGAGTTATAGGGGGAGTGGGGAGGGTGATTAGCTGGTTTAAATTTGAACCCAGGGAAGTGATGTGGAAGATGGTAGGGTTGGGGAGATTAAGATTCTAGGATTATGATTGGTGATGAATAAGATTATGATTGATGTAGGAGCTATGATTATGATTGATGTAGGAGCTATGATTATGATTGATGCAAGAGTTATGATACTAATATGGATAGAATAGTAGGATCATGATTGTAGGATTGATTGGATGGGATGCTTGGATAGGATGAGATGCTTGGAGGGGATGCTTGAATAGGATGGGATGTTTTGATAGGATGGGATTCTTGGATAGGATGGGATGTTTGGATAGGATGAGATGTTTTGATAGCATGTGAGGCTTGGATAGGATGGGATGTTTGGATAGAATGGAAGTGTGAAGTATTTCATTAAATCTTGATTATGGAGGTGTTCCAAAGGGGAGCACTACCATATAGTTGAGCACTTATTTTGATATAGGAATATTTTAGATATGCCAAGGTTACTAAGAACATCAAGCCCTTTGAACAAACATTACATAGGATTGACGTAAAATAAACATGCAAGTATTGCACCTGCATCATACATGAATCTCGAAAGAATCAAAGTGGAAATGATATTGGGTAACCCACAAGAAAATGATATTTCCCAAGTGCACCATGTAACCACAAGTGATCACATGTTTGTAATATGAAAGGGTCATATTAGACTCACTCACAAGAAGAAAAAAGAAAAGATGAAAGAAACCTAATCAAAACCTTGCTCTCAAACTGCTCTATTTGTAGCAGACCATGATATAAAAGATCATGGTGACTTTTAGGAGAGAACAACCCAAATCACCTAAAAGACACACTTTAAGAACCAAGTTTTAAATCCTGAAAAGAAAAGAAATCAAGAGAAAATATAAATCAATGAAAAAGTAACCTTTTGCCAAAGAGATTGGTCAGACTGGATACTAACAAACTAAGATCATATGATAGGAAGGATGCATACTGCAAGAATCTATTAGTAATATCAAGGACTAGGATAAAACAAGCAATTAGAACATTTTAGGATAATATTTTGATGACAAGGGATCTCATATGAGGATTCACTAAACCACCTAACCAAGAGAACTACAATTTGTGAGCAAACATGAATTGACATGAAGAGATGAGAGATATAGAATGGTACCAAGTAAAGGATTGATGTAGAAGGAATATACAATTGATAGACCAAAGGATTTACAAGGTATTACTATACAAAATCTCAACATGAGAGGATAATGGAAAAAAAGATATAGATGAGAAGGTAGTGGATGAAAGCTTTGGGATGAGAAGATAACAAATAAAAGGCTTAAGATGAGGAGGGAGTGGAAAAAGTGTGGGATAGGGAGATAGAGGGGATGAAAATCTTGAGATGGGAAGGTAGTGGATAAAAAGCTCATGATGGGGAGATAGAAGGTTAAAATATTCAAATGAGGAGATAACAGATGGAAAGCACAATATAGTGGATGAAAAAGCTTAAGATAGTGGATGAAAAGCTCAGGATGAGAAGATAGTTGGTGAAAAGCTCAGGATGAGAAGATATCATATAAAAAGATTAAGATAGAGGATGAAAAGGTCAAGATTAGAAGATAGTAGAAAACCTTAGGATGAGTAGATAAAGGGGATGCAAAGCTTGGGATAGGAAAATAGTGGATGAAAATCTCAAGATGAGAGGACTGCAAAGATAGTGGATAGAAAGCTCAATAAAGTGGGAGTAAAAGGCTCAAGATGAGGAGATAGCAGGGATAAAAAGCTTAGGATGAGGAGATAGTGGGGGTAAAGAGCTCAGGATAAGTAGATAGTGGGAGAAACGCAAGATGAGGAGATAGGATGGAAGATTGGTCAATAAGAGGATGAGGGAGATAGATGGAAGCTAGGATGTGAAAGGTGAAGGAGGTAGAGGGTAAGTATGATGGATGGATGAGGCTGATGGAGGAATTATATAGATGAAAGAAAGGGTGGATAAAGGATATGTGGATACAAGTTTTTTTAGGAAATGGATGTCAAAAGGATGACCAAAAGCATGTATATATTGGTGGACTTTATTTTTAATAAGATCCAAAGGAGAATGGCAGGTGAAATGGATAAGATATGGTTCATATGGTGGGATGAGATGGGTATAGTGGGTGATGGAACATGCCCCAAATTGTGTAGAGAATTTGGATGGAGAGATCACACATAATGTTTTTTTGCCAGGCTTTCATCATGGTACTTGTCCAAGGCACTTGAATTTCCAAGTATTCACCAATGGATAGTTTGTTTTTGAATTGTTGACTTTTTCAATGCATTTTTACTCCTAGATGTTTGTAGGATGGGTGGAAAAATATTGGATTTAAATGAGTGGAATGGTAGGTGGGAGTTGGTAGATAAGGGGTGGGAAGACATTCAAATTGTGGATAAATGGATGAGGAAAATGGAAAGATCATCATTAGCACATACCTAAAAAGGTAATGAAGTAGTGGGAAAGATGATGTTGACCAAGGTTAAGGAGAAAATAGAGGAAGAGAAATATAAGGATCAACAATAAAGTTGGAAGCTAGAGGAGAAGAAATTTAGGATAAGAAGCATATGTAATAAGAGTAGACTGGGGGGATGAAGGATGCATATATGGAGGTTTGGATAGAGTATGATCAAATGAGGCTTTTTGAGTAGCATGAATGGATGCCAATTAAGATTTTTCTTTGAGATGCATTTCTTGTATGAGAATCCTAGGTATCCACATGAATTTTGACTTTTTCAGTATGGGCCATTGTGGCCTCTTGACTTTTTCTTTGAATTGGATCAAATGCTTCTCTTCTAGAACATGCATTTTAGAAGGGAAATGTTGATACTTCGAATGTTGTGGATTTTTGGATTTATGATTGTTTATTTTGGCATACAATATGCTTCTATTATCCATGGTATGGGAACAAGAGCATGGGGGATAGATAGGGATTGTGGACGGAAAGATGGATTGGAACACATGATATGGATGCATATAATTGCTCAAAATGGATGCAAGGAATGAGGGATATGAGCCTAATAAAGAAGGAAACAAGGAAGGAGTAGGTCCCAAAATAGATGGAGGAGATAAAAGGATTCATATTAGCTATATAAGGACCCAAAATGGATGGAAAGGGTGGGTGATTTAGATAAGGGATATATGGATGCAAAGTGGATGGAAACGGTTGGGGATTTAGATAAGGGATATATGGACCCAAAATGGAGGGTTGAAAAGAAGTAGTAGGAGAAGTGCCCAAAATAGATGTAGAATAAGATGGATGGGAAACTTGGGTGAATATGGAAGGACTTGGGACCAAACAGGGATAGAAGGGATACCAACATCTAGACATACACTTTTATTTATTTCTTCAATATGATGTTCATTATTTAGAACAAAAGATGTGAGTCCATTACTGGCTAAATGATTTGAAGCTTCAAATGTGATAGTTAGTTCTTCTTCTATGGATCTATCATCATGGATTATAGGGTATGTATGATCATGAAGTGGAGGGAATGGAAGAATAGGATCTTGATTTGGATGGGTTGATGGGAATGGATCTTGAGATGGAGTAGGTAAGATGGTAGGATTCCGATATGGTCCTATGGAGGGGATGGTAAAAGTGGTTCATATAGGGGAATAAGTGGGATGGTGGGATCTTCTTTTTTGTCATGGGATATTTCAACATGCTTTTGGACAAGATCTTGAAAGGATTGGAGTAGACTGGATGGTATGGTAGGAGAAGTATGAATGGTTTCTTTAAGTGAGGTAGATGGATGGGTGGGAGATTCTTCAAAAGGGATGAGTTAGTGGGGGAGGCACTCATTGGGTTTAGTATATGGGATCTGGATAATGTTAGGAGGACCCGATGTGGATGGGATTTGGATGAATTCAATGGATGGGAGGTAGGAGACAGAAGGGGTTTGATAAGTGGGTGGAGTAAATAGGGATGATAGTGATAGGATGATGTAAGATGAATGATAGGTATAGGAGATGGGTTTTCTATGGGTTTTCTTGTAAAATTCCTTGGAGATGTGTGTGTTGGACTAGGAAGAGTAAGGGGATTAGGGTGATGTATTATATAAATAGGATTGATTGGACGATTTGGAAATGGGTTTGGAAGATATTGAGATGGTGGATTTGGACTAGGATGTAGCTACTAGAGTTGTTCTAGTATGGTGGAGACTAGGATATGAAGGTGGAGGAAAATGGAGATATAACTAATGCATAAGAGGAATATGTAGGCTCAATATATGAAGAAGGGAAGGATGAGGATATTAATGGATTTCACTTGTCAAAGGCATGGTAAGGAGTGCTAGTGGGTATGCATAGAGGAATGATGGAGTAGTTTGGAGGAATGTTTGGATTTTGGAGGATGTTGGGAACAATCTCTCTAAGGCTTTCAATATACTTGTCATAGTTGACAAGATCATCATAATCATTTGAATAGGATGGAGTGGGAGAAAAGGTGGGATGACCAAACTCATCATAATAGGATTGTGACATGTTGTTTTGGGGATGAAGGATGAATAAAAAAATGCAAATTAGGATTTGGATATTGATTAGGCTCATGATAGAAGGAATGATTGATGCTAGAGGAAATGGAAATGGGATGGGGAATGACTAAGAAGATAGAGCTAGCTTAGGATAAAGCAGACTTGATGGAAGACTAGAATGATGTGAGAAAGGATGTGATTAGGATGAAAATGTTTTGGGAAGTTTGGATGAATCTCTGATGAGGTAGTGACTATGCTGAGTATGACTTTCATTTGGGTTGAATGATTTACTAGTGGATAAAGGAGAGCAAACTAGACTTAGTGTTGTTGTGAATGGACTTGCTAACAACCATCCTAAATGAAATATAAGTGATCTCTTTAATAAAAGGACTTGAGTTTTTCTAAAATGTGCGGTGGGTTTTGAAACATTCAAACATTTTAAACACATGAATAACCATAGAAGGCTTTACTAGGATATATAATCTTAGCTAGGAGTGTCCTTGATATATGCAAGGTACAGGAGGCCCAAATCTATAGATGAAAGAAAATAATGTCACACAACTAGAAGGATATGGTAACCCAAATCTCCAGCTTCACTTACCAAAGGTATAAAGTTCTTTGGGGCTTAGCCAAGAGTGAAAAGATTATGCTTCCAAGAGATGTGTCTTTCAATTCATCTCTTGATATTAATGCTCTACCAGAATGCTAGAGTTGAGGTCATCCCAAGGGATGATGAAATCCTCAAGAAGGCCTACTAAAAAGTGTAAAACAAAACCACAGAAGCGATCTTGGGTTTAAAAGACATTTGTTTACAATGGGTAAAAGCACAAACCTATGTCACCCTTTTGTATAAAGGCGAAGGCTAACAAAAGTATAATTATTCACCTTCAATGACATAAAATTAGTATTATTATTTTGAATTTGAAAATGAAGTAAACTAATCAAACATGTATAAATGGATGAAGTTTAGGATTATAATTTTTAATAATTATTTGGAATAAGAATTTATATATTTTCCTAATTTTTATAGATAATTTTTTAGCTCTTAAA
The DNA here is from genome assembly GCA_028749045.1 of Cupressus sempervirens. NCBI lineage: Eukaryota > Viridiplantae > Streptophyta > Pinopsida > Cupressales > Cupressaceae > Cupressus > Cupressus sempervirens. The sequence goes on along the minus strand of CM053785.1, from coordinate 826,590,836 downwards.
AAATGATGGAAATTAGGGGTCTAGTTCCCACCACAAAACTAGATGAAAATAAACTTATTTCCCTTTGATCTCATACTATGTTATAGATAACATATATAGCTAGAACAATCAAAAATAAAAATCAGCTTTACACCTATATTTTCTCTTTTATAATGATTCAATTTTCAACTCACCTGAAATCGATAGTTTTTATCTCCCACAAATTTTTTTGAAACAAATCTATTTTAACTAGGAGAAAAAAATATACATTCTAAAAGAAGACTCTCTCCTCTAGAATGCCATATAATTTTTAATTTTTTTTATATGATTTAATTTATTTTTCTTTCTCAAAATTGACATCTTTCTGAGTGTTAAATTACATGATTATAGAATTTTTTAATTATAATATACTATATCTAATTAAAACGCTATAAACTCTATATGAGAATATTCTTGACTATGAGCTATATAAATTGGTGTTTATATGTTATTAAAAAAAATATCACAAAAAATAGTAAGAGTTATTGAAATGCCACATTTCTAAAATAATTGTATTTCTTTAGTAATTTTCAATTGTAAGAGTTATTGAAATGCATTTAATAGACATTTCCAATTGGAAAAGTGTGAGACCATATATAACTTAGCTAGAATGAATTTATCTAGATCATATGTTTGGAAAAAATGATTTTTAGATAGAAATACTCAAATTTAGTCATTTTGATATGTTAGCCTAAAAGGTGACACAACTTTGTACTTTCACCATTGTTTCCAATTGATGATTTAGATTTTGTATTCTACTATTCAAGACACATGTGTTTATGACATATATGGTTCTTTCCAACTTGACAACATAAGAAATTCAAGCATCATCAAAATGAGAAATTCGATAAGGAACAAGTCAACAAGTCAATGAGTCAATTCATTTATGAATTCAACATTGAGTGATTTTTTTTTAAGCCCCAAAGTTGAAGTGTGAGGTATAGAAATGATTATTTGATCCTCAGCCCATTCACGATTGTGTTTGTTGTTTTAATCATACATTCCAATAAAAGCTTGATTTTAGTTCAATGAAAAAAATTTAAACATTCAATTTCATTTTAAGTAAAACCTCCAAGAAACATGGTCAGATTTTCAAGATGCTCCAATCTACAATGCTACAAAGATTCAATTTGATTAGTCACCAAAAGAATTTTTAAAAATGGAAGCTTGACTATGGATTTTTTTTTTTTTTAAAACTATTTTTTTATTCCTTTTAATATGCATAAAAATGCTTAGAATAACCCCTATCCTACATAACGACCAAAATTCAAAATTTTATTTATACTCTTTGAAAAAAAATTTAAAATAGTGATAGCAGGAGTCAAACAACAATCTTGCATCATGGGGTACAGAGACTAGTGAAAACAACGAAAAAGTGGGCCATGAGAAATATACTCATAATGTGATCCCACGAAAGAGTGATCTTATAGGTTCATGAAAAATGTTCTCTCTAGCAAGTATATTTGTGGGATTGAGGGAAAAATGATAAAATTGGATTTCTGGGCTCAACTATTTTGGTCAAGCATTCTCATAGGTTTTACAACGATCTCACTAATAAAAAATCATATTCCCATCTGAGGATTGGTTAGTGGGAATGATGGGGGGACTTTTAATGGTGCTTGGTGGTGGGATTCAAGACAGAGAGTGATCCTACACTCATTGGTTTGCATTCCCACTGGGGAAACTTTTTGATTTCATAGTCACGAGATCATGATTTAGAAGTTAAGGGATCACGAACAAAGGCTCCTAAAATGTTCCTTAAATTGGAATTTTCTTTTTCATCAGAGAGTGAAATTTCTAATAAGAGACCTTAGTGCTCACAAAATATGTTAGAAAATAACCTACATGCACAAACGAACACAAAATGTTAGTTTGCTTAGTTCAAACATTAATAAGAAAAAGTTTGATCATAGTGACCGAATGTGGGCTCCCATTGGGTGTGCAAAAATGTATCACCTAATCTAGTAGTGTAATAAAGAAATGCTAACTAATAGAGCATTCAAAAAACTAAATAAGTTAACAGTTATGATAGGACAAGGTTATCACCAAAAGGAAGGCAAACTAAGAATGGTAAGCTCCTTGGGCATAACCTAAGATGAAAAATATATATTCTTAATGGATAGGGGATGTATGCTCATAGTGTGCTCAAGCTTTCAATGGGTGGGGGTTTCTACCAAGTGTGTACATGAGTGAAAGTTTCAACAATCGAGGTGTGGATGTATTCAGCATGGTGATAGTGCAACATGGCTATGATGTTGTAGTTAGTGGGGTATTATAGTTTGCATAAAAATGGATGATGTATTGTGAGAGGGAAGGGCTTTATTTATAGGCTAAGGGGTAGTGGGGCATTATAGTTTGCATAAAAGTGGATGATTTATTGTGAGAGGGAAGGGCTTTATTTATAGGCTAAGGGGTAGTGAAATGGAGGGTCAAGATACAAGGATGGAAGAATGGTGAGGGAGGGCTAAGATGCTTTCAAAGGGAACAACGTGGATTGTACTTATTTGAAGCCAATCGGGAAGTGAGACTTGTCACAAGGAGGATGAGTGTGAGAGGATGGGATAATGGTTGGTCAAAGGGAGTAATGAGGGAGGATGAGTTTGTTAGAGGGATGTAAGAGATAGAAAGAGATATGTAAGAGACATTATTGGCATGTAAGAACTAGTAATTCTCTTGGATAGGGATGGAAGAGGATAAGGGAGACTTGCTAACTTTGGCTTGGGTTAGAAAATCTTAACTCTTGCTTAAATTTGTGTACATGTTTAGGAAGGGGATTAGACTTAGTTTAGAAAGGGGGTTAGTGGTCAAGAGGCTTAGCTTTGATGGGATGGGTTAGTTAGGAGGCTAAGTGAGGTTAGTATGGGTGAATGGGTTGGATTAGGGGTAAATATAGGGTGTAGGGATGTTTTAGAGGTTTGGATAAACTATTAAATGATTTATTTAATAAATAAAGGACATGAGATTAAATTAAATAGATTTGGAGATTTGTTTAATTTAATAGAGGAATAGGGATTTAATTGATAAATTGATTTTGGGTTATCATTTAATTTTATCAATTGGACTATAGTTAGTTAAATAAATTAATTCGCTAGGGGATGGTGAATAATTAATTAAATAATAAATATTTAACCAATAATGCGTTTGGAGGTGACTAAATATGATTGACTAATTGTGTAATCAGATTCAGTTGTATACAATTAGTTCTCCATTAGCATCATAGATCTTGGATTTTCTATTTGCAAATTCAGCCTTATATCCAACACTATTTAGTTGTGACACACTTAACAAATTATCTATTAACTTAATTGACCATTATCCTCTAATCAAACATGGTGCATCATTTCAAAATCTAACACTATTACCATCATAATGCATAAGGGAATTGAACTTACTTTTAGCTCTAGTCATGTGATTAGAGAAACCACTGTCAATAATCAATATGTCACTCTTGTTCACATAAAACACTAGCGCATTTGCATCAACTTCATTAGAATCATTATTCATTGCAACATAGACAACTTCAGTGTCATGATCATCAGATTCTTCTTCCTCTTCTGTAATGTAGCAGGCCTTCTTTCCTTTATCTTTGTAATATTTATTGTTTTCATCTATTTTTATTTTGAAATTTTCTCCATTTCTATTGTTCTTGTTCTTAGGACACCTTGCAACAATATGAACAACTTCATTACAATTGATACATAAAATAGATAGCTTAATTTTTTATTTTCCTTTGCCTCTATGAAATCTCCTAATCAATAATTATTCAATCTCTTCAAAATTCTCTTCATCTTTATCATTATCACTAGAAACATGTTTGTTTTTTTTTCTTTTGATTCTCCTTAGATTTTGTTAGTGCTCAAAATTGCATTCCCTTTTTGAGTGTCCATTCCAAGTTTTGAGCCCCATATGAATGCTTTTCATGCCTATATACCCAACTATTGAAATGATGTTGAAGTGGTGTTTTATGTTTCTAACATCTTGAATTTAACCTACATATGTGTTCTATATTAATAAATTGACATTCTAAGCCATTCTATAAAGCCTAATTTTGAGCTATTGTCATGTTTCACAGTTTTGCCTAAGTGTCAAAAAGTGATAAGAGGGTGGTATTATGAGAGAAGGCATTTCATGCTAGTAAAACAATGCATCCGCTTCAAACTTCATTCCACATCCATGTAGCAAGAGGAGAGCACTCCATCAAGTTTTCAAGCATATCAGAGAAGGGGCATGAATGGAAGAATTTGCAATGAAGGAGTACATGGAAATAGTTGGATTTTTTATCCCATATGCATGAGGGGATAGTTTATTTTTATTTTTAAAAGATGCAAAATTCAAGAGTTAAATGAACTGAGCAATCTGCTTGTGGACATGAAGGCACATGTATAGGGGCTTATGTTTGTAAATAGCTGGCAAACGAGATTCAACAAAATTTTGAAATTCAACACTCACTGAGAAAGGTATGCCACATGGCATGTCTAGAGGTCACTTTGTAAGATCGAAGAAAGAATTTTTGGGAGCCATGATGCTACAACTGGCATAAAATCGAGGATGAACATCTTGAGGTGCTGTGATGTTATGACAACATTGAGAGATCACAAGGTGAAATATTAAGGCCTACGATGTTATGAAAATATGAGGTTGGCATAGCATCGGGGAGTTCAAAGTGTTAAAATAAGATGATGAATAGTGTGCCTCAATATTGTGACTGATCATAGCAGTAGGTGGCCAAATTTGGAGGTTTATGATACTACAATGGTTTCATAGGATCATGCAAGGGGATAAATGGGCCTCTAATCTTACAATTTTTGTAAGGTCATGAAGAGAATTTGAATGGGCTATGATGTTACACCAGGAAAGAGGATGTCATGAGATTAGGGAGCTATTGCTAGAGGGGTTATGACACTAAAATAGGCCTCTTTTCATGTGGTTATAAGTCAAAATTTGGGGGTCTACAATGTTACACTAACATCATATGATCGTGTGGCCCAATACAAAGATGTGTGATTCTACGCCAATTGGGAGATCGCTAGATGGACTTTGGAGGCTTAAAATCCTATGAGTTTTGTAGAATCATGGAATGAGATAGTAATGGCCATATGTCATATGATTAGGTTATACAAAATGAAAGCCTATCATGCTATGACCGTCGTAGGATTGGAAGGGTCAATCCTCGAGAGATCCTAAAAACTAAATTTTAAAGTCTAGGAGCTAGATTTTCATTTTAGTCTTAGGGGCATGACTTTGATCTAGAATAGGTAGTATAGTATACCACTAGAATTTAAAAATAATGAACTTTCCATTTCTAGGATTAGATTTTGTGCAGGTATTAACCAGAAGTGGCTATAGATAGATTTGTGATTTTGGGGGCTTCTTAGTGAAAAGTGTAGAATTATGTTTCCAGTTTGATTTGATATCAGATTTTGATCAAATTATATTGAATTTGTCTTCATCATCATTTATGAGGGATATTTGATGGTTTTTAAATGTAGTTGGTTGTAAATGATGTGTTTTTGTCAACAACATAAGTTGATTTCATGGCGAAAGTAGATGTGACCAACTAAATCTAATTTTGAGCCTTCAGCTTAGATTTGATTTGTACCTAATATTTTTTGCATGAGATATTTTTCTATTTTCTTTAGGGAGATATATCAGATAGTTTTCCATTATTTATGATTTTTGGTTATAGGTAAATGAAGAAGTTTATTTTTAGCAACTTTAAATTGAAGACATTTTGAGTGGGACACATGTCAAATTCAGCTTCTAAACTCTGAAATATCTTCTCTTCTATATAGTCTTCCTCTCCTTGTAAGGGTTCCAATTCTTTGGAGATTTTCTAACGATTGTGAGACTAGTCAGCTTCCAATTTTTTATGACTTGTGAGACCACAAGGTTGGCACCAATTTTTAGAGTTGTGATAACATTTTCTTAGTCTTCTTCTTTTATGAACAACATATTGTATTTCTTTTAAAGCATTTCATATTATACATTCATGCATTTTTTATTTACTAAATTTTTACATACAAATGACATATTGGTTTCAAGGAAATTAATGCAAGAGTTTAACCTTCTTAGTTTTATTCTGATTCTCATGTCCTGCTTGTGTTATCTGCAATGTTTTGTATTTAAGAACTAAGATCTTGAACTCAATTCCAATCCCTTAAGGTTTTATATTAGAATAAATTTGTTGTTGGAACAAAGATCAACGTAAATGCTTATTTATATTGAAAGGGTTGCATGTTACATGAAGAGGATATCACCATAAGTATAAGGCTTTTTATGAAGATTGATGTCTTTTTGCAAGTCAAATAGATAGATCAAATGTGTGAATATATGAGTATACTTCAAGCATCCATGTGTCTATTAAGGTTTTTTTGACGCCCATTAGATAAGGGACTGGATAGCTTGGAGATTGCATGTCCTCTGTTCTTGCATACTCGAGTTATGTTGAGATCCAAATTATCAGTTGAATATCTTTACCTTTTATGTTTAATGAGCTAAAATGTTTTCCCTTACTTGGTTTATTAGGTTCATGAGCTCTGTTATTAGCTATTTCTCACTCATGAATGCTTGTATAAACATAGAAGATTAAGGGATTTAATCTATTATTGAGATTCATTTATATGCCTTTACACTATTACCATATAATAAATTTGAGGTCCACCCACCTAGGTCTTATAGAGCCTAAAAAAGAAGAAGGATTTATCCTTATAGTTGGCCCAAGACTATAGTCAAGTGCATCCATTATAGGAATTTGCTAACCTTAGATGTATTGTTCTAGTTTCTTGGTTATTCTCAAAACTTTTAAATCAAGAGCTAACAAAATGGCAACTCTATTGGGGAGTATTGTAAATTGAAAGGTGATTCAATATAGTTATATGAAAGGCATGTGTAAAGTTTTTTATAAGAAGTAAGGTCATGCTAAAGTTTCATGCCTCCCAGTGATGTTTTATCTAGGATAGCAGTAGCTTTGAAGGTTGAGGAAAGATTGTATTGTCACTAGTGATTCCATCATTAGTCAGTTTAACTTGGAAGTATTTTCAAAGTGTTTTAATGTAAATCTATAAGAGTGGTTTGATGATTTGTATTTCTCCTACCATTGAAAGTCTAGTTTAGATTTTGTCAAGTAAAAAATCTTGTTTTATTTCTCATATTTATGAGTGGTGACTCTGTCTTTGTACCAGTGTATCCTAGTTGATTTCATGTTTAAGATTTGAAGGACTTTCAATTGTATGGATAGATTTGAAGCTCTTGATAGTTTCTTGGAAAAGAAGTTTTTCTTGATTAAGGTTTAGTGTTGTTGTTTCTTCTGTTACAAAAATTTGAATGTTTGAAAGTGAATCATAGCTGTGATTTATTTTATTCTTTTAAAGAAGGTGGCATCTTTATAATGATTTTATATATTGTGTGAGGAAGTTCATGTTCGCACCTATGCCAAAATCAATAGAGGAAAAATTTTACATTAGCATTGAAGGTATTTTGCTTTTCATGATTTTTGCTTTCATGAACGTGTAATGTTAAAACTTAGTACCTCAATTAAGTGATTTTCAGCTCTAGAGAAAGAGGTGAAGATTTAAATTTTAAGATGGATTCAAACATAAGGTCTAAGGTTAGTCTACAATTTTCTATAGTTTGAAAACTATGGCTAGTAATATTGTTATGTTGAATAAGAAAATCCACAATATGATTGTCAGTATAGTTAGAGGAAAAATGGGAAGTCTTTAGGGTCTAAATGTTCAACAAGTTTATATAAAGTTTAAATTAGTAATCAATATGATGCCTTTGCATTCTAGACCAGAGGAATCTTTCCTACGTTATGTTTTCCTAGATATTATAACACCTAATTCAATTGATTGGCTAGCACCTATAAGGTTACAAGAGCTTTTACAAGTTGAGAGATTTATTAGGGAGATGGAAAGTGATAATGATAATGTTCATAATGTGTCTCCTAATTATGATCATAAATGTGCTAAAAGTCAAGGTAATCATGAATGTAATGAATCTGTAAATAATGATAATCTTTCTTCCAAATGTGAAGAGGTGGATTCAACTTTTAGTGAATCAAAGTATTGAAACGAGCATAAAGAAGATAGATATGAAATTGAAAATGAGTCTTGTGATAGTGAATATGAGTTTGACGAGGTTTTCAATAGTAGTAGAGGTAATGATTGCCATGATGAGGTAATTTTTCTGCTATTATGAGTTCTTCATGTCATCCAGATAATAATCATAGCTAGGAAAAGATTTGTAAGGAAATCTTCTTGAGCCTGATGAGAGTGTGAGAAATATGTAAGTACTTCTAAGGATGTTTGTTTTTTCCCTCATAATGTTTCTCCATTTAGTCAAGTCACTTCCCCAATCTTTGATGTGGAGAAAGATACAAAATCTGATATCAAATTTTGGAGGTGCATATAGTAATACCTCTAATGTATGTGCACATGATGACTTGTTAGATGTAGGGGATAAGTTTGAAGGAGAGTTTTCTACTAGCTCAATGTTTTCTCATGCTAGTGATTGTACTACAATAAGTTTTGATCCTTTGGGAGATGAAGAGGACAATAGTGAAAATAATATTTTTGATTTTGAGTTTCCTTTTTATGTTGAAAAATCATGTAATAAGACATATGAGGACAAGGATTGTGATCAGAAAATTTTGGATCAATATTTTCTAAATAGTTTTTTGGATTTGGTGACTAACCATTTATTTCAATGTCAAGAATTTTCAGAAATTTTTGAATCTGATTTGATGAGTAATATAATTACAAAGAGCCAGGAATCAGATTTTACATACCCTTCACACCTGGATACACAAGGTGAGTTGCATTTTCTTGACATATGCAACTTGGTGAACGAAGTGGAATATGAACACTTTGTGTTTCCTCTTGATAGCATGCATCTATCATATGTTCATGATAGTTCTTATTTTTATTTTTATATTCAAGAGCATGCTGACCCCTATTTTCATAGTTAGCATTATGTTAAGGATGTCCATAGTATGCACTATGAAAGTAAGGAGAGTTATTTTGTTTTACCAATTGAGCTAACTGAGAATTTTTATGTGTTTGGTGAAACTAATGGAAAAAAAATTTCTAGCCTACCTTAGAGAGATGTTAATGATAATTAGGTATATGATTGAGGTAAGAAGTTTGGAGGAGTTTGGATGGACTGAGGTCAACATCTTGTACAATTAAAATAAATTCTTTTTTTTTCAGTAAGTTGTTCAAGAAATTTTTTGAAGTGGCCTTCAACCAGAGATCTGATTTCTTGCCATGCCTGCAAGGGACATGCATCCCTAGATAGAGCCTATGTTTGTGCTCAAAATTGTATTCCCATTTTGAGTGTCCATTGCAAGTTTTGAGGCCCATATGAAAGCTTTTCATGCCTATATACCCAACTATTGAATTAATGCTTAAGTGGTGTTTTATGTTTCTAACATCTTGCATTTAGCCTACATATGTGTTCTATATTGATAAATTGACATTCTGAGCCATTCTATAAAGCCTCGTTTTGAGTTAGTGTCATGCTTCACAATTATGCCTAAGTGTCAAAAAGTGATAAGAGGGTGGTATTATGAGACAAGGAATTTCATGCCAGTAAAACAATGCATCCACTTCAAACTTCATTCCACATCCCTGTAGCAAGAGAAGAGCACTCCATCATTTTTTCAAGCATATCAGAGAAGGGGCATGAATGGAAGAATTTGCAATGGAGTACATGGAAACAATTGGATTTTTTTATCCCATATGCATGAGGGGATAGTTTATTTTGATTTTTAAAAGATGTGGCATTCAAGAGTTAAATAAACTGAGTAGTCTTCTTGTGGACATGAATGCACATTTATAGGGGCTTGTGTTTGTAAATAGTTGGGAAAGGAGAGTCAACAAAATTTTGAATTTCAACACTCACTAAGAAAGGTATGCCATATGACATGTCTAGAGGTCACTTTGTAATATCAAAGAAAGAATTTTTGGGAGCCACAATTCTATGACTAGCATGAAATTAGAGATGGACATCTTGAGGTATTGTGATGTTACGACAACATCAAGAGATCATAGGTGAAATATTATGGCTTGCAATGTTACAAAAACATGAGGTTGGCATAGCATCGAGGAATAGTGTGTGCCAATGTTATGACTGATTGTAGGGTCAAACAACCAAATTTTGAGGTGTGTGATACTACAATGGTTTCATAGGATTGTGTGAGGGGATAAATGGGCCTCCATTCTTGCAATTTTTGTAAGGTCTGGAGGAGAATTTTAATGGGCTATGATGTTATGCCAAGAAAGAGGATATCATGAGATCGGGAAGCTATTGCTAGAGGGGTTATGATGCTATGACAAGCCTCTTGTTGTGTGGTCATAAGTAAAAATTTGGGGGTCTGTAATGTTACGCTAACATTGTATGATCATGTGGCTCAATATGAAGATGTGTGATTCTACGCCAATTGGGAGATCGTTGGATAGACTTTGGAGGCATACAATCCTATGAGTTTTGTAGGATTATGGAATGAGATAGTAACAACCATATGTCCTATGATCAATCCATAGAAAATGAAAGCCTATGATGCTACAACCATTGTAGGATCAGAAGGGTCAATCCTCGAGAGATGGTAAAAACAAAATTTTAAAGTCTAGGAGCTAGATTTTCATTTCAGTCTCAGGGGCATGATTTCAATCTAGAATAGGTAGTATAATATACTAATGGAATTGGGAAAAAGTGAACTTTCCATTTCTAGGATCAGATTTTGTGTAGGTATTAACCACAAGTGGCTACAGACAAATTTGTGATATTGGGGGATTCTTAATGAAAAGTTGAAAATGATGTTTCCAGTTTGATTTGATATTGGATTTTGATTAGATTATATCAAATTTGACTTCATCATCAATTATGCATCATCAATTATGAGGGAGATTTGATGGTTTCTAAATGCAGTTTGTTGCAAATAATATGTTTTTTTCAACAACACAAGTTGATTTCACAACAAAAGTAGATGTGACCAGTTAAATCAAATTTTGAGCCTCCTTAGATTTGATCTATACCTGATATTTTCTCCATGAGATATTTTTATATTTTCTTTAGGGAGATATATCAAATAGTTTTGCATCATTTATGATTTTTGGTTATAGGTAGATAAAGAAGTTTAGTATAAGCAACTTCAAATTGAAGACATTGTCAGTGGGACACATGTCAAATTCAGCTTCCAAGCTCTAAAATATCTTCTCTTATATATATTATTCCTCTTTTCTCTTTGTAAGTGTTCCAATTCTTTGGATATTTTTTGAGGATTGTGAGACTAGTCATGTTCCAATTTTTTATGACTTGTGAGACCACAAGGTTGGCTCTAGTTTTTAGAGTTGTGATACCATTTTCTCAATGTTCTTCTGTTATGAAAAAAATATTGTATTTCTTTTGAAGCATTTCATATTTTACAGTCATTCATTTTGTATTTACTAAACTTTGACATACAAATGATGTATTGGTTTCAAGGAAATTAATGCAAGAGTTTAACCCTCTTAGTTTCATTCTAATTTTCATCTCCTACTTTTGTTATGTACAATTTTTTGTGTTTAAGAACTAAGAGCTTGAACTCAATTACAATCCATCAAGGTTTTATATCAAAATAAATTTGATGGTGGAACTAAGATCCATGTAAATGCTTGTTTATACTGATAGGGTTGTAGGTTACACTAGGAGGATATCACCATAAGTATGAGGGTTTTTACTAAGATTGATGTCTATTTGCAAGTCAAATAGATAGATCAGATGTCTAAATATATGAGTATACTTCATGTATCTATCTATGTATTAAGGTTTAGTTGATTCCCAATGGATAAGGGACTAGTCAGCTTGGATATTACATGTCCTCTATTGTTGCATACCTGAGTTATGCTCAGATCCAAATTATCAATTGAATATCTTTTCCTTTTATGTTTAAGGAGCTAAAAGATTTTCCCTCACTTGGTTTATTAGGTTCATGAGCTCTATTATTTGCTATTTCAGACTCATGAATTCTTGTATAAACATAGAAGATTACAAGATTTCATCTATTATTGAGATTTAGTTATATGCCTTTACACTGGTACCATATAAAGAATCTGAGGTTCACCCACCTAGGTCTTACAGATCCTAAAGAAGAAGAAGGATGTATCCTTATAGTTGGCCCAAGATTGTAGTCAAGTGCATCCATTATAGGAATTTTATAACCTTAGATGTATTGCTCTAGTTTCTTGGTTATTTTCAAAACTTTAAATCAGAAGCCAATAGATTCTTTAAGTGACAACTTAGTGTTGAAAGCACATTCAACATTTTCAATTCTAAAATTGTCAAAATTAGAGATTTCAAAGGTAGCATGTCTACCCATCAATCCTTCAAGTGTTAAATAATTACCAAGTGTGCATCTAAACTCTTGTATGACATAGATTCTAATACGATAAATAGGCACCAGTATTCTTAGTACTTTGCTAATTACAGTCTCATTTTCAATCTTACTAGTTTCTCCTCATATAGCATTAACAAATTCTTCTACTATGGCACAATATTGAACAATATCCTCACCTTCTAACATTCTCATGTCATCAAACTTACATCTAAGATTTTCAAATTTGTCTCTAAGCACATGTTTGTCTCCTCTGAAGATCTTTTCTATGGTATCCTACATCTTCATAGTAGAGTCACATTCCTTGATGTCATCAAACTTCATGTAGCTATGGAAGATGCAATCTCCAACATTCCTTGATTGTGCTCTTTCTTCTTTTATAGATCTTTAGTAGTAAGGGCTCTAGTAGGGTCAACATGCTCAATAGAAATGGTAGTTTGTGCATATTTCCCTAGTCCTCCTAGATGTAACTTCATCAAAAATTTCCATGTACAAAAGTTCTCCTTGTTAAGCTTGGGTAACTCTTTTTTAGGCATTTTAATTTTTATCTTATAGTACCTTCAAACCATTTCTCACAAGAAACCAATGCTCTGATACCAATTGTTGGAATACTCTAGAATATTTGAGAGGGGGTGGGGGGGGGGGGAAGGTTAATCAATTATCCCAAGTCCAAATGTCCCAATAAAACTTGTCATCACTTAACAAAACTTATACATATATATCCTTATTATGTACCTTGCACGCATTCATTAGATCATCCAATACTTAAACATGTAGGTTACTATCATAGGTCAAAATAACTTTGGAGAAAGGTAAACATGAAACATAACATAATTAATAATACATTTGACACAAGGATTTTACAAGGAAATCCAATTTGGGAAAAACCACTAGTAACATGCTACTAATTCTCACTCTTCTCAAATGATGCCCTGTGAATGGCCAACCTTGTTAAAGGTTACAATACACAATGTTAAATGTGACCTGGTTAAAGGATTTAAATCACCATGTTAGGAGTGAGCCTTGTTAGAGGACTTTAGAAAATTCCATTAAAATGTCACATGATTAAAAGATTTACATCTGACTATTAGGTCAACCTTAATCCAAATGATTTATCCAAAATTGATATAATGATTAGAAGGTAACAATAGGACTTGATTTGACAATAAATCACAACTCACTTGCATATTATAGATCTCTATTTCAGTCTTCCATTCTGCTTGGCTTCTTTCACTTCAACTTTGGTAGCTTGTTAACATTTCAAGCATTCATCCTCTTAAGCCTTCTTGTTTTGCATGCCAATTAAAAACTCTCTTATTTGGCCACCATATGAAGCAACACCCTAGACTCCTTGTCTTCCTTTGGTTCTCGCACATGCCAACTATTGCTTCAAGTGTTGTATCCTTGTATAAAGAGAATTTAGGTCTTTTTTTGCTCAATAAAAATTGTCCATTTTATAATTATCTTAGATTCATAGAATCTTCCCTCTTTTCCATTTTTTTCCCTCTCGAAACTTTCTTTTACAATCCTCTTTGAATTTACCTCAAAATGGACTATCTTGAATTATGTGCCTCTAGCTCATCAAGCTTATCTTCCACATGCTTTGACCACAATCCAAGTTATCAACTTTGTTATCTCAGATTTAGTGAATCAATGATCTAGCTCAATTTTCTAACACTTAGCAATAACTAGCCTTTGATGCACAACACATACTATGTTTCTCAACATTGACTAACATTCACTCATCATATACTATCTTTTACTGTCACTTGAAATGAACTACAATTTACTTGGATCATAATAAATTCACTTGGCATAAACTAGATCTCCACTTTTCTTAGCACTAACTAATTTTCTTCTTGGCTTGAAGTGACTTCACTCAACACCAATTCAGCACTCAATCAAGGTTACCAGACTCATTTTTCTTTCCTTTTTCTTCCAGACTTAGCTAGTGTATCCATCAACTTTAACTTTAATTAGATAATCAATACAACATATCATCCATGTGTCTTACTTGGTTTGAGTACTTTTATGTACCAAATTACTCAACCTTTTTTTTAGGTGTTCTTGTTATCACATTTTATTAAATCCTCTTCATCAATCAAACAAATGACAGCATTTAGACCAAACAAGAAGTTGTCTCACCAAAAATTAGTAGGTTTGACATCATTGAAAATATAATGATTGTTACAAATTCCATACAAACAATCTTGTTTTCAATAGCTCTTTGATCCTTCCACCCTTCAATCTGCAATTAATTTCCTCTCAACCTATTCATGGCACTAATACATTTGGTACCAAATGTATTAGTCTGGCTAGAAGAGACTATTGTTTGGAAAAGTCATAGAAATGAATAAGTTACTCTATTTAAGGACCTTATCACAAATGCAACTTCTTCTCAGGTACCATCAAAGAAGGTGAAAAAGAAAAAGTCCATAGTGACATTGGCTACTAATCTTAGCATTGGCCATATGTTGATGGAGATAGAAGAGCCTTAGAAGGAGGGGAAATTCCACGAGCTTACTACTACTAACTTTTAAATTAGAATGGTGGCCATTGGTATTCATGTCCATAACTCCATAGTAAATATATGGAAGCCTACAAATGAAAAGATAGAGGATACACTAGAGGAGTTGAGGGCGAAGAAAGAGGTGCTCAAGGCCTTAAATAAGGAACTAATGAGTTACATCATTTCTATAGTTAAAAGTACCATAACAAGCACATTTGACCCAAATGTAGAGGATAATAAGAACTTACTTTTGAAACAACAATAAGAAAGGTAACTTTGGTATAATTGGTTGAGCATGGGTAGATAAGATGAAGGCATAAGGTTCCTTGTTAGTTGAAAATTTGGGAAATATACTGTTGGATAATGACAAGTTGAGAGAGACAAATCCAATTCATTAGACCACCATTTACAATGCAGAAAAAGGCTAACAAAAAAATTAACATTCCTACAAGAGGTGATCGATATGAAGACCAATGTCACCATCACACGTGGGATCCTCAAGATAGGGCAAGAGTCACTGCTTCATTGCAAGGAATCTTTAGAGTTTATTGTTGAAAAATCTACTAGATCTGCAAGTGAGCTCAAGGATGTGCATGACCTAGTCTAGAAGGTCATTAGATTTTATTTTTTGAATACTTGAAGGTACTATAGATGAAATCATATGTATCTAAAATGGAAAATTGGTGGATATCAAGTGTATGAAAATCAAGTTCATGGTTTTTTTTGATGAGGCTATTGACCCAATAAATTTCTAGATGTCAAATATCCAAGCCCTTTCAATAGAAAACATTATCCTAACACAAGAATCAGAGAAATTCCAATCAAAGGCTACTAGAGTGGATGAGTTAACAAAGACACATGACTATTGGATGATTCAAGCTAACAATATCATCATCCTAGATATCAAGGAGATGGATAAAGTAACAAATGTGATGAAGGACAATAGAGCCAAGGTAGTTACTCCTAAGAAGGCATGATGCTCTAACATTTTTCAAGATGTCTATCATTCCCTCTCTTATCTCTCTTTTTTTAGCCATTTATGGAATTCTCTCAATAAAATTGGTCCATGTAATGGACAATGATTCAGTCATATCCTTATTTTAGCTTATTCCATTTAGAGATTCTCTTCAGTACAATCATTAAATGTAACCTGTCATTCTGAAGAGGCTTATATATGTAACTTTTTCAAAAGTTAATAGAGGGGAAAAAAAATATTTGTGGGTGAACCCTTGTAGCTAGGACTACATGTGACTCTAAGTCTACTTTTAATTCCATTGTTCACTTAGTTATGGTATAATATTTGGAATAAATGTGTTGTACCTAAAAATTGAATGATTGCAAGTAAACTTGTCTTTATTTCCTTAATTTCACTAGATCATAAGATTTACTTTCTTTAGCATTACCATTATTCTATTCCTTGTGCTATGCATTGTAGTTCATATGTGTTCTTTAGTTCATTGCATGGGAGGACCAAAATTTGATCAATGAATTAGCTAAAAAGGGACAATCTAGGTATTGTCAAATATCATTTAACTTAGCAATCTGAGAATTGCCCATTCTGTCATTCCTTCTACTCTCTTGTTGTCATAGCCAATCTCTCATGTTTCCATCTTTGCATTTAACATTAGAATAGAATTCATTTCAAGTTTTAGTCTATTGGAATTACACATGGGAAGCATATACTTCTGGGGGGGGGGAGCGGGAGGCGGTGAATTATAAGTCCTAATCTTTAAGAAATAAAACTTTTAACTATGTAATCATATTGAAATACCATGTAAATTAAATGCATCCACAAAAACACTTGATACAAAATATAATTACCTAAAAACCCTCCAAATGAGAAGGTAAAACTGGGGTGGGGATGACACCCACAACTTCACTGTTGTAGCAAAAGATAAAGTATTACTTGTCAAGGTTGCAAAGTTTGATCATGAAACATGATCTACCCTATTAATGGCTTACAAGATACTGTTAAGTCCCACCTTATTAACGTATTTTACATCCTAATAGAAGTGTACCTATTTAAAGGATTTTCAGAAGATTGACTTGGAATGTCACCCTATTAAAGTATTTTGCAATGATTATTCAGTCAACCTTAGTCCAAAGGATTTCTCCCTATTGATACAATTGTTAGAAAGTAATAGTAGAGTGTTTGATATGATGACTTACAATAGAGTATTACTAATTTTAGATCTTAGTTCTGTCTATCTTGATCCTCTCAATTTCATATGTGAATTTTGTATCCTCGATCCTCTATTCTACAAACTGATTCTACAATTCTTTTGCTCTACTAAGTCACCTTGAATGCCTTCTAATCAATTCACACATTTTCTTCCTTTTATTCTTCACTTGCATACATATTTGAATTTTGGGGCTTCATCTTCCTTATAAAGATTTTGTGACTTAGGGTTAGGTATGAATCTACGACTAAGGTTCATCAATTTTGTCACTTAGCCATTCCAATTTTATGATTGGTTGCATGTTGATTGCATACGAAATCAAATAGATTTGATCTTATCTTTAAGGCTTCAAGATCTATCCATAAGCTGGCATAAAAATGATTTACATAGTTGTTTGTAAAATCACAAACATCTCTGTCCATTCTGTGTTACTCGTCTTGTGATAATACTAATGCTGAACACTTATTGTAATTCTATCTAACTCAACACTTGAACTTTCTTGACATCAACTGTTCACTTAGTACTATCTATTTTCTTGGCACTTCATTGACTTAGCACATGATTGACTTGACACTCATTGCAACTCAACATCTATATTATGCTCGACATGTATTACTAGCTTGGCATGAACATAGTAAATCTCTTATATGTGTTGGCACTCAATTGTCAAATCCAATCTGAGATAACCAATCACCCCCTTTGCAATGAGCATCAAAACACTTAACTATACATAATAAATTTAATCTCCTCAAGTATAATACATTTATAACTTGGCATATATAAAAAACTTCAAAAATTGTTCAAAATTTTGTAATAGACTTCTTTACCTACCATTTTTTCTAACTCCCCTTAAGTTAATGTGCCTTTTCTATTTCCAAAATCTCTTTTCTTCTCCAAGTAGATGTGCTTCTTGCTGATACTCTTTGTCTTCAAAATTTTTGATGCTCTTTATTTGATATATGCTCTATTTCTGCTCTTCTGATGTTTACTTCCCCTTTGTTTGCTCTCCCTCTATTTCTTTATCTCCCCTTGCACATATCTCCCCCTTACTTATATCTCCCCCTTTTTGACACTTATGTCAAAGGGTCTATACATTGATTGTGTACTTGTCCAAAAAAAAATTGTGAACTTCTATTATAATCTTCAGAGCAGCATCCCAGTTATCTATTACAACATCTAAGGATTTAATTTGGATGGTTGTCTCTACTACAAGGTGAACTAGCCCATCTAAAGTTGAAAGATTACAATCTTTCTTTAATACTATATGTGCATATGCTAGTTCTTTGTGGAGTATTTCCATGTGAGGGGTAAGAGAAGCTTGTATATTAATTAACTTGGCTCTTATGTTAGCCTCTTCTACTATTAATACAACTAGTTGATTTTGGGTTTGAAGAAGTGAGTCGAAATGTTTCTCACTTTGAGCTAGAAATTTGAGGTAATTGTTTTCTTGATACTTTCAAGTTACTCTCCAAACTTAGAATCTTACGGCTCATTTCTTGTGTGAAGAGTGTGGGATCACATAGTTTTGTGTACAATGAGAATATGTTCACAAGTACTTTCTTCACTTTTTCAATTTTGTTAGGAAATTTCACTTGTGATAATGTTATTTCATAGGATATTTTCTCATTAATTTTTCCTTGAAATTTCTTTTCAGACCATTCTAGGAGTTTAGAATTTGTATCCTAGTCTTTATTAGTCACCCATTCCACAATTCATGATAGTTGTTTTAATATGGGCTTGAATTCATCAAGTGTTTGCAAGCTAAAGGCATCTAAAAAGATGTCTTTGATCTCCTATAGTGTTTGCCTTTTTTTGTACTCCTTCCTAAGTATTTCTTCTTTCTTCTTTCTTTCCAATGCCTCTTGCATTATGGTTATATGTTCTAAGTTCATGGTTGCATAGTCATAATTTGGTATCACTATATTTTCATCTAGAGTTGGGTCTTGATAGTGAAGTACCTTTGTAACCTTTTTTGAGGTTGATTTTGGTGCTGAAATTTGTAATGGTATTGCATCAGTTCTCAGCTTTTGAATGACTTTAGTAGGAGTGCCAATTTTTGGTAAATTTACCAATGTCTATATGGATTCTTGCTCCTTCTTCTTTGGTATGTCCTTATCATCATCAAATCTACCTTGATCAATCACAATTATTTTAGTTGCACCTTGATTTTGTGCCTCAAGTATAGAATCCTCTATTTGTCCTATTTCTGGATATGATTCTTGGGTAATTTGTGTCTATTGTTCAACCATGACAAGTTTAACTATAGTGTCAACCTTTGCAGATGTATCATTTGATGTCTGCACTAGAGGTTGACCACTAGTAGCTAAAGGGATGGTAGAAGGTGGTTCTTGTGTGTTCACCTTATCCCTGGTGATATTAGATACTGCTTTCTATAGTTCATCCACACTAACCAATACAAGATTATCACATAATCTAGCTTCCTGTAGTTTATCCACACTAACTAGTATAGTTAATGGATTGATGTTCTGAGCTGAGCTATCATAAACATCTTTCACTATCATGGTGTTTTCAAGTGTGTTTGTGTCATGTGGAGGACTTAATGTTAGCATTTGTGTCTTACACACTCTGTTCTCTTTGCTGACCATCAGCTATTGCCATTTCATCTTTCCTCTGTTGTATCTCCTCCATAGTGTTATCTTCTTTTTATTTTGTTGTTTCTTTTTCCTTGTCATTATCCTCTTCTTCTCTATCATTTCTTCCCTCAAACATCATAGTTACCAAAAAATTTAGCAGTCTTATCAACTTCTTTTGCAAGTAGTGTAGTGAGAGTAGCTAAAGCTTCATCAACATTTATTTCATATCCTAGAGGCTTTAGCCATCTAACTCTAGGTACTATAGCCTAGATGTAAGTGTAGTCAATGTATAAAAGGAAATATATGTCATTGTAGTGTTTTTCTACTAAGGAAATAGGAATTCTCAACCTCTACTTCATGGACTTCTTGAAGTCTTCAAAATAACTAGTCATTAATGACTCAAAATTCTCTCCCATTTGTTCAATTTACTCATTTATTTGTACAAAAACTGACCTATTTGTCTTCCATCCTAATTTTCCAAAAGATGGGAACTCATTTTGCACATAGAAAAATGTACATTTCAATATTGAACTAGAATTACATTGAGAACTTTTAGACTTCCTTATTGCTCCTAAGTTCTCCATTATCTTCTACATTTGGAGTTCTACAAGATCATAAGTATGATCTTTCTTAACAATATTATATCCCACATCTATTGCTATACATGGAACATTGTTCAGTCTACTTGACTGATAGAATTTATGTCAAATGACTCTAATGGAAAAGTCAAGAAGTGGATCCTTGATAGTGTCAATGGTCATTCTACACTTGTTCCACTTTGCTCCTTTTTTTTTCTCAATAACCTCTTTAGAGTCACTCCTTAGGGTCTTGGGCTGATCTAGGGTTGGATAACTAGTAACCCCATGCATAATTTTCTTCATGATTTTAGTGGGTCCACTCACTAACCATAGGCATCCATCATGTATTCTTCTTAAGACTATTTCAATATACTCTGTTTTGAATATGATGGAGAATTCTAGGGCATGGGTTAAGCCCTTTCTCTCAACAATTTTAAACTCTTCCTCTAATACCCCATTTTCACATAATTTTTCATAAGCCTAACATATTTCCATGTCTCCAATCCTTCCTCCCTTGCAATAATAACATTTCCTTACATCTTGTACCATTACGACCTTAGGTGGAATCATTAATAGCACACCTAAAGGATCTTGTTTATAAGAAATTTCTAGTATGGCCTTGAAATTACGTTGTTTAACCTTGTTGCTAACCAACTATACTTCAAAAGTTTCTTTCTCCTTCATAGTTCTTAAACTAGCAGCCATTTTGTGACCTAGGGTTTTAACAAATTGAAACTGCATAACTTAACATGTGAAGAATACCTTTAAGATCAATGAACTGATGCTTGATCTTAGTTGGAATCTATACAAATGCATCAATCTAGCTTTTGAATTATTTCTTTTCTTTGTTCCCTCTTGCTCTAAATTTTTAATGATGAGAAATGGGTCAAAATTGGCTTTATAACTTTCAAAATATAGCATTTATTGCATGGTGCATATATAGCTATAAACTTGACTTCAATAAGATTTCTATTTTACTCAGCATCCATAGAAATTTTACCCTCACTCAGTAGCTGTTAGTATTTTCCTTACTCAATAGCTACTACTGACTTAGCCCCAACTAGCTTTGGCTGACGACTTGACACTTACTAGTATTTTACTCAGCATCTAAAGAGAACTTTTCACACTTGGCAGTAATGTGAAGGCTTGAAGTTTTGACCTTAGACTTTTCTCATTGTCTTGTATCTTTATTCATGCTGACCTATCCTTTTCAATACTAACTTGTCTTGGAACTAATGTATGATAAAGCATTTAAATATCAGTCCCACATACCTTCTTTTTCTTAGTTTGATAAGGTGTGATCACTTGACCTATTCGGTGAAGTGATCCCTCCATTTGATGTGCTACTTCCATCTCTTTTCTTCCATGTTTTGTTCATCTCTCCTTTGGTGTGTTCCACATCTACCATGCCTTTTCCTTTATTGAACCTAGAATTAGGTACCCTTAACTTTTTTGGATAATGCTTGATGATATGACTAGTCTTTAAATAACTAAAGCATGTGGTTTGACTCAACCATCTACTCCAATTACCATTGAAATGTGTTCTTATGAAATTCTCAGGGACATGTCCATACTCTTGATAGTAGTGACAACTTTGCCTCATATTGTAGTCTCAATTATAGAAGTGTCCATGACTTCTTTCCTTTTCTAATTTGTTTGGTGACCACATGGGTTTAGATCTACACTTAAAGGCTCTATGTCCATGCTTTTGATAGTTGTATTAGTAACCTTCAAATATTTGTGCATGCATGGTTCTTGTCTTGCATTCATGGGCTTGATGATCTTGCTTTTTGCAGTTGTGATAGTGACCCATGTTTCTAGGTTTGTCATGCTAATTTTCATTCTTGCTCCTACACACATTATCAGTATGTCCTTTCTTACCACAAAAATGGCAAGTGGGTTTGGAATTATTACCTTTGTCATTCCTTTCTTCAATAGTCTTGGATGATTCTCCTTCTTCAGTGTTGGTATAGCCTAGTCCTAATGTATCATTGTTGGATCTTGGAGATTTTAGTAGCTACTCAAAGTACTTGATGGCTTCATTTGGCTTGTTGAAGCTTTCAACAATCTCTCTTTCTCTTCTTAGATCATTTTGAAGCTATTCATTCTACAACTTTAGTGTAGTGATCTCAATGTCTTTGACATTTAACTCATGATGATCGTTCATCATTTGATTTGGGTATCCAATTGTATGTCGGAGATTCCAGCAAGCTCAATTGACTTCTCTTTTAGTTTTTTGGCTAGGTTTCTCTTGCCTTCTTCTATCATGACTTTGTCTTTTATGGCTCTCTCCTTTTGTTTAGTCACTTCACATAGCATCATGGCTTGTGATTCTTGCTCAATCTTAAGATTTCTAATCTATTCTACTAGAGCTCTATTCTTCTCCATTAGATCTACTATTGTTGCATCAAACTCATTTGTGTCTCCATTAGCAAAGAACTTGGTGGTGCTAATCTCTTTGTACTCTATGTCATTTTCTACAATGGCAATCTCTTTCCTTCTCTTTAAGGATTTTCTTAATTCCTCTCTAGCCTTGTCCAATGAATGCAGAATGAGCTAGATCTCAATTCCTCGGTTCTCTATAATCTTTACCAATTTGTAGACTTCTATCTCAAGATCTTTTCTCTAAGTTATAAGGTATGATTACCTAGAAACCCTCCAAATGAGAAGGTAAAACTAGGGTGGGGATGACACCCACAACTTCACTACTACAGTAATAAAGTGTAACTTGTCAAGGTTACAAAGTTTGATCATGAAAGATGATCTAACTTGTGAAAGGACTACCCTATTAAAGGCTTACAAGAGACTGCTAAGTCCCACCCTATTAGAGGATTTCACACCTTGCTACAAGTGTATATGTTTAAAGGATTTTTAGAACATTGGAATGTCACCCTATTAAAGGATTTTACAATCATTGTTCAGTCAACCTTAGTCCAAAGGATTTCAACCTACTGATATAGTTGTTAGAAAGTAACAATAGAATGTTTGATCTGATGACTTACAATCTAGTATTGCTAATTTTAGTTTGTCCTATCCATCTTGATCCTCTTGATCTGATATGTGAATATTGTATCCTTGATCCTCTATTCTGCAAACTGATTCTGCAATTCATTTTCTTTGCTAACTCACCTTGAATGCCTTTTGATCAATTCACCCCTTTTCTTCCTTCTATTCTTCACTCACATATGTACTCAAATTATGGGACCTCATCTTCCTTACAAATATTTTGTGACTTAGGGTTAGGTATGATTAATCTAATGCTAAGATTTATCCATTTTGTTGCTTAACCATTCCAATTTTCTAATTGGTTGAATGTTGATTGCATAGGGAATCAAATAGATTTGATCTTATCATTAAGGCTTCAATATCTATCCATAAGTTGGCATAAAAATGGTTTATATAGTTGTTTTTGCCATCACAAACATCTATGTCCATTCTATGCTACTTGGCAATTGATAATACTAATGCTTGGCACTTACTATAATTTTGTCCAACTCAACACTTGAACTTGCTCGGCATCAACTGTTCACTCGAACCTTTAACTTGCTTGGCACTGTCTATTTTCTCAACACTTAGTTGACTTGACACATGAGTAACTTAGCACTCATTGTAACTTGGCATCTATATTATACTCATCATGTATTACTAGCTTGGCATGAACTTAGTAAATATCTTAAGTGTGTTGACACTTAATTGTCAAAACCAATCTGATATCAATATAATCCCAATTTTGATTTGCCTAGGTTTTTTAAAGTGTTGAACAATCTGGTTGTTCATCACTTTTTCTCTTTGGTTAAGAGTGTTCCCCTTACCGTATACTAGTACAAAAACAACAATATGTGCATAAAATTGTATATATCTAACTATAATCAGTCAAGTGACTAATAGTAGTTAATATCCAGTCATTTATAATATTGCTAAATATACTACTAAGCAATTTTAGTCACAAATTTTGATCTGTGACTAAAATATACTACTTATTTACTATTAATTAGTAGTATAGTTTAGACATAGATCAAAATTAGTGACTAAAATTTCTTAGTAGTATATTTAGTAGTGTTATAAATGAATAGATATTAACTACTATTAGTCACTTGACTGATTTAAGTCACTATTTTTTATCATTGATTTAGTCACACATTTAGTCATGTAATTAATAGTATATTTAATCGCATAGCTAGTCATAAATTTGAAAGTTTATTTAGTCATATATTTAGTTTTATTTTTTGTGATCTATTTGGTCACATAATTAGTATATTTAGTAGCATATTTAGTAGTATATTTAGTTATAATAGGGCTGATGGAATCAAACCACCATCCTCCTACTTTAAAAGCAAGTTCTCTTCCATTGAGCTAATACCCTTTGAATAATAATCATACAATGTGTATAGCATTATATGAGTACATTTAATAGCATATTTAATAGTATATTTAGCTATAATAGGTTATGTATAACATTAGGAGTTCTAGAGCTAAATGACTTGAAGTTGTTTTCAATCCTATCTATCATTATATCAAGTATTGCAAGAAGTACATTAGAATCTATTTCTTTCTTAGATCATTTAACTTGCAATATATGTATAGTCAAGTGCTTGCATTTAGGTAAAAGTGTTGCTCTTCCACTTATGATTTTAAGTATTGGCTTAAATTTTGATGTAACATCACCAAGGTCATGCATCAAACATGCAATTGCAACTGCAGATTCTTCATCCACCCTTTGACCATGCAGTTACACAAAATAAATGCTTATTTTTTAAGTTAACAATAGATGAAAAAAATTGATTATAAGGTATTTTTCATTTCAAAATAAAATGGTGACTACTAAACCCACATGACATTGTGCATAGATAAGGCACAAAAGAGTTTATTTTTAGGATTAATAGTAGCCAAAAGGAAGTAAGTGAAAATGTATCAAGAACACTAAAAAAATAATTACTTATATAGAAAAATTCAAAATTTTCCTTGAAGCCACATCAATGAGAACAAATAGCATGCGAAGTTTTCCATAAGCATGAATTATATTTCTATTGTTAAAATAAATTATCTTTAAAAATTGGACAACTAATTCCACCCACACTCTTTGGAGGTGACAACTTGTAAGATTCCATGTCAGAGAGGCTAAAGGAGTTTTATACATTATTGAAACCTTACTTGCTCTATTTTATTGGTTAACACAAAGGTCCAAGTAAAAATTCAAATCAAAATTTGAAGTACCAAATTACCATTATATTTTACTACTATGGTCCACATGGAACATCATATAAAAGGAAACTCACATTTGATAATTAAGGTTGAAAAAGTTACTGAGGTTGTTGTACTTGAGGCTGATGTTGTTGCTAGGTCTGCTAAAGTTATGGCTACTCTTGTGCATTGGACTACTGCATTTGAGGTTGTTGTTGTTGGGGTTGTAGCATTTGAGGCTTTTATTGTTGATGAGGTTATTGTAGTTTTGGTCGGGGATGATGTAGTTGCTTTTATTGCTCAAATTTTTTAAGCATGACTACTAGTTGCAAGATAACATAAATTGGAAACCATATGAAACTGTATCATGTTTTTTTTTTCAAATGGTAGCATTTTAACTTAAAAGAATGGCCTCTAATGAGCAAGTTGCATAATTTGAATGTCTAACATTAATCACAAAGTTTCATGTGAAATTAACAAGATTAAATAAAAGAATGTTTCTTAAAACCTCACTTTCACCTATCACACTATTATAATAATACTTGTACCCCTATAGAGAATTATGTCCTATCTAGACACAAGTCAATGGTGCAGAACTAGGGTCACTAATTGGTGTGACAATTGTAGTAATCTTGGTTTTAGCAGACACAAAAAGTGCACTAGTGGAGCTAGTTGTCACAATTCCTTGTGGATGTGTTGAGAATGTCCATGGATTTATCAAAAAAATATAACAATTTTAATACTATACCACATTAATAGTCTTAAACAAATCAATAGCTAAGTCATAGATGAATTGTTGACTTATTGCAATCTAGCTTATTGTGTTGGAGCCACTTAAGAATAACCTTGAAAAATGAAAATCATAAATAATTATTCTTAAGATATTTCAAATTCACTCAACTAGTTCGAGTCATTATATTTATTAATAATGTTTATCATGCACTTTCTTCTTTTGACGGTGCATCAAGAGCGGTTGCTGCTGGGATTGAGTTGAGGCTTGCAGTGCTAGTCAAAGGTGACTAGATCTACTATTGAAATCAAAGGTGTTATTGGGGTTGAATATTAATCTACAAAATAGACACCTACCATTGTAATAGCTAACTAGAGGGCTATTGTAGTGATAGTTGTTGCACTAACTGCTATTTTAATAGTTGTTACATTGGTTGCTATTATGATAGTTGTTGAGCTTAGGGATGTATGTTATATAATGACATGCTAGGAGGAATCTAACGGAAAGAGGAAACAACATTTGGATAGATTAGAGACTGAGAAACATGCAACTACCTATATGCAGATAGTTTTTATGAAGGTAGTGCATGGCCAAATGGGGTTTGTTGAACATGTTGCTATGAAGCTTACAAATGTTGAACACACTATTGCAAAGATTGTTGGGCCTAAAATTGTGAATGAAATTATGTTGGACATGTGGTTGTGAGTGTTTTTGCACCTATTGATAATCCTTAATAAACAAAATTTTAAATATATAATGAAGGTGTATTGTAGGCATGGTATATCTTCAAAAAGGTAAGAGCTACTCGCTATGGTACATCTCCCTTGCATTGATTATTGTTGGAAGTAAAAATAGAATCTTAAATTAACAACTTTTTCAAATATATGCTAAAGTAAGTGTACTCCATTAATAAGTTATACCAAAAAAATTTTCCAAAATAACTTACTGAGCTACATGTGAGAGATTTCCATGAAACAAATCTTGTACCATAGTTTTTGCTTGAGGAATTTTTGAGTGAGTAAGAAATTGTTCTAATAAAGAGAAGTAATGTTAGAAATTCATGACTATCCTATTGGACTCCATTATCTAGTTCCAATGTTCTTGTAAATGCATATGAGTCTACTACAACCTTCTTGCCTGAATACAGTTGTGGAAATAGTCATGAAAGTTGGCATAAAACTGTTTGTTCTTGCAAAAGTTTAGG
Organism: Cupressus sempervirens; assembly: GCA_028749045.1. NCBI lineage: Eukaryota > Viridiplantae > Streptophyta > Pinopsida > Cupressales > Cupressaceae > Cupressus > Cupressus sempervirens. Next base: position 826,563,469 of record CM053785.1, on the reverse strand, counting down.
CTTAATAGAAAAGAAACCATTTTTGAATGTTGTATTCATGTAAAGTCATTGAAGTATGCTATTAGCATAACATGTTGCACCCAAGATTTTTAGACCTAAAGGAAAATCCAAACTCAAATGTAATGATTCATGTGGCTTTGCACCGAGTGTTGTTATGGTGTCTGCCACTTTTTCCCATAGCCCTTGTTTTTAGACTCCTTTGGGTGGTGGGATCAATCCACAAAAGAAATTTTTTAAATCTTTGGAGTTGAATTGGCAACCTTGGCAGATAGGTTTCTCAAAATGATATAATTATATCATATCATCTCTAGTTATCTAACCAGTCAAATTAATTTTCTTGTACAACCAACTCTATTAAGATCAACATTCAATGGTACTAAATTTTGTAGAAATGACCATTGCTCAACTTTTGTAAGATAAGACTCAAAAGCTTGACAAGAAAAATTAAATACACAAAATGTGGAATTAAAAAAAAAGTTCAAATTTCAAAGATACTACATATTACATACAATACCCAACTAGAGTTTTTGCAAGAAGTTTGACATCCAACATAACATACATATATTGTATCAATGCGGCAACTTGAAAAACATAATAAAAGGAGCACACATCAAAGTTTACAGTAAAAGCTAGAAGTTACTTCAGACATCAAACAAAAATATGACAAACCTTAATATTTAGTAGTAGGTATCCTCAACATTTCCTTCTCATTTCCTTTTGCTACTAATGTTTGTATAGTAACAAACATCAGAGTACCTTCAATTTAAAATCATTGAGCTTGAAGCTTGTAGAGCTAGTTGTCATAAATTGTTTTTTATTATGTTTACCATATTTGTCATAGATAAATTTCTTTATTAGGCTTTACTTATTTTTGCCAGCACAATATACTTGGCTTTTAATAAAATTAATCAGCCATAAAGACTTACATGAGACATAGAGACGAAGAAAGGAACTCTATTAGATTTTGTTAGATGGCCAAACATAGCTTAATGTACTTAAGAAATATACTGGTTATGTGAAATAAGTCTTTCCATTAAAACAACTATACTATACACAAAGTAACTAAACACGGAGAACAAGAAAAAGTAGCAAAGATGCAAAAGATAAGATAAGATGAATTTATTAATGTCCAAGAGACCACAAATGGATCTAAAGGACTAAAGAGATTATAATAGGGTTGTAGCCAGTAGTAGGAGCACAAAGTAGTGTCCACAAAAAGAACAAAGTAGGAAAGCCAAAAGTAGAAAGGCAATAAGAAAACAGATAGAGCAAGAAGCAAGAAGAGCCTAAATACTTCCCATAGGTAAGAAGTAGCCAAGGATGATGGATATGGTTTGAGGCAAGGGCACATAGTGGTCCTAGGTTGTCTTGAGGTATTGCTAGAGGTATAGTGGTGTTGCTGAGTATATCCACTACAAGGACTCATGGATCTAGTGTGGCTCAATGAAGTAGAGGAAAGGCCAAGCATAATAAAGAAGTAAGCTATCTTAGCCACAAAGTCTATGTATGAGCACATAGCCTTTGAGTTGGGAGAGCACTTAAGAAAAGATTCACTATATATAAAAGTTTTACTTTAAAAGTTTTTCCCAAGTGAAAGTTTACATCATATACTTTATTTTATGGACACTGTGGTGAGAAAGGGAAAGAAAGATAGAGCAATGGAATAAGTAAACAAGAGGGGTAAATATAAAGAAGATCTCCACCCATGAAATTTATGTAGGAATGCCCATCAATGGGGAGAGCATTGAAAAAAGCATTCACCACATATCAAATTTTCACTTTAGAAGTATTTTCATATTGAAAGATTCAACACAAATACTTTCATATGTGGACATGAATGTTATTTGCAAATGTTTTGCATGTTTTGATAGAAACAACTTTAAATTTACTTTTCTATACTAGAGATGTCAATTTTTGGAATGCAGTTGGGGTTGAAATGCTTAACTTCAGTTCCTTTTTTCTTTATCCTCATTCAATTATTTATATTTTCAACAAGTGCAACTATGAGAACACATCTATGAAACTAGTTGTTGCATTTTACATTCACATTTAAAAATTAGGATTGTTGTTTTTTTCCTTAGTATCCCTCAATACTTGTAGGTTTCTATTTCGTGAATTTCTATGTTGAATGTTGCATATGTTTGTGTATGTGCAGATTCCATCTCAAATGAAACTCCATGTTGAATGCAACATATGTTTTGCCTATTACATGATGAGAAGAGAAAAACTTTGCAATAATCTTATTTTTATCAAGTGAAACCCTATTTTGTTGCTCCTTAATTTATTCATAGTTTGTAGAAAGATTTTTCTTGACTATAAATATTGTAGCTATATCTATAGTTTCCAAGCATCATCAAAATACAAGAATAAAACAACCCAAATATGTTTTTAGAGAAACTCGGGTTTGAGATAGCAACATTCAGATTCTACCAGAAAGTGGTTCATGATACATTATAAAGTGATGGATAAGCCAGAATTTTTATAATCATAAACCTTTACCTTTCAAATGTAATGTAGTGTGAGCATAATAATGTTGTTGATGGGCTCCTCATGAGGAGATGGAAGATTGAGTACATTGTTCTCCTACATGTGATTTCGAAGATTGGTGAATGAATAAAGGAATATCAAACATCCAATCTCTATTATGGTTACTTGCAATTGAATATATGGATTAAATGTTTCAAATATTTATTATTATACAGCTGAATTTAAACCTTGTTTTATAGAAATATTCAAACGATAGATCAACAAACAAAATTGAGGCTCTATCAAAAAATAATAGGGTTTGATATTTAACTAATAAACTGAAAACCCTAACTCATTGTAACCAAGAAAAAAGATACCCAACAAATCCATTCATCACTACAATAAGCATTTAAGGAGATAGGGGAGTGCTTGATTCAGGCCACTTTTGTCCTCCCAAATTGGACAAATAAATCCAAGTTAAAATAGTTTATTAGTACTACTACTCATTATAATAAAGCTGAATTTTTAATAGTTATCTTGTTTTTGTTTTTGATAAGAAAAATTGGTTTTGAAGGGAATCTAAAACCCTTTACATATCAAGAAAGTTTCAAAGAAGCCTAAACCAAACAATAGTGCAAAGGTAGTACAGGTCACCCAACAAGATATAGTGACCAGGGTGGCATCACAAATAACACAGTACTCATCAGCCACACAAATAGGTTTTGAATGGGCACCTAAAACCCCCAATAGGTTTTGAAGTATGCCTAAAACCATATACAAAACAAAAAATCAAGGTGAAACATGTTACTAAACAAAACATGACCAAGGTGGCAACACATAATAAAACAAAACACTATAGCCACAAAAATAGGGTTTGACTGAGCTCTTGAAACCCCATGGAGAGACACAAGAACAATAGGCTAAAAGAGCTAGGGGATAGTATAGAGAACAACAGGCTACAAGCCAACAGAGCTAAAAAAAGGACAACCACATCAGAATTTCCATTTTGAATCCTTCTTTTCAGACCATAATGCCATATCAAAAGAGGGTTTGGATGGCTTGACCTTTTTTCCTTTTACTATGGTCCATCCATCCTCCACCAAACTAGTAGCCTTCTACCATTAAAAATCAACACCATCATAGCCAATACCTAAAATCCCTGAAGCCAAGGAAAAGGTCATAGAAGAGGAAGTAACAACAGAAGCTTGAGATGAGACAATAGCACTAGAAACACCAAAAAATGGGATAATAAAATCTAGAGATAGACCAGTAGAAGTTGGGGTAGTAAAATCCAAAGATGGATCAGCTGCCACCTTACAAGGAGCCAGAGGAGGGGATGGAAAAATAAAACTATAGAAAAATCCACACTAGAAACTAGGATATTAGAATCTAGGGATGGACCAGGTGCCACCACATAAGGAGCCATAAGAGGATCCTTCATCAAGATGCCTAGAGATAAGGGTCTATCAGAGATAGTAGTAGAATCCACAACCAAAGTATCTTGCGAATAATTGTCATTCCCTGTAGAAGGGACCTTTTGGCCATCCTCCTTAGAGGGGACCTTGTAGACCCTGTAGTGATCTTCCAAGACCCCCTTCCACAAAGAAAGGGGCATTTTCAGTCTAGATTTACCAGAACAACTTATAGCTAGGTGGCCAGTCATATGGCATTTCCTGCAGTGGAAAGGGATATCCTCATAGTCAAGAAAAAGACTCTGAGATCCAAGAGGAGAAGCCAAAGAAATCATTTCTAGGAGTCCCTTAGAAATGTTAATCTCTACCAAAATGGAAGCATACATTGTTCGATACACATTGTATGAATCATCATCAACCATGAGAAAGTCTCCAAGGGCGTTCCCCACCTCCTCTAAGACAGGATCTACCCAAAGGTGAAGGGGGAGATTCAACAACCTAACCCATAGAGGAAACTTATTAAAATATTTTTTTAATGGGTTGAAATCTTTATGCCAAGGCTTAACCATCATGGGAAACTTCTCTCCCCAAGAGAAACTTTGGTGTAGGATGGTATTTCTATCCTCAACAAATAAAAATTTCACAATGAAAAAACCCCTAGCCATAGGGTAAATATGGGAAATCTTCAAAATGGTGGGCTCCCAAACACAGGTAATCAATGCATGCAGATCCAACAAAGAAGGCTAGAAACCCTTAGAATGAACAATAGAAGCTTTGGCCTAGAAATTAGTTGTATATCTGGAGATCACATCAATAGTAGTAGGTTTAAAATTTATTTTTTCATTTTACATACCACAATTGGCACCCCTAAATGCATGGTATCACAAAACCCCAGATACACAAACTGGTCACCAATACTTGCCTTATAGGTAACCACATCAGCATAAGAAATGGTTGAACCACCTACATCAATATTCCCACTAGTAGCAAGAGAAGCCCTAGCCTGAAAAGTAGAATCTGAAGTAGCCACCATAAAGCCTGATGTAGGAATAGAAACTAGAAGTAGAAGACAGACACTAGATCTAAAGCCAATGCTAGAGTTGAAGTTGAACACCAAGGCTGGACATAGGAGCTAGACATGGGAGCCAAAGCCAAATGCAAAAGCTAGATATAGGAAACCATATATCATAGCCACCATAAAGCCAGATGCACGAGCCAAAGATGGATGCCAAAGATGGATGCAGGAGCTAGACATGGGAACCAAAGTTGGATGTAGAAGCCAGATGTAGAAAACCCTAAATCATAGCTACCATAAAGTTAGACACAAGAGCTGAAGTCAGACACCAAAGCCAAATGTAGGAGCTCAATATTTTTACTAGTTGTTATCTTCTTTTTGTTACTTGGAATTTAGAATTTTTTTTTTTTAGTAGGTACTTCAACTGGAAAATCATTGTTTAAATGGATTACCTAAACCAATCCATCTAAATGCATATAACTAACAATTAGTTTGAATTGACAATAGTTGACATAAAAATCTTATGGAAAATATAAGAGTGCATGATGTTTTCTTCTGATTTTGGCTATCATATGGTATCTTTTGTACAAATAGAGAAAGAAAACTTTTGCACAATTCTTTTACACAATTTCAAAATATAGATATAGATTGGCTTAAGATAAATTAAGTCTTTAGACACTTACAATATGGAGTTAAAAAGAAATGGTTGAAATCATCCTATTATCCTAGTGTATTTTCAAAATCTCAAATAATCTAGAACTTTTCTACAAGGCTGCACAAATTTCATATTTAGAGTTCACCTAGTTAGAAGACAAAAATGCACTAGGTTGGAGTGTTTTCAGCACCCAATATTGTTGTTGCAATAGAGCTAATTGGCATTTGGTGTTAATTGTAAAACACACGTATCAAATGTGATTGAGTTCAAATGCTCCTACAAATAAATAAATGCAACAAGACTATCCATATAAATAAATGCTTATTTTATCAACTAGTTAGAATTATCCCCTATAAGATAAAAAAATGTTTTTTTGCACTTCTAGTATTATTTAATATCATAAGATTTGATTTATAGGCGACCCATAAATCTGTATGGTACACAATGAAGCTTATTAAGCATGGATAGTTTATAGATACTATTTTAGAAGTAGTCTCATCAGAATCTCATATCTAGCAAGATGAACTAAACCTCAAATGCATATTCTAATAGTATACTAACCCAACTACATCAAGAAAATGTCCTAAACAGATGGGAGTACAACATAAACATGGCTATAAGAAAGTATATTAACTAAATGAATCTCAAACAACCACATTCATATATAAATAACAGGACTTGTTTGAGAAAGGAAAATATATTTCTTAATGGTCTCTCTTATATGAAGCAACAAACTAGCTCCTTGATTGTAGAAGGAACCATGAACCCTTTTATAAACCAAGAAAAGAGTATCTTGATCATGGAAAAGAAGTAGAATATTTACAACAATGTCCTTGGCATGCCTGCAATGTTTGAATACAATAAAGTCCATTAACTCATAACCTTGTACAAGTCTTAATTTATCATTTTTCTTTTAAGGAAGATTTTAAAAAAAAGAAACTAAATACCAAGAAACTATATATAATAAATAATAGCAAGGCTTGATTATACCTATGAATTTTCTTTAGTGTCCACAAAGAAGGACATGATTATTGCTTGTAAAAGTAAATCAAGGACATCTTTTTGGGACTCACTAGCTTCTATTAAAGTGTATAGGAGGAGGAGAATTTTTAAATTTTCACCAATAGATGATGCTAGCTCACTTGTCATTAACTTCTATAGCTATAAGTAAAATATGTCAGAACACCATCACATGTTGAAGTAATAATGAGCTGAAAGAGAATAATTAAGTCGCTTGATAAAAAAAGTATATCTCAATTACAAATATAGAAATATATGCATTCCTACACAAATACCTATGTTGAATTTTGAATTAGTGAAGAAAACATCACTAGCAAGCTCTCCCATGATAAGAAGAGCTATTGTGTACTTGTTATTCTTGGGATTCTATGTTATAGCTATTTGTAGGATTATTCTCAATGCATGCAATACAACTATTTGAACCTGAAACATTAAAATACAATAATGCCTATCAACTTTTCTACTTAATTATTTTATGTTTCTTGAAAATGCAGATCAATGCAAAACATACCTGTGCATTAGAATCTATAATGGTTTTACAAAGATAATGGATGCAAGGTTTCTATATAGCACTCCAAATATATTCTTTGATGTTAAGTTCATCTGAAGAATTATTTACAAGTAGAATTGATCTTGTCAAATTTATCATTATTCCAAGAAAAATTGTTAATTTCTCAAAGAGGTCCTTGGATGATTCACTAGTTTCTTGTTTGTGAAGTATTTCAAAGTGTTGTTCACAATCTTGTGCAATGGTTTACATCAAAGATCCTAAAAGAATTTCTATCTAATCGCTATTCTTTTAATCCAAGTAGCCTTTGTCTGTAATCACAGGTGTTAAAACAACTAGGTAAAGGCCACTAGAAAGGAGAAAAAATGATTCCATCCCAATACATGTTTAGAGATAGATTACCATTTTTTATTTAACCATAGAACTTATACTTTCCAATAGATTACAAGGTTTAATATGCTATAATTCTAGTTTCTTATAGATGTAAACAATGGGAACATTATAGTTTCAGAAGATTTATTCATTAGAAGGTATAAATAAGCATTCTTGCATTGAAGACTTTTCAATGCTCTGAATGATAGGTAGATGTTTTTAACATTAGAGTACCTAAAAAAAATATTCATGCAAGAAAATAATATTTACAGGAAGAAATGTCACAAACCACTAAATTGTGTTGTCAATTGAGCAGAAATGTCTCCTATAAATGCACCAACCATGGACATGCATGATCCAATTGGAGCTAGAAGAACATATCCATAGCTTCCATAAAACAAGGTTGATGTCATTTATGTCTATCTCTTTGGACCAGAGTAAGCAACTCAAGCTTAAAATGTATTCTAAATTTAATATCATGAAAATTACTAAGACTTCATTGACATGTTTCATGTAATTTCACATCTAAAGGATAGCATCCACATGTTTACGTAGTTTACAAGTGTGCTTGCTATATAAGAACATTTGATCATTTTTCTATAACTGAAGGAAACAAAGAAACTTTCAAAGTAAAGCTTCTTAAAAAGCTTTTCTCTAAATTTTAAGGTGCTAAATTTAGACTTTAAAGTGACAGATTAACTATTTAAATAAAAATATAATAAAGATGCACAATTAATAGAAATAATTATAAAAATAAGTGATAACAAACCTTAGATCTTAGCTGAAAAATAAGTCTCTCAGACATATGTAATGATGAGGCAATTAGATCAATGTATCTTGGAAAATTGGATTCATCACCAAAATAAAATAATTAGGTCAATACCAAGACTTACCATTACTTCAAATTAATTCATTGGCACTTGCAACAAAAAACTACAAATAAGATAAAGAAACAAGATTTTGTTGAAATAGTTAGATCATAATACATACACGGTATCATTCAACAATTGTATACACCGGTTAGCCAAAATGCCACAACATATTAATTTATGCAAAATATCTTGGGTTGATGTGAAATGAAAAAACATGAAGCACATAAGGAAAACCTTTTCACCAAGTAATGATACCTTCAAAATAGTTTATGCATGCAATGCATACATAACTCACTTATTGTTAATAAAAAGCTTTCATCCATAAAGTATTTATCTGGAGAAAATTTAATAACTTTTTACACTTAAAATAAATCCCATTCATTATAAGATAACCCATCTTAATACTTTCTCCTAAGGAATACTTATTACCTACAAACAAAAATAACAATTAATAATGATATATTGCATTTCAAGGTCTAAAACAAAGATCCCCTGAGCTATGTTGCATTGACATTTGAATGAGAGTTAGAGAGATATAGAAATGGAAAAATGAATTGAATAAGTTATTTGTAGAAATAAAAGCTAAATTAGAATTAATTATGAATTTTATATCTTAAAAAGGAGAATTTTGGCACAAAAGGGGATATGTCTACAATGGGTCAAGTCTGACCTTTTTTTTTACTTGATGAGGTGATAAAAAAAATTGTTTGTGGCTATGGATGATGTTTTCAAAGGGGAATGTTGGCACAAAAGGGGATATGTCTGCAATGGATCAAGTTTGACCTTTTTTTTGACTTGATGAGGTGATAAAAAAAAATATTTGTGGCTATTGATGATGTTTTCAAAGGAGAATGTTAGCACAAAAGGGGATATGAAACTAAGAGGTTCAGACTCGGCTCGAACTTGGCAAGCCAGTCTCAACTCATGACTCAAAAAAATGAAAGGACCCTTGAAAATATACTTGTATAATTATATATATATATATATATATATATATATATATATATATATATATATATATATATATATATATATATATATATATATATATATATATATATATGAAATTATATATCATATTTCATGACTCTGGTTGAGTCAAAAAAAATTGCAAAGGTCTACTTTGCACAATAACTTGGACTACTCTCACAACTGGGATAGAGTCACGGAACTCTAATATATGTGTAGTGGAAAATACATTTATACACCACTATCTTAATATCAAAGCAACATAGCAAAATATATTGCCACATATATCAATGTCTTAGTCCAATTGGCAGTACTAAATGTTAAAATACGCCAACATATCAATGTTTTGGCTCAAAAGCAATCATGTGAGCATAAATAATCAACCATCAAAAAAATCATCATCATTTTGTTGTTGAAAATTAGAAGCACAAAAAGTTAAAATCTTCCTCCTCAATGTCTTTCGGGTGTTGTCCACACTTGTAACCATGAAGGAACAACTCAGAAACAAGCTTAGAGCATGTAATAATCACCTACCAACACTCTTTGAGCAATGGCAACCAAACAAGAAAGTTTAGCAATGGAGGCAAGAAGTTTTTCTTTTCATTTGAAATGCACAAATGAAATATATAAAAATCTTTTTGGTCTTGTTAGTGGTCACTTTTAGGGTTGGAGGATCAAATAGACCGAAGTTGGCAAAAAACAAACTTCATAAAGATATCAATGAAAATGACATTTTCAATAAAATTCACCCCAAATTTTTTTCAAATACCTTTGTCCAAAAAAAAAATTATTACAAGGTCCTTTTGAGAGAATTTGGAGTAAACTTCCTTAATTGTGATATAATTTCAAGCAAATTCAACCCAAATCAAACTTTATAACAAATTGAATCTTGAATTCCATATTCCAAGAGCAAATGTGTTAACTTAGAGGATAACTCCCCAATTGACCTTGGTGAGATTGATCCAGACTCTAAGTGGATTGTTGCACTTACTAATGATGATTATTATGTTTTTGAGCATGATGATTTGGAAGTCATGGAAGAAGGGATCCTTTCAACTCATATTGTTACAGGAGTTAGGGAAGGCACTTTTCAAGAAGAAGTGTCATCATGGCCTCATGTCTCCTAGCATGCAACTGGCTAAATCTAATTTTAAATGTAATAGATTATTGAATTTTATTTAGATAAATACTTCATGGATGAATTAATTATGAATTTTATATCTTAAAAAGGAGAATGTTGGCACAAAGGTGGATATGCCTGCAATGGATCAAGTTTGACCTTATTTTTTGACTTGATGAGGTGATAAACAAATTTTACCTGATGTTACTATTCAAACCCACTACACATGCTTCTAAACCTCCCAAAGGAGTGGTCACTTGTGAGGGCTATAAGGGTGAGTAGAAGGAGGTGTTGAAAACTGGCAATGAAGAGGATAAGTTTAATGTAGTCTGTCTCTCAGTTGAACCCACTTCAACTTCTAGGGAGTGCTTGAAATAATTCTTGTCTTGAAGGGGACAAAAATGTAGCCTTAAGGAGGAGAAGTTGGTGAATGCTAGCTTTGAAGAATACAAGATTGATGTGATTCATGTTCTAGGTGAACCTACTATTAATCAAAGAGGATGAAATGATGGCAAGAAGGGAGAGAAATTTGTAACTAATAGTATTAAGGAGGCCAAGAACACAATAACTGATGTTCCTATTGAAGCCACACTGAATATGTTTGAATCTCCCAAAGGATTGGTCACTCACAAGGGTCGTAAGGGTGAGAATAAGGAGGATTTGAAAACTAGCAATAGAGAGAATAAATTTAATGCCTTTTGTGTCTCAAATGAACCCATGTAAACATCTTCACAATGCCTAAAACAAGTTGTCACTTGAAGGGGAGATAGGAGTAGTCATAATGAGGGGAAGGTGGTCAATGCTAGCTCTGATGATGTTTTTGATGTACCTACTATTAATTGAAGAGGATGACATGCTAGGTAGAAGAAAGAGTTAGTTGGCACTAAAGATTCTCAAGAGATCAAAAACATTGGAACTAATGTTCCTATGGAATTCACTATTAATGTTTCTGAATCTTAAACAAATGGTTACTTGGAAGGGCTGTAAGGGTGAGCACAAGAAGGGAGAGTTATCGAAAGCTAATTCTAATTTGACTATGAATTCTTCTAAGAGCCCAAAGCAAGCAGTAACTCAAAGGGGTGTAAAATGTGGCAATTTTTTGGTAAATGATACTATCAAGGAGTCACAGAATGACACAATTGACATTTCTATTGAAGATAATGTGAGTGCTTCTGAGTCTCCTGAGAGACTAGTGCATGAGAAGGTATTGGATTCTAAAGATAGAAAGGCTAACACAATTAGTATCCTAGTAATACCCACTATTAAATGTTCTAAAAATCTCAAGCATGTGATCACTCAAAGACAAAGAATCAATAAAAATGAGAGGCACAAAGTAGTCACTTTGATTTCTCATGAGTGCTAGACACCAAAAGTGGTAACTCATTTATCAAAAGAACATTAATAGGTTACAAGAAAGTCTCCTTTTTATATTTGGCCAAACAATGTGGTCTCTATATTCATGATCATAGAATAAAAACTTATCCTATGTGTGTAAATTTCAAAAGGGAGAACATGCCAAATGTAATTGCAAGAGAAAAATGCTAGCTAGAGGTACATTCTTAGCAAACAAACCTTAGGAGTATTGTTAATTTGACCACTCAACTCAATAAGAGAAATATCCATCTCCATGTTGAAGCAAGCTACACTTGTGTCCTCAAATAGTGAATCAAACTAATTGTGTGAACTACTAGATACATCTTCATAGTTTTCAAATGTGAGATCAACATCTGAAATATTAAAACCATCACCATTATCACTTCCATCACAGAGGCCAAGATCTTGCATGTATGGATCCCATAGCTATAGATTCCAATAAAATAGAGCTTTGTTATACAACACCAGAACATATAAGAGGCCAATCGAAGATAAAATATGTTATATAGCCATTTTCAAGTGCATATTTAGAAACATATTATATGGAGAATTAAGGAAAAGGAAAAGGAAAAGTAAAAAGAGATAGAAATAAATAAAACTCTTATCTTATCACAATTTTAATGTATACTTCTACTTTATCAAAAACATTAAGCTTTGCAACTCCAATGGATATCAAAATAATTTATGCTTTATCAAAAAAAATTCAATTTATTTTTTTTCTTTGAAGAGAACAAGCTATAATAGCATATATACTACCACTTTAGGAATCATATTTCTTCTTAGTTTAAATTAGTTTTTCCAGGATTGTCATTAAGTTATCTATAGGGTAATGATTCTAAAAGTGATTTTCATCATTCTAAAATATCTAAAGAATTCATAACTGAATCAATAACATAAATCATCAAGAATATCAAATATCCACTATACTTGTAACACACCTGATTAGTATCATTTGTAGGATCGCATTGCCAATATGTGTCTCCTTCCATGAAATGTTCAATATTAGCATCAAGCTATAGTTGTTGCATTCCTGCAAAAACCAATGAAATTGATGGACTCTCCTTCCACATTGATGGAAAAAATAATATTGAAACATGACTAGGCTCACTACAACTTCTATGTAGTCTTGGTATCATGAAGCACTGTTGAAGTCATTAGTAAATCCTAGCTTAGTAATCAGATGAATTGTATCTATAAGACTACAACAAGTCTCTTTACAACTGAATTTTTCCCTTTCTATATGGTTGGGAACAAGAAAAATGGATTCAAATGAGAAATCCAACTTGATAGGAAGTTGGGAGATCTTCTTATCTTTTATTTACAACAATTGAGGGAGAAATTTTATCACAGTCTACAAGAGGTCATTATAGGAACATAAACTAGGTTACCCAAGTTCAAAACCCCTTATGTCCAAATGTAACCATTGGAAAATTTCCAAACCTAGTTCAAATGATAGGGAAGGGATTTTATTTTTAGTTTGCAATTGGCTTCAAATAAATTGTTTATAGTTCATGTGAGATATACATGAAATCCTATCTAGGTATCTCAATGTGACTGGCAGAATTAATTAGGAAAGAAACAATACTCCTCCATAACTTTGGATGGGCATTGAATCAAAGCCTGAAATTAAAGGATTGGTGCTAATGCAAGTACCCCTAGATGTCTGCATGTTCCTTTTGACTGGATTCCAAGTTTGAAGGGTACTTCCACTTGATACAATGTTTGTGATAATGGGCTCACAAAAGTGGATTTGAGTGATATAATTGCATTTTGAGATTGTAAATAGTCTAAAATGAACAACAATGAAATTCATGTCACTATCTACCATTATTGGATATAATGAGATGAGTGTTCAAAACTTTGGAGGAAAGGACCCATCACATCTTAACTCATAATTATTTCTAGGCATTAACTCCAAAAAGTTTGAGACACATGGGTGATAGAAAATTATTCTACAAGGATGGGATAGGAATTAGGAAGGTTTTGCATTTACAATAATACTAATATTTCTTTCCTCAAAGCAATAGTTTGAAAAGAGTGTTACAAATCAATTTCTAGAAGAAGACAGAAGAGAAAATGTTCTATGTATCAAACAAGTGTTGTGATGAGTTATAAAATGCAAAGGAGATACTTTATTCATCCACTTAAACAAATATGTGTGAACATTAAAAGATAACTAAAAATCTGTTCAATAAATTACATCAAGTGCATAGAAGAAAGTATAGTATGATAAATTGAGTAAAAATTTAAAACTAGTGTCTATAAATGTAAACAATTGAAATGTAAGTTGATTAATTTTGATTGATATTATTATAGTGTATATATCTAGAAAATCTAAAAGCTAGCCCCAAAAATTTAAAAAACTTAACAACGTGATATATTCTATCATTTCTGAAAGGAAGAAATCGAGGAAAACAATTAGTAAGATTGCACCTAGAAGAATTATTATAAGGGAGTGCATCTTAAAAATGATATTGTAAATCATTAAAAAAAAGAATATTGCATATGGAAGTAGAACTTTCTTTTGATTCTTACCCTCAATTCATCATAGGCCCATAAGTACTATGGATATTTTCCTCTGGGACCACCAAAAGCTTCCTGCCCGAAATCTAGTAGTGTTAGGATCTTGTCTCTCACATTCATGTCTACCTAAAGCAAACATAAGAATAATTTATCAGTCTTTAGAAAAAAAGATAAAGTGAGATACACAAGATACATGGAATCTCAACTATCCAATCCAAGTCCAATTAATTATATTAATGAGGCGTATAATTTTTAAATGAATTAATCATTTGAACTACATGCAATACTAAGCCTAGTATTGCTTCTTGTCTCCATAAATTGTGGTAAGAAAGGTAAAGAAATATAGACATATTATAGAAGAACATGAACATTTCTAGATTGTAATCAATAAGAAACTACATCAAATCTATGTAGAGAGACACATTACACCTACAAATGCTAGAGGTTCCACATACAATAAGCTAGTCATTTCGTCTTGTCTCCAGAAATTATGATAAGATAGTTACAGAAATGTAGGGGTATAATAAAAGAACAAGAACGTTGTTGGATTATTCACTAAAACTAAAACTAAAATTAGTCTTCAGTCTCTAAAGAAAAGGAAGCTTGCCAAGTTTATGTGTAATGGTAGCAATGAGGTGAGGGATGGTGGCTAATGCCATTCCAACTACAAAACAAGTGAATGGGAGTCTAGTAGGGTAGAGAAGTATTGCTATTAACAATGGAAGATTTTATTTGCAAGAGAAAATGTAGCAGTTTCTAACGATGATAAGAATTATTGTTGAGAGAGAAAGGAAGAGTAAAGACTAGAAGGATGGAAAATATGAAAGTGAAGAACAAAAGAGGAGTCATGGTAAAAAAAAAATAGCATAGAGGAGGGCATAACTAAAGTAGCAAAAAGAAAAAACAATTGTCAAACAAGAGGAAGAACATGCAAGTTATAGAAATGTCTTCTTGGGTTAAATAAGCACATGGTGTTGTACAATTCCACCTTAGTTGATTTTGTTTTCATTTTTCATTTTGTTATTTTGAGCATTTTCTAAGGGATATTTGAGCACGTAGATTCATTGGAGTGTTTCTATTTGATTGCATGGCTATGTGACAAATGGCATTTCCACACGTCATGACAATCATTTGTAAGAGTTTTCTTACAAATGATGTAAAATTGACTTTGAAAGAATAATATTACAACTTGATACAATGTTGGTATGAAAACACTATTGTAATCAATATTGTTTAACTAGTTATTAGTTATATTTAGTTGAACCAATTACAAAGTAGCATTTTTCATTTGTTTAAGCTACATTTTCTTTTAATAAACTCTACATAAACAATATTTTATTTTTTAAATCTTAAAATCATTTTTCTCAATCTTCATTGCATAATACATTTGGGGTCTTATACACACTTTTCTTGGATGATTCCTATAAAATAGGATAATGGATGCATGTGCCCCTTATTCTATGATTTATGATATTTATTTTTGAAACATTTTACTTCATTTAGAAATATAAAGTGACATTCATGTTTATTTTTAAAATGATTTTAAGAGTTTAATAAGGATATTACTTTCTTTCTTGTTTTTGAATAATACATACACAAATTAAATATAGTACATGGTAGGATATATTATAATGAAAAAATATTTATTCTATAATAGTTATAATTATAATGAATATTACTATATCAAATATAAATAACATTTCAATTAAGTTAGGTTGTGATTGAAATAAATATTTTTATTCATTATAAGTATAATTATTATTGCAATTAAACTTGGTCATATATGATGTTATACTTTGAATCAAAATTACTAATGAAACTAAGAAAGAGCCTTTGATCTAAGAGGTCTTAGGTTAGTTTACCAGGCGCACTGCAGTTTATAGGGGGGCCGTGTTGCACCGATTCCTGCAGTATAAAAAAAAAAAGAGGTCTTAGGTTAAGTCTACTCCAACATAATAAATAATAATAAATATCACAACAAATAAGAATAATTAAGTTTGGCTACCCTATACTATCCATAATTTAAAAAACTGAAAATATATCTAGTAGTAATAATTTTAATGAAATGAGAAATAATATTATAAAATTAATTATTATACTATTAAAAATGAAATAAATTATTAAAAAATATTACTATAGTTCTAATAAGCCAAGTACTAGCCACTACGTGGACTTGTTTTTAATATTGAAAGCCCAACTTAGCATACTCTTCAAGATTATTTGGTTATATTTAATAGAGTGGTGTAATGATATTATTAAATTTATAAAAAATAATCATAAATTAATCTCTATTATTTTATTTTGTAGCTTTTCAATTAAATAATTCATTTATATATACTTTTTATTTGAGTTGACTCTTTTTTTAATTTTATTGAATTATAGGAATTTGTAATAACTTTAAAAAATAAAATCATTTTTTTGAAATCATACAATTCACATTTATGAAAAGATGTATATGAAATGGATACAAATCTACTACATGAAATAAAGTAAATTTAATATTATAATGAACATTTATCAACCATTCTCATAGTGTTGATTTTATTCTTCTTAAATAATTTATTGTTTGTGGTTGCATAAAGTGAAGAAAGGTTAAGTTTAATGAAATTCATCCTTTCAAAAAACCATATTTTCAATTTTTTGTATGATGTTGGAACAAGTACAGAAATATTTAATATTTTTAATTATTCTCAACATATTAAGTGAAGAAAGATTAGTATAACACTATTTAGCTGCAAAATAATTCTAGTTTAAATTGAGATTTATAAGTAGAAAATATTTTCTACTACAAATCAAATAGTGATATTAGCATAAGGACTCAATTATATAATTTTTAAGTTAAATTCACTGACCTACGTTTCATTTTTAGCATTAGTTCATAAGAACCCATCTCTTATGACGATGAATGAAACACTTAACTAAGTAAGATTTGCCAAGTGTAAATTGATATATCATTTTTATGTTTATATGTGATTTTTCTTAAAAAATTTATATGACATCACACTCAACAAAGAAAGGTTCCAAAATTCTAAATAAAAATATCATTGTTCAAAAAATCAAATCCATATTTTTATAACAAGATGTGTACCAAATAAATTAAACTGTATTCCATCAAAGAACATAAATTTAATTTATAGTGTGACATATATCAAACATATTGTGTGGCATAGTATGAAAGAAGACCTTTCTTGATATGTCAATTAGATATATTTATTTTTGTTATTTTTTATGGTGTATAGTCATATTATGTGAAGAGAAATGGTCATACAATACTATTGACTTGAAAGAATCAAATTCTTTTTCAAGACCATCATTTCAAATGTTTTATATGACATTCTATTGTGTAATTAAAAGATTTCTAAATAATTTAGAAAAATGACTATTATCTGAAAATGAGATGTATCTTATAGTGTAGTGTGTACCAAATGAAAAAAATACATCATAACTCATAAAAAGTTAATTTCTAGCTAGACATTTATCAATCATAAAGTGATTTTTTTTCTATATTTAATAAAGTGTATCATACATTTAAGAATGTAATAAAAGAATTTATATGCCCTTTTAAGACATATGTCCTTTTATATTAGAAGGAAGATGATTCACTACACTCTAGGAAACCTAAGATCTAAGTAGATGTAAGGATATTTTATTATTATTTTACCATCTTAAAAGTTAACAATTATTATTTTGAAATCTCTAAAGACTTAATGATATGGATGAATATATGATCAAATTGTCACCTTTTCCTCAAAATTTTATCAATTAATTCTTACAAACTGTGAGAAAATTCATTGTGTTTGTGTTGCTACTAACAAGTTGATTCTAGCTCATAATAAAGCCTTGTAAGGAGGCTCAACTTATCAAACTCCAATGGAACTATTCCAATGAGTTATTTTCCTTACTATAAATATATCGAGTCGGGAACAATTTCCAATGGAATTTTGTATGCTTCCACTAAGCTAATTGTCCCATAAACTAAGGTATGTCAAATGGTGGAGCTTAGTACCAATGTCCTGCAAAATATGTCTAGTTAGCTAGTTGTGATATAAATCCAATTCATTCAATTTTGAGAGATTTGTTAATGAGGAGGGGATTCTTCTAACTTGACAATTCTCAAGATACACATTACCTACCAACTATATGTATTTAAGTGAAATTATGAACAAGGATTTTAAAGGAACATAATGCACTAGTCCTAATAATCTATCATTTTATATTTGCATTGCAAAGAAATAATAGAGAAACATAAAGTTTATTTGTAGAGGGTTAAATTTCATTGTCTTTGTCCACTAATATAATTTCAAATGGTAAGCTCTTCTTAAATAAATTTTAATATTTATTAGAGGGAGGAACCTTTTCTATTTAGAGCATGTGTTGAATGTAGTAGCATAGAAAATAAAAATATTTTATACATCAATATAAGATTACAACTTCTTTGTCAAAGAATGGCAACTTAAATGTTATATTTGATACTTCACTGACTTGCACTAAGAATTAACTAAAAGGAGCACTAATAAACTTACTTATTTACCTGTATTTTCCAATATAAAATATCTGAATAATTCTTAATTTATCTTATAGATATTGATTCTAAGAGATAAATTTTCATGTATTTTTCAATAAAAAATCATAATTCTTTATTCTAAAATATTGCATGATGCTAAACCTTTTTCTATAAGAAAGTCCTCACTGACACATTAATTTGGAAAGGTACATAATTTACCACATCATTCAATTGTTACATATCTATTTAGAGACTCTTATATGAGAGAATGCCCTTGGAGATAGAGATGAATCTCTAGTTCTGGTAGTATCTCTAAAATTCCTGAAATAGAAAGTTCTTATGGTTAACATTTCTGATCTCTGTGCCAGGAAATGCATTAAAAGACTTAAAAAGAAGGCAAATTAATAAAAAGAGCTTGTATAATGTTTCAAACTAACATTTGTGCCTTTACAAAAATGCATATTAATAGTTTATAAAGAATTAACTGCTAGTTATTGACTTTTCTTGTGTGACTTAGTTACCATTCTTTGTTTTCAAAGTCGTCTGTCAAGATATTTTACAAAATTAATAAACTATATTAAAAATAATATGTCCGAATACTTCAATCTCATATTTTTAATAATTAGCCATTTGAACGAATCTCCAGCATCTCCAAAACACCCCATCTTCCGATAAGTATTCTGAAATTATCCTCTATAAAATCAGTCATAGAGTGAGTATCAAGACAACTCTTCAATACTACTGCAGAAAATTAACAAGGTTAATATCCGTGAAACCTGAAGGCAGCTCTATGCACAATTCTTATCAACTAATGAGAGAAAGAATATAAACAACAATTAAACAGTCAAGAAACATACACATAAATCTGAAATATGAAATATTAACAGTACTCTGTCTTTTTGAGGATAGAAATTCTTTTAAAATTGCAAATCGGAAAATTGAAATACCCGCTTACGTTGCATAGAATAATCTTGAAGTTTAAAATATTGTTATCAAGAAATCTAGAATGGAGAAGGGTACAGTACAGTTCTACTAACGGCAATTTAAACAGTACATAAACTGCTCATCATTTCATCCTGACTCACTAAATCTTACAATGGAGACCTAAACGACTACGAATGTATTCTCTTTCATCGATGGAGAATGCGGAGAATGCGCAAACAAAACTGAATTTAAAACCAATTAAATTAGACTTGAAACTCTGTCCATGGACATGTTTTATTCTGTGAATTGCTGTTTAAAAAAGCTAACTATGATGCCTAACGGTCAAAGCCAAATTTAAAATAAAACTTCAAACTGATGTTGCATGTTCATCTCAGACTCGTGGAACCACAGCATCAATCTTCAAGATCGAGGTAATATTTGCCAATTTGCAGTACCGACAGGTCTTTGATGCAGTTCATATAATGTTACATGTATCTGAATATAGGTCTAATCAACTAAATAAATTCTTTCGGCAACGCCATGAATAATTAACCATCTTTCGAAGCTATTCTTAACAATTCAAACAAATTCGGATATGGACGGTCTTCAAATTCTTGTGCACAATATATTCTCTCTAGATACGAACATTTCATGGTTTTTATAGCATTTGGATTTATCTAATCTTTGTGATTGTGGAGAATGATGAGTACTCAGGACAAAAACAGAATTGCATACTTAAAAATTCTGCATATAATAAGAGGAACTGCCATGAACTACGATACAGAAGATAATATTCAAACATTAATTTACTACGTTCATATATATGCACATTATTAGGAAGTAGAAGCACTGTACATGATATTTTGCATGAAGGTATCCAAACTTGTAAAAGATTATAAACTTATAGTCACCATAGACTACCTAAACGTACACGATGGAACTCAAAACATCTAAAATGTAGAACTTTGGCTATCTGATGCCGAAAATCCAGTGGGATTGGTATTGCGTAGGAGGTCTGATATAGTTGATGCTAATTTGAAAGAAGCTGCATCTCCCGTCAAAGCTTTTTTGATGTTTTCCAAGGCCCTGGCTGCATCTCTCATGGAAGGTGGTTCTCTTGGCAATTCATTGCTGCATAGCAAACCAACATTTATAAATGAAAGAAGCAATCCATTCTCTTCCATGTTTGCATTCACATCCCTCAGTAACCTACTATCAACAATCTCTGCCACTCTATCTGGTAAAGCTGATCTCACCCACTTCTGCAAGTTCAGGTGTTCTAGAAACATATCATCGCTTGGTCTCTTCCTTGTAACCATTTCTAATATCAGAATTCCATAACTGTAAACATCGCCCTTTGTAGACACAGCCCCGCCCAATCCATACTTTGCAACCCATTTTGGTCAAAAAATAAATAAATAAATAATTTTTTTTAAAAATAATTATTATTTTTTAACTATGAAGGAAAGGATTAATACCAATGTGAACATAATTAAAAGAAATTACCTGGAGCAATATAGCCAATAGATCCTTTTAGTGCAAATGTTGTTGAACCCAGTGAGTCTGTGGAGTTTGGAGTGGTAATTAAATGGGATATACCAAAATCAGTCACAAGAACTGTCATGTTGGCATCGAGAAGTACATTGCTAGGTTTTAAGTCGCAATGAACAATTTGCAAAGGATAATCATGATGTAAATATTCCATGCCATGCGCTAAATCTATAGCAATGCTCAAAAACTCACTCAATCCCAATTCAGAAAAGTCCGGATCATCTCTGTCAGGGTGCAAAAGCTTTTCCAAGCTCCCATTTGATCCCAACGAGGTTGCGGTGCCTGATCCTTCCCAACACTTTGCATTCTGTGTTAAAGCTCTTTCGGGAATCTTCATTATGCAAATCGAGAGCCTTGATGGCAACTATCCTACCATCCCTCAAAATGCCTTTGTAGACTGATCCGAAATGACCCACTCCAAGCAAGGTTGATTCATCAAATCCAGATGTTGCAATGACAAGATCTTGATAAGAAAACTTAGGATAGCCGAGCCTTTGAAAAAAAGGGTTTGAAGGATGCAATAGTTTTCTTGACATTTTATGCCTCCATAACTTTCCTTTAATAAAAGAGACTAATATTAAGGCAATGACTCCAACAACTGATAAGACTATTTTTTCAGCTGTGAAGGCTTTTCCTGGCTCTGTTTTGGGCATGGAGGCAATGAATAGTTTCTTGGGCCACAGAGGCCAAGGTTTCCCTCGAACAATGTTGTAACAGTTCTATTTGGAAACAACCCTCCTTGTGGAATTTGACCAGACAAATTATTGAAAGAAACATTCATGTAGTCCAGCATCTTTAGTCTCCCACGAGAGACTGGTACTGAACCTGATAAAAAATTGGCAGATAGGTCCATTTCATGGAGATTTTGTAATTTGGATAAAGAATCCGGTATTGGACCTTCAAAGGCATTGTGGGATAGATTTAAATGTTCTAATGCTGTGCAGCCTCCAAGAGTATTTGGAATTACCCCAGTAAGTCGATTTCTAGATATGTCTATAGCTTGAGCCATCACAATTTTACTCATCTCCAGTGGTAAGGGCCCTTGTAGAGAATTTGATGAAAGATTGAGATAAAATTGCAGGTTTTGAAGACTTGCAATGACTACACGGGGTATTCTTCCTGCCAGTTTATTGTAGGAGAAGTCAATCAGCTCCAACTTCTAACATCTCTCTAAAGTAACAGGGATCTCTCCTGATAAGTTGTTATGATGAAGATAAAGATATCTTAGTTGTTGTGGGCTACAGAGGGAATCAGGTATTCTTCCAGATAGCAGGTTCTGACTAAGATTCAAGAGTCCGAGATTTTCCATTGGACCTATCTCACTTGGAATGCTTCCTTCTAATTTGTTCCCATTCAGATACAATCTTTCCAACATGTGGAATCTTTTAATTACAGATGAAATTTTGCCACTAAAAAGATTATTGCCTAGATGTAAGAAGGTCAAATTTGTCAGATTGGCAATTTGCTAAGGTATGGTTCCACTTGCCATGTTGTATGATAAATTCAGGCGAGAGAGATTGGGCGACAGTTTACCGATGGATGGAGGCAATATACCACTGAGATGATTATCCGATACATCTATTAACTCTAAGTGGGAACAATTTGTAAGTGTTGGGTGCATATGTGAAGCCCAACAATCACTTTTTTATTATGCTCATTTTATTATTGTTCCCTTCAAATTGTTTGTCTCTTCATTTTCTTTGAGACTTTATAAATATGTTTTGGAGGTTGATCATTGAATATTGTATTCGAAGAGCTGAAGCAACAGTTGTGATGTAAAGTTTAATTATTTACATTAATAGAGATCTTCCCTACAGTGTGGACGTAGCCACAATTTGTGTTGAACCGCGATAAATCATGTGTTTGCATTTCTCTTTTCTTTTGCTTGTTCTGTTCATTTGCAGTTTGCACTTTTAGCGATCTTCACAATTGGTATCAGAGCTTGGCGTAGACGCTGGAATTGATTTTGGTGTTTGAAAATCCAAAGTCATGGAAGATTTGCGAGTGCAGAAATTCTCAAGACAGAATTTCAGTTTGTGGAAAGTTCAGATGCGTTCATTGTTAGTCTAGAAAGACCTCGCAGTAGCAATTGATGGAAAGGCAAACAAACCGGCTGCAATGACGAATGAAGACTGGGTTAAAATTGATGATAAAGCAAATGCAACAATATTTCTTTCTTTATCACAGAATGTTTTATTCAATGTTCACAACAAATATTCAACAAAGGAAGTTTGGGATAAACTTCAAACTATGTATGAAACGGCCTTAGTAGCAAATAAAATATTTATTATGAAGAAGCTCTACAAGTTGAAAATGAAAGATGGGACTACGATGTCGAATCATATAAATGATTTGAACACCTTGCTATGCCAAGCAACCTCCATTGGTATGACACAAGATGATGAATCTAAAGCTATCATCTTGTTGTGTTCATTATCGGACAGCTGGGATCCCGTTGTTACAACAGTTAGTAATTCTAACTCCTCAAACAAAAAGTTGGTCTATGATGAAGTGATGGCAACTCTACTTAGTGAGGATATGCGGAGAAGCAACAAGGAATCCTCATCTGGTGAAGCCTTGATAGCGGTCAGCACTGAAAATAGAGGAAGAAGCCAAAATAGAGGAAGGAGCAATCATCATAGAAGATCAAAATCAGGTAGGCAGTCAAAGTCAAGAGAAAGGAAAGGAGGAGGCTGTTTGTTTTGTGAAAAAAGTGGTCACTTGAAAAAGGATTGTAGAGGTTATAAGAGAGCACAAGAACGAGTGCAGGAAAGTCAAGCCAATACCGTTTATGACAAAGATGATAGCATGTTGATTTTATCTACAACCGAAACCACTTCAGCCTCATGGGTTTTGGATTCTGCCGCATCATTTCACACCACTTCATGTATGGAATACTTCTCAAATTATCAAGAAGGTAAGTTCGGTGAAGTATACTTGGGTGATAATAAGGCATGTGAAATAATAGGGAAAGGAGATATTTTATTATCTTTGAAAGGAGGCGTTAAATGTCTATTAAAAGATGTGCATCATGTTCCAAAACTAAAGAGAAATCTGATTTCCGTAAGTCAACTATTTGCACAAGGTTTTGTCACTTCTCTAACTAATTCATGGAAAGTCACAAAAGGATCCATGTTAGTTGCAAAAGGCGACAAGATTGGGAGCTTGTATATTGTAGAAAATATCAGTGAAGTGGGGGCTGCCATGACAGTTGAAGATAGCAATTTAGAATTGAGGTATCAAAGGCTCGGTCACATGAGCCAAAAGGTCCTTGCTGTTATGCATAAGAGGGAGCTATTACCAGGGCTGAAATCAGTTGACTTAAAATTTGTGAACATTGTCTTTATGAAAAATAGAAGTGGGTCAACTTCTTAAGGACCGGACATGAAAAGAAAGGTACTCCTTTGGCTCTTTTTTATTCTGATGTGTTCGGACCCAACGAGGAAATCTCTATTGGAGGAGCAAAATTCTTTGTCACCTTCCTTGATGATTGCACAAGAAAGGTATGGATTTATTTATTGCATAAGAAATCTGATGTTTTTAGCAAGTTTAAAATCTTTAAGGCTTTAGTGGAGAATCAGTCTGGCCACAAAATGAAGTGCTTGCAAATGGACAATGGAGGAGAGTTTTGTTCATCAGAGTTTGATTCATTTTGTGTGGATAATGACATCTGTAGAATTAAGATTGTTCCATTCACCCTGCAAGAAAATGGAGCAGCAGAGAGGATGAATAGAACAATCCTTGAGAAATCTCGTTGTATGCTCTCTAATGCCGATTTAGGCAAGGAGTTTTGGGTAGAGGCATGCAATATAGTGGTATATTTAATCAACTGAAGTCCCTCTTCTTAGTTGGACTTTGACATACTTGAGGAAGAGTGGCTAGGAAAGAAAATCTCATATTCACACATCCGGGTGTTTGGATGTGAAGCTGATGTACATGTTTCGAAGGAGAAAAGGAAAAAGCTTGATCCAAAATTACAAAAAGGTATTTCTGTGGGCTATGGTGAAGACCAGTTTGGTTTCAGAATATGGGATCTAGTTGGGAGCAAAATTATCAGAAGTAGAGATGTTTTCTTCAACGAGAAGGTATTTCCAGCATTACATAAAGAAGAAAACATGGTATGTGAATATGCACCTTTCTCTATTTTTGATAATAATAATGCTAGTAGAAATCAGAATGTTGTTTCTCCAAATGTTCTATCTCCCACCTCCATCTTGGCCCTTGCCCCTCTATCCTCTTCTTCTACTAGTATGTGGACTCAGCATGATGAAGAGAATTCAGATTATCACAGTCAGAGTGATAACAACTTTTCCTTAAATCCAAATCAGAATAGAGAAGATAACTCTCTATTTGAGTACAGAGACATTGGAAAACATAGTGATCAAGGCACACTCCCTATTGATACACATGGTCACATTCGCAAGCACGTTACCTCCAAAGATTCATGCACTGGAAACATTGGCACAACTAGTCAATGCACCAAAAACTATATCCAATTCAATGATAGTCTTGACCCTTGGCATCAAGAGAATGCAGAGGACTGTCAGTATGGTCACATCTTTCATCATGCTACACACAAGATTATAGAACATCCTGTCAGACAACCTTGCAAGGAGTTTATGAGTGAAGACACTGACATTGCTCATCAGACTGCTTATGCAAAGGATGTTCTATCCAATTACTATCAGTTTGAGCCGAATCCACAAATTGCTGAAGGAACACTTCCTAATCACTCCTGTTAGTAGCTAACTCACGTCTCCTCTCCAAATATCATGAATGTGAGCAGACAGGATCTCACCCACATTTGAGTTCAGCAGGATTTCTCAGCCGTAGATAGGGACATTCAAAAGAATGTTGACTCCCATGGTGTCAAAACAACTATGCTACTTCAGGACGCCCTTCCTTTTTCACTTCATGGGTCTCTGATCAATCCACAACACAAGCATGGCACTGGTCTTGAGATAGAGCATGGTTTTAACAATAAATATAGACATGCCGATGTTGATTTGGAACCATAGGGTCAATTTGACTCTCCTGTTGGAATGACAGTCGTTCAGACTAAAAATAATTTTATGGTATCAAATCATCAAACTATGTTTGAACAATATGATTCTCAGTGTAATAATGATTCTCATGTTCAGAAGAAGCATTACACTTCTTCAAAGGGTAGTGATTTTGAACTGCACACACCAAATTCTAAGGATAAACAAAAGGGACATTCTAATCATAATGATAATATTTAGGCACTAAAAAAATCAACAAGACAGAGAAGGCTTCCTGCCCGATTCTCGGATTATGAACTCTTGTACTCCAAAGAAGTAGAGCTGAAACTCTTGCTTTCAGACCAAGTTGAACCAACAAGCTTCAAAGAAGCTCGCAAAGCGTCGGATTCTCACAAATGGGAGGCAACAATGCAAGAAGAGATGGATTCTCTGTTACAAACAAAACTTGGGATTTGGTTTCTTTGCCACCAACTCAGAAAGCTCTCAAAAATCGTTGGATTTATCGACTGAAAGATGAAGGTAAAATTTAGAAGCGGTATAAAGCTAAGCTGGTTGTTAAAGGTTTTGATCAGCAAAAGGGTATAGACTTCAATGAGATTTTTTCTCCCATGGTCAAAATGACTACAATTCAGGCTATTCTTGGCTTAGTTGCTGCTCATGATCTTGAACTTGAGCAGTTGGATGTCAAGACCGTATTTCTCCATGGTGATCTGAATGAAAAATTTTACATGATGCAACCGGAAGGATTTATTAAATGTGGTAAAGAAAACTTATATTGTAGATTGAGGAAGAGCTTGTATGGTCTCAAGTAAGCTCCAAGGCAGTGGTACCTCAAGTTCGATCAATTTATGATTGAACATAATTTCATTCAATGTGAATCTGATCCATGTGTCTATTACAAGAAGTTACCTGATGCTTCCTTTATTCTTTTACTTCTCTATGTTGATGACATGCTTGTCACCAGTTCATCTATGAAGCTGATTTCAAAATTGAAAGCAAAAATGTTAGAAAGGTTTGCCATGAAAGATTTATGGGCAAGGAAACGGATACTTGGCATGGACATTATCCATGATAGGGACAAGAAAGAAATAAAGCTTTCTCAAGAACACTATGTTTTTAAGGTACTAGAAAGATTTGGCATGGCAGATGCCAAACTGGTCAGCACCCCTCTCGCTGATCATTTCAAATTGTCTTTAGCCATGTGTCCCAAGACACAAGAACAACAAGACTACATGAAGACCATCCCTTATTCTTCAGTAGTCAGTAGTCTTATGTATGCAATGGTTTGCACTCATTTGGATATTGCCCAAGCAGCGGGGGTTGTCAGCAGGTTCATGAGCAATCTGGGTAAACAACATTGGGATGCGGTAAAGTGGATCTTGAGATATCTTAAGGGCACTTTTGATTTTGTACTGTATTTTGGTGGGAAAGACACTTCACTCAAAGGTTATACAGATTCAGATATGGCTGGAAATTTAGACAATAGAAGATCTACTACTGGTTATGTCTTTACATTTGTTGGAGCAGCAATTAGTTGGGCATCAAAGTTACAACAAGTGATCTCACTTTCCACTATTGAGGCTGAATACATTGCTCTCACTAAAGGAGCAAAAGAGTAGATTTGGTTGCAATGTTTGTTTGGTGACTTCGATTGTCCTCAACAAGGTTCAGCGTTGCATTTTGATAGCAAAAGTGCTATTGACTTAGCTAAAAATGTAGTGTTTCATAGTAGGACCAAGCGTATTGAGGTTCGCTATCATTTCATTCGAAGTAAACTTGAAGAGGGTAAACTTCAAGTCTTGAAGATTAACACCAAGCAAAATCCAGCTGATACATTAACCAAGGTTGTTCCACGAGAGAAGTTCAAGTTGTGTCGAACTTCTCTTGGTGTTGTAAAGAAATAACAGTAGGGAAATTCAAGGGAGACTCATCCATTACCGCTGTTGGACTTCAACTGGGCGTTTGTTGGGTGCATATGTGAAGCCCAACAACCACCTTTTTATTATGCTCATTTTATTATTGTTCCCTCCAAATTGTTTGTCTCTTTATTTCCTTTGAGACTTTATAAATATGTTTTGGAGGTTGATCATTGTATATTGTATTTGAAGAGCTGAAGCAACCGCTGTGATGTAAAGTTCAATTATTTATATTAATAGAGATCTTCCCTGCAGTGTGGACGTAGCCACAATTTGTGGTGAACTACGGTAAATCGTGTGTTTGCATTTCTCTTTTCTTTTGCTTGTTCTGTTCATTTCCAGTTTGCACTTATAGAGAACTTCACATTAAGAGAGGTGAGAAAGTCCATTGTGTTTGTGCTACTACTGACAAGTTGATTTTGGCTCAGATAAAGCTCAGTAAGGAGGCCCAACTTACCAAGTTCCACTGGCACCGTTCCAGTGAGCTTGTTTTTGGTCACTGTAAGTGTGTCGAGTCTGAAACAATTTCCAATGGAATTTGGTATGCTTCCACTAAGCTGATTGTCCCATAAACTGAGGTATGTCAAATGGGGTAGTTTGGTACCAATGTCCCACGGAATATGTCCAGTCAGCTGGTTGTGATATAAAATCAATTCATTCAATTTGGAGAGATTTGTTAACGAGGAGGGAATAATCCCTGATAGGAGGTTTTCAGAAAGGTAAAGATGCTTTAGGTGAACAAGCATGCCTAGTTCCGGTGGAATGGAGCCTTGGAGGTTATTTTCTGACAATTCTAAATTAGTTAAGGTGGACAGATTTCCCAAAGAGCTGGGGATGGTGCCTTGCAATTGATTGTCAAAGAGCCAGAGTATCTATAGATGGTGAAGTTGGCCGAGTTGAGGTGGAATGCTTCCTAACAGCTGATTCGTATGAAGGGAAAGCTCCTTTAGTTGAAGGAGGGCTCCTAATTCAGGGTGAATGGTACCTGTCAGATCATTCTTTTGCAAATATAATTCAACTAGACTGAAAAGATTTTTAAAAGAGGTGGGTATGGCACCTGTGAGATTATTTACTCCCACGTAAAGGTGCTTCAGACTTGTTAGACGACCCAGCTCAGGCGGAATCCCACAAAGTTCTTAAATTTATCTGCACTTAATAAATTTCACATCATCTATAATATAATACTATTTAGTTGCAAGAAAATTCTAGCTTAAATTGAGATTTATAAGTTGGAGATATTTTCTACAACCAATTAAATAGTGATATTGCTATCACAATTCAATTATGTGGGTTTTCAGTTAAATCTATTGACCCATGAGTAGTGGTTTACAAGAATCTATCTCTCATAAAAATAAATGAAATCCTCAATAGAAAAAGGTTGGACAAGTCTGAAGTGAGATATTAATTTTATTTTTCGAAGTGATTTTTCTAAAAAGTTTGATATAATTTTACAATCAACAAAGAAATGTTTGCCAAGTCTAAATAAAAATATTATTGTTCAAAAATTTAAATCCATCTTATCTAACATTGGTTGTACCAAATAAATTAAAGTGTACTCCATCAAAAAAGACAAATTTAATTTGTAAAGTGACATTTATCAAACATATTGTGTGGTATAATCAAGAACCATATTAGTTGTAAAGTTACATTTATCAAACATATTGTGTGGTATAATCAAGAACCATATTACTTGAAGGGAAAGTGGTCATACAATACTATTGACTTGAAAGAAAACTATAATAAATCAAATTTTTTAAAATTTGTTTTCACTCATATTTTTAAATATTTGATATAACACTCTATTGTGTAAATAAATGATTTATAAATAATCTAGAAAAATAAATATTATGTAGAAATGATGTGTATCCTATTTTATAGTGTAGTTTGTACCAAATGAAAATTAATTACACTATAAGTTATAAAAAAAACTAGCACTTGCATCATAGAAGGTGCAAGAGAACACACTTTTGTACTTGTCCACTTTGGTAATTTTTAACTTAATAAAAGATTTAATCCCTCTAGAAGCCTTTAGATGATTCAAATAAATAACATTATATTTTTATTCTAAAATAATTATCTTGCATAATCTAAATCTAAACATTGATTCATTGGTAAAAATCTTTGTTGGAGAATTTTTTACCATTAATTAGAGCCAATGTTCTTGTTATTTTATGTTGTACCACTTAGAAGGAAACTTTCTTATATCATTAGAATGAGTTTTAATTTGGTAATTGAATTATTTACAAATATTTGATAAAGTATCATTTTTGTTTTTAATATTTGTTTTGTATACATGTGAGATTAGTAAACATTAATTTAATATGAATGCATTTGTCATAGTATCTTGAATGCAATTCTAAAAGCATACTATTTCAACATGATATTTTTTTTTATCATCAAATATAATTCTAAATATTTATATTGCTAGGTAAAAGATTATACAATAACACAAAATCTTAGAATAATAATTTGTATATATTTTAATTGAATAAACATAATATCTATAGTTGGGCAATAAGAAATTGTATTACAATGGGTTGTTGTACCCAATATATGAATAATGTATTAGTGAAGACCACCTTTTTTAGAATCACATAATCTCATTTTTCTTACTTATTTGTGCAGCCCAAGGCTTGAACGGAGAAATGTGATCTTTGAAAGGATGAGGAAAAATGACATGAAATATGTACCTATATTTATGAAAAATCAAGGAAGGTTGATAGTGTATCGAGGAGAATGAAAATCTATATGGTTGTACAAATGAGGGGGAGATTGTGGTGATGAATACAATGCATAATATTTGACAAGCCAAATATATAAGAGTAGTAATGACATCATCAAGCTATAAATTCATAGATCAAGAGGTGGAGTGCAAATGTCATTCCATCAGAGGAGTTGAATCAGACATTCATTCTAGTATGTGTATGTTATTTAATCATTTCTCTTTGGAGAGCACATGTTCTAAAATCCATTGTCATAGTAAGCTTAATAATTTGGGCATTCTTAATATTAGATCAAATAGTACCTTCTTTCCATAAAGGCATCCATACACCCAAGGGTGATGGTGTCTCAGTTTCCACAAGGCATTGCTCTACTACTAGTCAGACGTTTATAGCCTCAATAGACTTACGTACATTACCTAGTTGTTTCAATCTTTCCCTTTTTAGATAATTGTTTTGTAGAAATACAAACATTGAAGTCATTTCTAAGTTGGAATTCATTATTTTTTGAAGGAATAACCCTTTTATTTTTCACATAATATGATTTTGTAGATCAACAATACATAAACTCTTGTAACTATTTGGTGCATATTTCCTTGAACCTGCAATCAATGAAGCCCATTCAATTTGGTGTAACATACAATTAGTCTACTCAGTTAATGTAAGAGTTTTTAGTCTAACAATGCCAAACTAAATCCTATGCCATAAAAAATGTTAGAAAGGGCACTTATTTGGTCTGCAAAACATGGAGGAGGATTAACTGGGGACATCGTAAAGATAATCCACTACCCAATTTGAGTATGAAGGCATATATTTATGTCCTTGCATTATGGGAGAATTGAGTTCTTTCAATGTGAGTTGTTTCCTTATTTTTTAAGTTGTGTCCAAGTTCACCTAAATTGAAAATAAATAAATTTAATTATAATTCTTTAAAAAATAATTGTAGTAGTCATTTGAGTTTAAAGGATATATACCTTTCTTTTCGAAGATGCAAAGTAGATCTCTGCTATTTTTCTTTATTTATTTTTTTGATTTGGTTTTTAGAAGATTTAAATTAGTGGTCAATTAGAAGTATTAACCATTATTTAATAAAGAAGCCAAAATTATGCAAGCTTGTGAGTATGAATAATAGAACAATAGTGTTACATACTTGGTTTACGTATTTAATGGCACTCTTGTCACCCTCAATGTGTTGTATTTGGAATGAGTAGACTATTGTAAACATGGTATCATTTTGTTTGGAATCCCATCTTTCTAAAGAACACCTTTTTGCATTGTGGGTTATTGTCTTCCCTTTGTCAATTGTCTAGCAATTTTTTTCGTTCTAATGATCAATCTAACAAATTTGAACTAATGTATTTGTATACTTTAAGGAGACATTAATGTGCAGGGGTAATACACCTATTTTTTTTCAGATGTAAATGTACCTTTTATAAATCTCCATTTCTTTCTTTGTATAGTGGTGAAATTAGAATTTTGACTAATTAAGATTGTGTATCAACCTGGTGTGGAGGAGCTTGTAGTTACTATACTGTTAGTAGTGGTCACTGTTAGGTAATAAAGAATAATACAAAATGATCTTTGTCAGTATGAGTATTGTAGAAATAATTTTGCATACATGACTTTCCCTTTTTATAAGGTATTTTCAGGTGAATTTTTATCTCTATAGACATGTTGTATTGAGCATTTACCAAATTAATTCTCATTAAGAAGAGTGTGATGTTTCTATATGAAGGCATTCTATGAATTTTCTTCGATAGATGTGAAGGTGGTTACTTGTCATTTGACTTATCCCATATTGGCTATGAAGCATTTACCTTGATAATGTGTTAGACATGTTATAATAGGCATTCCAGAAGATGACATTGGTGAAATCAAGGTTCTTAAAGTTTGTCATATTCCCTTTGTAATGTAACATTTTTTTAATTTTTCCATGTAGTAAAATTCAATGTACAATAAAATAGTAACTAATTTTTTTCTAAATATTTAGTACACAATAATGTGCATAGGAAATTCACCATTTTATTTCAATAAGAAACATAAACCTTCATTGCCTCCTTTTTTTGTAGATTCAACATGTAGAAGGTAAAATGTGTAGTTGTTTATTTTAGTTAACCGTAATTTCTTAAACAAGGCTGCCATGTAATTTTGTTAGTAAAAGCATTATCAAAATACATGTGCATGCCTTAGGTTTCTATTTTGAGTTCTAGAGAAGGAAGCTTTTTCTTTCTTCATTATATCATTTCATTGGTTACTCCTCTTTCTTTTTTTCTTTCTTTTCTAAATTTTATGAAGTATTTCCTATTTTGAAATTTATTTGGAATAATTAGAAATTCATTTTTTCCAAGAAATAAAGAGAGAATAACATATAAAAGAACCATACCTTTTTATTGGGGAGGAGGAACATAATTCTTCATCATTTCCTATTCTTCTTGTTTGCTAGTAGATTTGTACACAATAAAATGTAGTATTTGTCAAATTGTAGTGATTAATAGGTATTTAAAAAGTCCTCATTATGTTTTTATTATTGTGAGTAATGTGAACATTGTTGGTGGAAACATACCTTAGCTATTAATGGGGAGGTGGGTAGGGAATGTAAGTCTTCATGATCCCCTATTCTTCTTGTTTGCTAGTAGATCTATATACAATAAAATGAAGTATTTGTCAAATTATGTTGAGAAATAGGTATTAAATAAGGCCCCATCATGTTTTTATTAGTGTGAGCAATGCAAATGTTATTGGTCATACTTTTCCTTGATATTTTGAGAGCAATTGCAAATGAGCCTCTTCTTCTTTCCTTATAATATTTTATGGATTCTTTTTCATTTTGGAAAAATGATTAGAAGTGAATGGTGGTTGAATCTGAATGCCCTGTATGTTTTTGACTCGAGAGATTGTAGTAAAGGTAAGGCCCTGCCACTATTCTTTAACAATATCAATCATTGCCTTCTTGAGTGTTAAGCCTTGCAATTTGTGTATAGTAATAGCTGATGCCATCAATAGTTAAATTTTGCTACAACTCCCCTATGTTATGGGTTGTATTGGTATAGATTTGGGGTTTATCTCATCCCATTACGAACCATTGTAGTTGTCAAATGTTATAGACATATATGCTGGTAATTCCAATGGTTTTGATCCTATGTAGTAGACAATATCTTTGACCTCTCTAAGTGACCCATTTACAAGACTAGTGTGGATCCATATATTTGTTGTTAGGATTACACATTGTGATTTTCTTAGCAATAATTCTCAAGGAAGTTTCTCATAATTATCATTACTGGTTGATTTAATCTTTGTGTTTATTGCAAGGCTTAGTGCAACATTTACATTTAGTTGTTATAAGCTTTTCTTGTTGTGTATTGTTACAAGTTTATTTTTTTGGGAATAATTGTATGGATAGGTTAAAATCTTCTTGTTCATTTTCTTATGTGCTTGATTTTGTGTGTCACTAAAAATTCCCAATCCCACTATTTTGGTTCTATATTGCACATATTTTTAAGGTTTTTCAAAATTGTACTTGCATTAGGTCACCAACTTCTTGTCTAGAAATTATTTGCAATATTACAATTAAATTAAATTTGCACCATAGATTTTGTGTAGTTGTATGCAATGTTTAGATATGTTTTTCCATTTTAGGTGGTAGTTTTGCAAAGTCACTTATGAGTAGTAAACTAATGACCCCAAAGTAAAGATGATGATTTTGGGGCATTTCCTCACATACCCTACTATCAATTTTCAAAAAAATATTTTTCCTGATGAAGCTTATCTCATAGCTGAGAAAATATAAGATTTTGGTTTTCATCTCTTCTTGTAGAGTTGTTAATCATTGTTCTCAGACATGCTTCATGTCTCTCATTGGAATATTTAGGGCTGCATGTATTGTTGAGGCTTGTATATTAAATGAACCTATTCCTATTGGTGCAAGAACAAGTAGTGTGTTTAGTTCATTTTGTCCTTGATTTTGTAATGTGTTCCTTACAAATTCAATGAGATAGGATTTCCTAGTTCATGTTGTTCCTTGCATGAACATAGATAATGGTTGGTTGAAAGTTTTTGACACTAAATAATTTGTAATGATAGCAATTCTTGTTGTTGTTCTAATGCTAAAGTGTTATGTTGATTGTCCACATCTATTCCTATTTGTGTACATGATATTTTCTAGTCTTTCAAGTTTGACTATATAGTTGCATGGAAAGGTAATGAATCATTGTGGTTATCTCAATCATGGTTGTTGTCAAAATCATGTCGACCTAGCATTGCAAAATCTTTTAAGTCAACACTACTGGCAAGTCCCATTTGAGATAGTAGCTCCCATTCATTCATTTTTACATTATTTTGATCATTCATTTCTTCATCAAGTAAGGCATCATCATCAACCTCTGCCTCAATTTGATCTACTTTATGAACATTCCATTCATTGTAGTGCACTTTCATTTGTTTCTAATTGTTGACGATTTATTCTTTTATTTTCTTGATGTCTTTGTCAATCTTTCTGAAAGCTTTAATATATAATAGTAAATCAGTCTAAAAAAATGTCTCAAAATTTTCTAAGTCTTCTTTTGGGATGGTATAAAATTGCAAAAGCAATTGGAATACTGCCTGCTCTTTTCTTTTATTCTATTTTCTTTCTTCTTGAGAAGGTAGATATGTGTAAGATCTTGCTGATTTAGTTAGTGTCAATCTTTTTGGTTGTTCAAAGTGTTGCATGTAGGATTGGATATAGTTTTATTGTATCTCATTGCCAACATTTTTTTTCTTTAGGTGGTGGACAACCTTTTACCTATATTGAGTGATATAAATTGTCTATTTCATATCATAAGTGGTAATTTATGAAACATGTATGACAAGTTACTCGTGCTCCTATATTTCTCTCCACAAGAATCTATGAAATGAACTTTATAAATTCTTTGAGGGATGGATATTGTAAATTTTCATGTGAGAAAATCCTTTCCAAAAAAATTACACACATCTCTAATTTTTATTCTTTCCTTGAT
This sequence comes from Cupressus sempervirens, assembly GCA_028749045.1. Taxonomy (NCBI): domain Eukaryota; kingdom Viridiplantae; phylum Streptophyta; class Pinopsida; order Cupressales; family Cupressaceae; genus Cupressus; species Cupressus sempervirens. The sequence continues at coordinate 826,527,551 of CM053785.1, read as the reverse complement.
GTATACTTGGAAATTTATTTCAGAAAAATATGGTGTGTGATTATAAGTTTGGAATCTATGTTAGCTCCTCATGTTGATAGCATCTCATGGTTATGAATGTTCATCATATCAGCATTTCTTGGTGATTCATATGATTTTTGGTCATATTGCTCACATGTTAAGGTGGATTCATATGATTTTTGGTTAGATTTATCACATGTTAAGGCAGATTCCATGTATTCTTTATATGGAGCTTTATATCTATATTTTACTTTGTTCCCTTTTTCACCTAGGCAAGTTCATTCTATGCCTTTTTTTCTTCTTTGGATATGGTTGACCAACTCCTCCTAATCATCAATGGATTATTTGAAGGATATTTATATTGTGCTGAGAAAGAATGGGTTGTATCTAGGAGATCTGTGTATCGTATTTTCTCTTGAGAAAGGATTTCAAGCATTAACAAACTTGTCAAAGTAAATTTTCACTTTGATATCTTCGGCTCTATTTCCCTAGTCAAGTGCATCCATGCCTAGTACATTAGGTAGATAAATGAATCCATGTATATGTGTAGAGCCTCAATGTTTCTATTCATAGAGGTACTAATAATTTTTCTTTTAAGTATTTTTTAGTAACATCTTCACAAAATATTGTAAATCGATGATGCATGTAGAGAGTTGTGGTAGGTGTATTTTTAATCATGTTAGTTGTGCATTGTTTGTTATTGATTATTGTAGGTGTATTGTTTTTTCAAAAAAACCTATGCAGGTTTGGCCATTTTTTGTCTGCTATGCTTTAAGTCAAGAACAATGTTGGGAAATGAATTTGGTTGATCATAGTTGTCAAATAAGAGCAAAATTAATTTAAATATGATATTTTTCCTTGTAACTACTCCCAAAATGCATTAGTTCCTCTACTAATTGAATGTCTGGTAATGATTTCAAGTGTACTTGAAGGTCTTCAATAGTTTTTTATATATTATCATCTAGCTTTGATTTGATAAAGATTGTTGCAAGGGCTTGGCCTTGATGGCACAACATAAGATTGGTAATTATTCTCATTAAGGGTATGTCTAGGATCATGGTCAACCAAACTATGCCCTTAAGTGGCAACAAAAAATTAGAAAACCAGGCTTATGTCAACTTGACATGCAATTTTCAACTTGTTATGAACTTTCTATCAAAAAGTTGAGAGAAAAGATTCTAGGAAAGTGAATTTAGTTTCTAAGATATTAGGCCTTATCTAAAAAAAGTAAAATTTGATTTGTCAAAAAAATTATTTTTAATGCAATAGCACAAAATTTTTAGGACAAAAATAAGAAGTAGATGTATATCTGTCCACCCTAATAAAACTCAAATGATAATATTTTTAATAAGATCACATATATAAGAAGAAGAATCAAGTTTAGATATGATGCATATTTTTGGGTACTTGTTTAAAAAATAATTAATTAATTATGAATTTTTGACAATATTATTCTTAATTAATTATGAATGTTTGACTATATTATTTTTAGAATAAAAAAACTCACATGTCTGACCACCTTAACTAATTTAAAATTTAACAAAGTTATTTATTTATTTATTTTTCCTTATAGTAGAAGAAGCATGGAATGTGATGCATCTTTTGGATTTCAAGAATATTGTACCATTTGAAAGTTATAGTTGTTTTTCTATCAGTGTACCAATCAACAATTTATATGTAACTCCATTAGAAAATAAGTAATAATTACTTAATAAAATATTAATTTGACAAACATTACATCTATGGAAAGCTAAGAGCATTCTTAAGAAACCTTTTTCATTTCATCAAATTTGGGAGAGAAAAAAGTTTCTAGATACATGTTTAAAGTTAAAAAGAAAACATAAGAATAGGCCAAAAACATGTTTTTGGGTCATTTTTAAATTTGACCATGTAGGGTTGGTATCCAAAGATATATACTAGGCCTTATGAATATATTAATTTTCTTCTTTGGTATCATGATGGGTGGGAAAATAGTTGGAATAGATTTGGAATATGCTTTGAGGCATTTCAGAACTACATGTTTCTCAGATCGCCACTTTTTGACACACCATGATCCTACACATACCCTTAAATTGTATGCCTTAATCTCCAACTATATTATTCTTATAGCTATTTTAGATGGATGATGATACCCAAGTTATATAATTCCCATTACCTCCTTATATATGATCAACTCAAACTTAGAAAACCATCTTATTTATAAGATTTCATGGTTTCCTTCTTTATTCTTCTATCATTGACTATATAAATCTACTATTAGAGGCCAAAAAATGCTACCCTTTGCCCATAAAGTGTCTTGGCATTCTAGAGGTGTTGGTCCAAAAATGGGGACATTACAAGAGCACCCCATCTCACTATAGTTTCTAAACAAGATTGATTATTGAGATAAATTCATGGGTTAGCTCTCTATTTATGAAAAGAGATCATGAATATTATTGTGCGCTAGGTGTGCACGAGTGAATAATATGTTTGTTAGTTTGATGGGCAAAGGAATCAAGGATTGTCAACTTGAATTAACTTCATCCTAGTATTTTTAATAGTCACATTTGTTGAGCACTAATCATTTGAAGGACTCATTTTTTTGAAGAGGGTTTGAAACAATTTGATTAGAGTAAAGCATAGGGAGCATAAATGAGCATATATTCAAAGAAGTGAAAAATGAAAGGCAATGAGAATGGGCTAGGAGAAGAGGCAAATATTTGTGCCAAAACTACTTGCCAACTAATGGAGGGCTTCACACATGAGAAACTTCTATATATATTCCTCTACAAAGCATAGGGACATTGTAGAGAAAGTTCAAGACATTATAGATGCTAATGTAGCACTTCAAAATCTTTTCATTAGGAATGTTTGCTTGGACACCAACATTGACACCTTCAAGGGCTTCTTTTCTTAGTTTGTAGAAATTAAAGACTATTTGACAAAATTACTTACCAATATTGGAAAAATAGTATGGGAACCCTTAGTAGTCTGCAAGAACAAATCATTCCCACATAATTAGGAGAACAATGCAAAATTGAAGAAATCATTTTGTGAAATTAAGGTTATTTTCTAGATTCAAAACATGTATTGAACAATGGGAAGAAGGGACAAAAATTCATTTCTTTACTAATCATAATGAGAAGTTGGTGATTGTATTTAAATAATTTAAACACACCCCAAGTACAACTATTAGATAAGTTAAGAAGTCTTTTATATGCTTATTATTTGAATCATTTAAAATTATAAATAAAATTTCTTTATTTTCTTACGGTTTCAATAATATTCAACAATGAAAACATAGTTGTTGAACAATGAAAAAGATTTTTGAAATATTTCAAATTGAATATTGGAAAATATTTTGAGTAATACTTGAATTTGAGTATTCTAATTTTTATAAATCTATGGGTGTATATTATTAGTAGGAGCATACTAGTTGTATTGACCCATGATAATCTATTTTGGAAAAGAAATATATATATTCTTTGCAATGAAGCCATCTATCAAGTTTTCAACGTACCTTGGAACATTGTACAAGGAAAAATCATAATTTGGAGTATAGTAAAGGAATATTAAGTCAAGTAGAAAGGGGAAGTACTCAAAAGAAATTATACTTTTGCGAAAGTTACCTTATTTGTAACATCCAACAAACTACGAACTTAACTGAAAAATACTAAACCATTTATGCATACTTTGGTGGCCTTAGATTCATCAGAAGAGCTTGCAAAGTGCAGATTTAAGTTGTCATGCAATACCCATGTTGTAATACTTGTCATAAGCTAACTCTTGCAAGAGATTGTAAAATACATCTAGTTTCTCACATGTAATGTGGAATTGGTGAAATGCTTCTCCTATAGTAGTGATTTTAACATGTTGAACATCTTTGTTGTATTTTCTGGTAGATTGTGTGATGATTTTTGTATCAACATTTTGGATCACACTCTATGATCCATCATTTTCTCCTTTAGCTCTTTCATCCTGATGATGGATCACAAAGTGTGATCCGAAACGTTGATGCAAAAATTGTCACACAATCTACCTAGAAAATATAGCAAAGATTTATAATGGATTGTGGAAAACTAGTAACTACAATGTTGAACATCATTTGAATTCTAACTTATTTGAATGACATTGTCACATTTCATAGCACAAGTTGCTAGAAGACTATTTGTCAAATTCATAATATAGCTTTGGTCATTTCCCCTCTGATTCATAGATGTTGACATTTCAGACATTGTTGGGACATCCTTATCAAATTCATCACTTGAAATGTCTATAATTGGCCAAGGTAGTTGATCTTTTTGTCATTACCTGAAAGTAATTTAGATAGTGGATAAAGTAACAAATGTACATTATACCCTAGAAATAGGGCTTGCCTAGTGTAAGTGTACCAATTAAGGGATCTCAAATACTATTTTCATTCCAACAAAAATATTGAAGGACTTAATTGGAAATAATATAATATCAAAAGAATTACACAAAATAAGAGTTGAACAAAGATACATTTTAGAGCATTGGATAAAAAATATGTAAATACTCAATAACACATAGAGGATATCATTGAAATAACACAATAACAAAATAAATATTTGGTCAAAAGATTGGATGAGAAAGACACACCTCTTTGCGTCTATACCTCCTCTACTTTGAAACAATAAATGAAAACCTTCTCTATAGAAAAGTGAAGAAAGGTAGTAATTAGTATATTGAATGGACAATTAATACTTAACACTATACAAAATACACAACTATCAAAATACTGACAATTAAAAATTCAATTTAAACTTCATTCATACGAATATGTCAAATATCTTTCAGTATGTGAGTCTTCTCAAATTTGTGGTTCTTTGAAATACTCTAACCCTATATTTATATGCATAAGTTCAACACATGACAAAATTTATGCATAGTTTTTAGGCAAATTTAAAATACTATAAAAAATAGATGATTTTTTTTTTAAGACATTTACAAGTCTTGTATTATTTATTCTATTTTTGATATCTCTCTTACTTAAAAAATAGAGATTTTTTTTATAGTTTTATTACCAAAGTTAAAATTAAAAATATAATTTTCTAATTAATAAAAATATTCTTTTATTGCATACAAATCTATTTTATTTAGTATTCAAGAGAGTTTTTTTATTTTTTATTTTTGTTTTATTTTTGTTTTTTTTTTTATCGATAAATGGACAAGGCCTTGGATCATATATTAAAGAAAGGGAAAAAAAGATACATAGAGTTTCTCCATTCAAACGGGCATTGGTAAGAAAGAACGGAGAAGAAAACCTCCAGTCTTGCCTAGGACTCATGTCCTATATTATTACATTACCCTAGGGGCATACCTCGGTTCTCAAAGTTACATGAGTTAACAAATTACATAAGATTACATATGGGCATTCCCATGGAAATTTGACTCAGTATAGCTTCAATCTGACTATATATGAAGAATTCGAAATAAAATACCTATCAAGAAATTCTTTCTTCAAGAAACAAGGATTGTTAGTAGCCTAATGAAATACTCTTTCAAAATCCAATCTACTCTTTCAAAATACTCATTCAAAATCCAATATATGTATATTCCTTATAAGACCTTATATAATTAATAATCTGTCTAGTTGTCACATCTAATTTTAGTCCATTAAACATTTTAATTTCTTATATTAAACCTTTGCTAGAACTAAGATGGGGATATTGAACTAAAAAGCGAGTTTTATACACAATGAATTAAAACAAAGGCCATTACCTACCTAATATACGATCTTGAGAGTAAGCAATATCTAAAATGCCAACCCCTCAAATTTGTTAGATCAGTCTTAATTATGATCCACAAACAAGGAATAATAAACTCTAATTACTGAATTATCCGACTGATATATAGAAACCAATATTGATAATACAATCCATATCTATATAACTATCACCGACAAATCAATCCCTAAAAATTTAATTGTCACCAGCTAGAAAATTTCTTAAATCGCTACCTTAATAGATCAAATAAAGTAGGGCTCAAATTTTGGACCCATCGAAACACCAACCATTTGGAAATATGTTTCTATTATCAAATATTACCTTACAAAACTATATTGTCAAAGATTTACAATACTTTACTATGTATAACTATAACAAGGATATACACAACACCCTATATTATACTGATTAAGGAACCCTAAACATACCAGTAGGCCTACTATGCTAGATCAGTTTAACTAAGTACATAACCGCCATCTATTACTAGATATCAAAAACTTGAAACCAAATTCTACTATTTCCATGAGACCATAATCACCTCTGGAACAGAGTCTGGATCATCCATGACTACGTTTGGAGGGAGTACATAATCGACTCTGAGTTTGCTTGATTTTTTTGCATTAAGAATGCAGAACTCCAAGGTGTTGAGGTCGTTAAAGACTACATGTGGGCTTACATAGGATTTAAACACGTTGATATATTTGACCACCCAATCCAGATTATCTTCCGCCCTAATCCCACGCTAGCATAGGAGGAAATTAACACTTGCTTCCATTCGAGGCCATGCCCTAAAAAAGGCCATATTTTCCCTAACCATGAGACATTGTTGACGTGGAGCAGTCTTCAACTCTTCCACACCCAAGGGAAGACTCATGTATTTTTCAAGATAAGGGATTCTGCCCTTTTCATCAATGTTGTGAACCGCCTTCTCTAGCCCTCGCCTCTAGACAAGATTGAAAATATCTTCACAAAGCCTAACAATCTCTTCTTTCCCAATCTTTGCCCTTACCATCACTCCAATGAAAGTCCCAATTATTGAGCTATTGGTTCTCCAAGTCGCCCTATAATCAAAGGTATCTTCCCCCAACACCCTACTCACAACAAAACACGTCATATCATCTACATTTCTCAGAAGATGACTCCATCTTTCTGGCATTACCTTCCCGAGAAAGGCCATTGTTCTATTTTCTATCATATGATATACACTCACATTAGTTTCCATCGTAGCAATAGGCAAACACGTAGGAGCGATAGAAGCCTGTCGCTCTAAATCTATGCGCTCTCTCAAAACTTCATTCCCATGTAACCAAAAAAACCATCATTATTCGATCCATCCTCTATGCCCTTTAAACAAGAATAAAATCTTTGGTTGGTAGTGACCTCAGCTACTCATATTAAACATTGAGTATTAGATCACATTTTCCAGAGCCTTTACCACATGAGCCAAGTGGCAAATTCAGAACTCGCTCCCCTCTAATCCCAACCATATTTCCTAATGATAACCTTATGTACCCCCAATTAGTAATAATATCTATTGACACAATCTTCAACTTGAGGACAGCTGGAAAGCACAGAACTATAAAATGAAAGCGAATAGAGATTTTAGGATAAGGCAAATTTGCTAGATAATTTATAGATCTTACCATTGTAGTTATGTCCTGATGCACTTCTCACTAAGTGAAGTCCCTATATAAATTAGACCATCATTGACATAATAATAATAAGTTCCTAAGGTGAACTAAAATTATAGATAACTGGGTTTCACCTAAATAGTTGCAATATGTACACTAATAAAAAAGATTATGAAAGGAATATATCTCAGGATATACTAAGACTAGTAATAAAGCTACAGACTAATAGTATTTTAATAATAATAATACCCTCTTAATTATAGAAAGTAGAGATACAAGGGCGAAAATATCAAAAATAACTTAATAATTCTACTATTTAATCTATTTCTTCCTATTTAATTAGATATAGTGTTTAAAAGTATATATTTTGGAATATTAATAAGTACAGATTTGTTTCTAAGAAACTATAAATCTGTATATACCAATATATATATGTCTATGTTTATGTTAGCATATGAATATATATATGCCTTTATATATGAGTATATATATTTATAGATAATAAGAGAGAATAATTATGAAATTTTCTCTAGTTCTACAAAGGAGGAGAAGACTCTAAGTTGTATATCAAGAGCAATTCTCCCTCAGCATCCCTATTGGCAAGTTTGTCTGCCATCACATTACCTTCTCGGTAAATGTGGTTGATCAGGACATCTTCAAAATTTTCCACTAAAATCAACAGTTCTTGGAGTTTAGAGTTCAAGATCTAATTAGGATTTTTTTTTTCCTAATGGCATTAAGGATGACTTGAGAGTCACCTTCGATGAAGATTTTAGATAGACCTAAATTATGACATAGTTTTAGACCTTTCTCCAGCGCTTCAAATTCAGCCATATTATTAGAAACTGGAGGAAGAGGAGAGGCTAGCTTTGCAATCCACTGCCTATCCTCATCATTGATGATACAACCTACACCATCTATCCCAGGATTCCCTCTTGTTGCACCATCGAAGTTCAGTTTATACCATCTCGGGGGTGGAGGAACCCATTTACAATTTGCCCTTGCCTCCTTATTGCTAGCTACATATACCTGGGGGGGTTGATCAGATTAGCCCATTGTTTCTTCATTATACCATCCCAAAATGAGAAAGAGCCTTCTTCATGGGAGGATTTCCTTAGATTAGCGTTCATAACTTCTATTATAGCCACTTCTAGTTTTAATAAAAAATTGTCTAAATTCTTCTCTTTATTTTTGAAAATACGATGATTTATTTCTTTCGAAAGTTCCCATACCACTAGGGATGGGCAAATATTCCAAAGTTTACTATATTGTCATGCCCAAACTACGAGGCAAGACACACACACACACACACACAAATTTTTTTTGAACAATAATTAATAATAAACATGCTCTAAGTTTGGAGAGATTGAGATAACATTATAAGTACAGGTTCTCTACATTATGTCTTAAAATTATAACCATGAGGACGATCACATCCATAATATCTAAAAATGAATTAATCAAAATCAAACTATCTTCCACTATTTAAAACTTTACTAACCGAAATTAAATTTACTAATTACATTACGAAATTGGAAACCTTCTGAAATAAATATCCATTTTACTTAATTTTAAAATGTTTTAATTAAAATCTAATTTTAACAATTGCTAACCAAGTCTCGATTAAACTAACATGATTACTTATAATTAGGTAGTGAAACCTTACTCATCGGAAATAACTGCTTACTGACTAGAACTACTAGATAATATTAACTAAATCCAATTTAATCTAAATTTAATTATATAACAACTAACTAAACTAATTTAAAAGCTAAACTAAAATATATATATCTAAAAATTACAACTTTAAGAAATACAACTAACTTAACATAATGAATAGCTATCTAATCCTTCTATCAATTTATGACTAACTTAGAACTTTAGCAAATTAGATTAACATCTCATAAACTAACACAAATCTAACTTAATCTAATTAGAACTATCTTAACCCCTTAACATTCTAACAAAAGTTTACAACATTGAATAAAACTCAAACTAAAATAAATAAATAAAAACCTACTAACCTACACCTAACAAGTTAACCCTAACCTACTAACCCCTAACACTTATTGCTAACTTTCTATACTACCCTTTATTTTTCCCTAAACCCTACTCTCCACCCTACACACCTCTCACCCAAGAAGGGCTTGGGCGAATCCCAAGCGTACCCACGCAACCCGAGGGTCTGCAACACGTAGACCCAAGTGGACCTGACCCAAGTACATGGGACAACAAGTCCACCAACCAAAAGCTCCCTAAGAAAGTGATTGGTGAGGAAGGTGGATGAAACACATAGTTTAATCTTTAAACACACCTTCACGCAACTTAAAACCGACGCCCATAAAAGGGAAAGCATGGCAGGTGACATCATCACATAGGATGACACTACTCCAACAACACCTAGAACATAGGTACTCCCACCAATCGACCCTAAGGATGTCTTCAGCATAAATGCTATGGTTTTTTTTAAAATCTCAGCGCTTTCCAAAAAGGAAATTGACCCCTACACAAGTATAGGGTGACGTCACCTTAGATTGACATCCTCACCAATACAAAAAGGTTCATCATGACCTTCCTACGAGCTAGCTTCAAGTGGGTGGAGGACTTAATGCATAAAGTTTATATGGTGAGAAAAGACTTTAGTAGCTTAGATATAAATATATATATATATATTTTTAAGCATTGTTATTTTTTTAAAAATTATTATTTCATTGAGGAGTCTATTATTTTATTAGCCTGTAATAGAATCAACTAAATATGTGTTTGCCATACAAATTCCAGAATGCTGTAGGTGGGTTATTTGATAATTTCTCTACTCTCTCTTGAAACTCAATGTATATTTTTCTTTTGCAATTATATTACCACAATAGGTGTATGCATTCTCTTATGAATTTCTAATTTGTTATTTCCATGAACCTCAAATGGCCATGCATTTCAATAATACCACATTACATGAAATAACCATCTACGTATTCATTTAACTATCTAATAAAGCTGATGGATCAACATAATGACTAAACTAGTCTTAAGGCATTTGAGAAAATAAGAGAGATCAAAATGATAATGCTCCATTCCTTTTGAAAGGAGTATCAAAATACACAAAGTTATTTCTCTATCATGTTTCAATTTAGCTTGGATCTCTTGACATAATTGTTCCTACATGTTCTTGCAAATTTATTTTCAACACAATCAACCATGAACTAAATCATTTCAAACTTGATAAAGACACCATACATTTACGTGGTTTAGCAACATCTCTCTCTACCGCCCATATGAAATGAGGCATCACCATACATCACAAATTGTATCATGTATAATTGAACATCATTGTTGCATCTTATCTTTGATACACATTCATATGACAACATAGAATACGAAAATTTTAAGAGAAGTAAATTTACTCAATCACTTATTTTATTATCAACCTAATTCAAGGCTCAGCCGGGAAAGAATTAGGAAGAAAACCCAGCTTCGTTGCCATATGTAATAAGGTTTAAAAAACAAAACAATTTACAATAGGATCTCAATCCCAATCTTCAATAATTTTATCAAATTTTCTTCATGATCCAAACAAGGAGTTTGTAATGTCTTCTAAATCTTATTTCAAGAACCATGGAAGAAACCAATAACTGATTGGGTGTCAACCAAGCGGAACCAAAAGAACATCAAGCATGCATAATCATACATGGTTTACACAATAAGATTCACAGTGAATCAAGACTAGGGAGAGGTGGATTCTTCCAACTGGAGAAGTCAAGAACAACACCTATTCAAATGCCCAATCGGGGCCAATAACCAAGAACTTCCGTTCTTCCATTTAAACTTGCCATACTCATACCAGGTTTGTGCTGACGGGTAGGGGCCCATAACACCCTACCCTTTATCCCTCTTCTCATCCTAAGAAGAGACTCTACATAGGTTGGAGTCCAACTAAACAGACCTCTCCCAAAATTGGTCACTTCTGCCCTCTCCTAGGGTGAGTAATACCAAAACACCCATGCAAGGAACTCAAAATTGCAAACATAAACAAGAAAGGAAAACAACCAAAAGAAACAAGGTTTACAAATCTTCCCAACATACCCACAACCATACAACAGTAAAACAACAACAAGGTAGCAAGAACATGAAACAAAACACAAAAACTGAATAAGGGAGATGGGAGTTTCCTACCTTCTCAAGGAGGTAATGGCAATGAACAAATTTGAGTAGAGTATCCCTCCTTCCTTCAAGCTTCAAGAAATCTTCTCTAAATGTAGAGATTGGGTAACCCCCACCACTAGACCAAGGAAGGCCTCTAAATAAGCCTCCAACTCAACCACCCAAAAGGAGCAATAACTATTTCCACCCACTAGCCACACTAGAAACTCCTAACTCAACCTACACCTTGGTTAAACCCTAAAAGGAGGTGGGGTAAGACAACTCATGACAACCTACACTTTTTGAGTGCCCTCAAAAGTCAAAGCTAGGGTCTTAGGGGTTGGAAAAGACCCCTAACCCATACCCATACCCTTAGGTTAGAATAAAAACATGTTTTAAAGCCTTAGGGAAGAGGTTAGAGTCAAATAAAAATCTAGAGATAAAATAGGTCTATCTAACACCTCTAACTTGCAATCTAGCACTAAATCGAATTAGGGATGACTAACCCTCATTAAGAATCTAATAGAAAATTGACACTAACTTGAAACCATAGGTTAAACAATTAACCCTAACCAGCATACCAAAGCACATAACATTTTACGAGTGTCAAGCGACACTGAAAGAACATAATTACGAACAATAGGGTTTCCAAATTTTAGCACATGGAGATCAGTTTTGTTCCTCCGTAGGGTTTCTGGGCTAAATATCTGCACACTCATTGCACACATCAGTAGTCCTAAAAATCACATGTACATATATACGTATCAGAATTTTACATAATTTGAAACATACATAAATCAGGGTTTTCATGCATCCTACTTATATCCTTAATCATAAAGATTCCAACTCAATGTGTTAATCCCACATTTTACTGATTTCATCAACATACATATACATGAGCATTAAATGACAATCATCAAATATATCTGGAAATAACATCACACAACATGAAATAATAAAATATGTTCTAAGCATCAGATAATGTCTCGACAACTCGAGTCGCGGATAACAAAATAAGATTAATGTATCACTATGCTATGATGGGTCGGGAGCGAGGCCTCACATATATACCCCATGAACCACATGTGTGGGCCAAGAGTTTAGGAGCCCCTTAAGGATATTCTGAAAGGGGGTTGACCACTTAAGTCAGGATTTAATCCATTCTTATCAATTTTGAGCGAAAGGGCAATTGAAAAAGAGGTGGTCTACATATTCATTGCTCTGTTTACACATAACACACCAGTTGAGGCCCATGATACCAAATCTAGCTAATCTATCCGTGGTTAGAGCTCTATTCTAAAGGGAAATCCATAAAAAGAAACTCGCCTTAAGTAGGCAAGCTGCATCCCAACACAATTTTAAAGGGATTTCCACATAGTTCCACTTTTGTGAATGAATAATAGATTGATACCCAAGCTTCACATTGTAAACTCCATCCTTTGATCCAGCCCAGATAAGACTATCCAACCTTTCTGATTGTTTAACTTTCCTATTCGATATGATCTTTTCAAAAGCAGCAGTTGAATCTGGCTCAAGTTCTAAATCATCGATGGAGCACCATCTCCATCGCAGTTCCCCATCCGACATCTCTTTAACTTTATAATCTTTGACCTTACAACCCCACAATGATTTCAACTTAGTTATAAGGTTCTCTAAATTGGGGGATGAATGAATAGGGGGCAGTCCATCCCATGAATCTTCCCAGAGAAAGGCTTTATTCCCTACCCCCACATCCCAAGTTAGATATTTGCTAATAATACCTCAACATTTTGACATCAAATTCCAACACTCCGACCCTTTCGATAATCTTTCCATCCTAAACAATGATTCCAGGTCTGATGGATCTAGATATTTATAATATAGAATTTTGGCCCATTTGTGTTCATTTTCTTGGTATAACCTCCACACAAGTTTAGCTCCCAAAGCCTCATTCTACCATTATGGCTTCTTTATTCCTAAACCCCCACATTCCTTGGGTTTGCATAAGTTATCCCATTTAATAAGAGCAAGTTTCTTGTCATTTTCCTTATCCTTCCACAAGAAATTTCTAAGTTTGGTCTCAAATTTCTTGGACATCTAATTATTAAGAGGAAGACATGCCATGGGAAAAATTGGAGTAGCTGAAAGGACTGCTTGGATCTTGGTAATCTTACCAGCCTTAGAGAGCCACTTATTTTTCCAGCTTTTAATCCACTTATCCACCTTTTCAATCGTGTCCATCCAAACTTTGGTGTACCTCAAATTCCTCTCCAAAACGATGCCTAAATATTTGCAAGGGAAAATTCCCTTTTTGTATCCCATAATTCCACATATCCTATTTTCCATTTCAAGAGAGGTGTTCAAGAAGAAAATTTCTGATTTTTCTTTATTAACCTTCTGACCTGAGGCATCCATATATTGCTGAATTATGCTTTTAAAACCCTTGGCCTTTTGGATGGAGCTCTTGCTAGGTAGAATGGTGTCATCTGCATATTGTTGATGTGTAATATTAGGAAGATTCTTGTTAACAACAATACCAGAGATCTTTCTTTCCTGATAAGCACAGGAGATTGCTCTCCCAAAGGCTTCAGCCATTAGAATAAAGAGGGAGGGAGATAGAGGATCTCCCTGCTTAATACCCTTGGAAATTTGAAAAAATCCCTTAGGTGTCCCATTTATGAGAATCAAAATATTCGGAGTAGAAATAAACTTAAATATTAGATTTACCCATTGATGAGAAAAACCAAACGCTTCTAAAACTTTACAGAGAAAATGCCAGTCAACCATATCGTAAGCCTTCTGTATGTCTAACTTCATAAACATACATGCTTCTTATCTATGGTAGTTGAGTGAATGACTTCCTAAATTATGAGTATGCCATCCAAAATCAACCTTCCTAGAACAAAACCTATCGGCTCTTTAGAAATCAATTTTGGCATGATTACCTTAAGTCAATTAGCTATAACTTTTGAAAATATTTTATAAATAGTGTTGCATAAAGCAATAGGGTGGAAGTCTCCAGGATGTTCCAGACAATCCTTCTTAGGGATAAGTGTGAAGAAGGAATAGTTGATTTCAGCCAATAGAGACCCACCATTCATTGATGCTTCAATTGCTTTCCATAAGTCTTCACCTAGTATATCCCAACATTTTTGAAAAAAGAAGGCTTGAAACCCATAAGGACCTGGGGATTTACCTTGGCTCATATTAAAGACCATTGATCTTACCTCTTCCAAAGTTATTGGTCCATTTAGATTTTTATTATCTTCTGCAGTGACCAATTTTGGGATAAATTTGAGCATTCAGGACTGTGCCTCCCTATTAGACCCTTCATAATTATTCAGTAAATTATTAAAATGAGAAACTATCATGTCTACTCTTTCTAGTGGACTTTCTATATGTAAACCTTATGGAGTCGGGATGCTAGTAATTTTCTTGAAAGCTCGGTTCTGGATCGTAGAATTGTGAAAAAACTTAGTGTTCTGATCTCCCTCATCCAACCATTTCTCTTTGGATTTTTTTCTCTAGTAGGTTTCTTCTTTGGATAAAATATCTTCCTATTTCATGAGGATTTCTTTTTCTAAAGTTTATTTCTCATAATTCATACCATATTTTATAATTTCCTAATTCAGGTTTTCCAATTTTTCTTCAATTTCCAGTTTTTCTTTAAAAATATTGTTGAAGTATTCTCTGTTCCCCCTCAAAATATTTTCTTTCAGTAATTTGAGTTTGGAAACGAAAATGAACATTTTTGACCCAGCAAAATTTGCTTGAGTCCACCATGTTTTAACCAATTCAAGAAATCTTGGATCTTGAAACCACATCTTTTCACACTTAAAAGGATTTCTGGGAGGTTTAGATGGTTCTGAAATCTCCAAACAAATAGGGAAATGATCCAATCCTACGAAGGGTAGAATGGAGGATTGAAATTCCTTATTATAGGAAGAAAGATTACCTACTGTAAAGAATCTATCTAATTTTTCCATGATATAATCATTATCCTTTCTTCTATTATTCCACATAAATATGTCGTTACTTGATGGAATTTCTAGTAAACTAAGTTTGTCAATCCATAATTTGAATTCTATAGACGAGAGCGGCAGATGTTGAGTTCCCCCTACTTTCTCATCTAAATTTAGAATCGTATTAAAATCTCCTCCTAATATAGTCGAGCTTTCTTTGTGCTTTGTAATAACCGAACTTAACTCATCACAAACGATTTTTTCCCCTATTATACTATTAGGACCATACACATTTATAAGAATGAATTTCATATCTGATTTTATGCTCTATATATTCACACACAGCCAGTTATTATTATTTACTAGATATGTTAGATTTACTTTCCTAGGGTTCCAAATAATTCCTAAACCCCCCGAGGCACCTATTGCCTCAATTAAGATTGAATCCCAAAACCCTAACATCTTACTAAGTTTAGCACCTTCTCCTTTATTAAGTTTGGTTTCTTGAATTAATATTATTTCTGATTTAAAATTTTTTAAATATTGTTTAAATAACCTTTTTTTGCTAGGGGCATTAAGACCCCTAACATTCCAAGATGTTATCCTCATATTGCCTTAGGAAGGCTCTTCCCCTTCCCCATGATAAGAAGCTCATCAATTTTCCTCTGTTCTCTGGCTAGACCTTCAATTTCACGTAATTCCTTTAATGATCTCTTACCTCTTTTTCCTTTAGGTTTGCCATAATTTGGAGAGGTTAAACCTTCCTAATTCATTTGTATACCAAGCTCTTACTGAAATATATCCAGATCTTGATCTGATGATGCAAATCCTTTCTCTAATCTTACAAACTCCTTCATTTCCAATTCCTTACAGATCTGATGCCCAAGACTATCCTCCTCAAATTTTTTATTTTCTATTTCTGTCGACTTTCCAATGTTTGTCCTATCATCTTTCTAATTGCCTTTTGGTGTATTTCCACTCTGTTTGTCATGTTTCCTTACACTGTCCTCCATCTGGATCTCTATGATATCCCTTTGGATATCCTCAGCTATATATTCATCTCCTCCCAATTTGATTATTATTTTTTGTACCAGCTCCTCTTTTTGAGAGGTAGTGCTCTTATCTAGGTTATCAAAGTCAAAGACCTAAATGAGCTCCTCTGTTAACTATTCTAAACTATTATCTTCAACCTCTAACATACCAATTTCTGGTGTATATTCTAGATCCTCATTTTAAAAATGTTGAAGCACTTTTACAATTGAGACTTCTGGACTCTTTCCATCAATCCAAGTTTGTGACTGAACCTCTACTGGGCTAAAAGGTGAGAAAGGATGCCCATATGGAGTTTGCCAAAATTTTGAAGCTCTTCTGGTTCCATCAAGTATCAGAGTGGTTAATTCTACTTCAGGGAGTATATTAGTATTCAACTACTGAGGTTCCTGTGGTTTTGTTCTTGAAACTGCTATTTCCATCCTATCCTTGGGTGAAGAGAAAAGCATGTTATTTTCTGCTTCATCTATGTCTTGATGATTCACTGAATCTATAGTTTTTCTTTGTATCTCTCCTTGTCATACATTTTCCTTATTCTCTTCAAGATCCTTCTGATACATGTGTGCTGAGGACCCCTTTATAGTTTCTGTTTCCAAATGAATCTCTTCTTTTTCATCTTCCATAATACTGCTTCCTTTGTGCTCTCCAGGAGCCTCATGTATTTCTGTGTCTTGTTCTAGATCTTGGTTTATGACTATTGTGGACATTGTTACACTCCTTTTTGGGGCATCTTTGTCTCTGATTACCAAATATTTTGGTGAGGGATTAGACTTACAATTCTCCTTGTCATGTTCCACTACAACTTTTTTCTTTTTTCTACTCTGTCTTTTAGAACAACTACCATCCAACCCCAGATCTGTGTCCTTTTTAGGAATATAAACTATAATAGATTTAAGTCTTCTTTTATTAGGTAAAACCTTGTCTAATGCTTTATCAACTGTCCTTTCTTTCTGATTGACCTGACTTTGGAATCCTGTTGGAGAGATCTGATCTTCCAGCATTTTTCTCTTCATTGCCCTCAACCAAGAAAATTGACTGCTGATATCCGAGGTAAGGGGGAGGATCTTGGGCATGATTTTATAAAATTCATCAAATCTTAAAATATCAACTATTCTCTTTTTATATGTCTGATACTTGATATCATAAGATGCTTTACTAGTTATAAATTTTTTGTTAAAATCTAGTGGATGATTGAACTTCACATTGATTAACACCTTGACATTGTTACAGTAGTAGAAAGAAGCATCAATACCTCTGACCCTATGGCTGTAATAATTTCTTCATGACAAAGCTTCGGAGGGAGGGATGGCAGGACAAACCAAGAGGGCAACTTGCAATCTAAATTTTCTAATTTAAAATTGTGGGACCAATCTATAAATTTAACACAGTGACCATTAAAAAAACACTCAGACCATAATAAAAATTCTTTTTTGATAGACTCATCTAAACATTGTAAAAAAAGTATATTATCTGAGAAAGTGAATATACTTACCTGGTTCTCGCAGGACTCCTCCAGCCAGTCGAGTAGCAAAGGGAAATCATCCTATGGCCCATTCCAAATAGCAAAGAGGCCTCTCTTTATGCATTTGTCCCATGAAGATTCGATAGCTTTGCTTGAAATTTTGACCGGTTCATCCTTTGCATATCGCAAAGATGACCTAGGAGATGGACTAGGGTTCACAGAAAGATGTGGATTATGGATTCTATGATGACGGGGGATGTATGAACCTAGGGAATCAGATTTGGGTGGTAAACTTTCTGCCTGGGGTGAAACCAGTTGATATGGATCTGGAACCATAGCCTTATATTTTTCTAGGTGAGCATATCTCGTTAAATTGAAAATATGAATCTAATTATTCAGTTGATCTACTGTAAAAATTTGGTGATTCAGATTTTGGTGTACCTCAAAGTGGATTTGAGAGTTCTACGGAGGAGGATTTTGGACATACATCTCACGATCTTTATTTCCCCTGCTACATCGCTGGCTGCGAGGTTCCTCAGCATCGTTTTTAAAAATGTCAAATCTATTCACTGTGTTTACTGAGTATCTCTTATCATATATGTTTTGTGGTTTCTTCTGCTGCCAAATCAGCTCGAGGCCGCTTGTGTTTACATGTTTTTGTAGGAATTTTTTTCGAGACTTTGCGAGTCGGAAAGGGTTTGGTTTCTTTGCAAAAGCAGAGCAGAGCGCCATTTTTTAAATAAAAAATCATAGCGTTGGGAGACTTGACTTGTTACATTGTATTCAAGAGATTTAGATATATTAATATTGTTTATTTTAATATTAATATGTTTATTCATTAAATATGATACTTTATATTGATTATTTTATTTCTTGACAAACAAAGAAAAAAATTGTATATTAAGGAAAAAAATAGGATTTTTTTTTTAAAATTTAAAAACAATCTTAAATTTAAGTCTATTTAAATTAATTAAATAGAGGATGGGTTTTTTTTTCTCAACATAAAATATAGGAAAATTATTTATTTAAATCTTTATATAAAAAATAATCTTTAATTTATTATATAAGGTTTTTCAAATGTTATTATAATTTATTTTTTAAATGTCAAGATATTATCATTGCATTTAGATTTATTTCTATTTTATTCAAATTCAAAGATATTATTTTAATTAGAATGAGATTTTTTTTTGTAATTATAGTGTTTTATAATTTTTATAATTTTTATAATTTCTTTGATTAGTGCATATCTTTTTTATTCCAAAAAAATAAGTTTTGTACAATTAATTTTATCTATGCTTTTATTTTATTCAATATTGTTTTTAGTGTTAATTTTTAAATTGATTAATAAAATATATATAGTAAAAAAACAACAACAAACCTTTCCTATCAATGAAATTGTTATGGAGGTTTTTTAATTAATTAAATACATGGTATTTATTTTTTATGATAATAAAATTATTGAAAAAAATATTTATTGATTTTTTAAAATAAAAACTAATGTTAACTTTTGTATACTATGTTTGTTTAAAGTAATTAAATAGATGATAGTTGTTTATTTATAAGAAAAAATTAATTGAGAAAGCATTTATTTAATTCTTAATATTAAAAGTAATCTTAACTTTAGTGTATTAAGTTTGTTAAAATTAAATTTAGATAGATGATAGTTGTGTTTTTATAAGAATAAAAAAATTGGTAAAGTATTTATTTAACTCTTAATATAAAAAGTAATCTTAAATCTACTATTCAAAGTTTTGAAGATACTATTATACTATGTTTTCTTTAAATGTGAAGACATTATCATTCTATTTATATTTTTTAATATTTTATTCACTAGAGAATATAATTGGTTTAGTTAATAAAAAAATTGTAATAATTATTTCAATTAATTATTTATTTTGTCTTTTTTTGTTAAAAGAAAAATTAAATTAAAGAAGAAATAAACTTATTATAGTATAATTTACAAAGAAAATTTACATATCCTTTTACCTAAAGAACATATTTTTTAAATTTTTATACAATTAATTTTATCCATTATGCTCTTATTTTATACAATGTAATTATTTTTTTCAATTTGTAAATTGATTAATTAAAAAGATAATTAGTAATGATTATTTAATTTAATAAAAATAAATAAGAAAAGTCTTTTCAATTAAAATAAAAAATCTATAATTTTGGACTTCTTTTTCTTAAAGTGAATAGATTTTCTACACCACAAAATGGTTATATGACTTTCTAAATGTTGTTTTAAGGTTTTTTAAGTAGTTTCATGACGTGAGCCAAATTTCCTGAGCAAAAAGTATGAGGGCATTGGACCACATTAAAAGCCTATCAGCTATTTAATCTCAAGCTAGAAAAGTCTTGATGTTATATACTCATAAACACTTTTATTTTCATTGTGCTTTTTATGTTTTGTAGTTTCATTAACTAAAAAAATCACCCCATTATTATTTATTAAAAAGAAAATTATATCATAGAAAAGTCAAAAATAAAAGTATTGTTTTATGGTGGAATTTGACGATCACCCCTGCCTATCCCTTATTTTTTTGTTATAGTTTGGTCATATTAATGCCTTTCATTTTACGTTTTGAGATAAATACTTATTGTCAAAAATAATATAATATGTTTATAAATTAGTAATATTTACAAAATCTCATATCTTAAAGTTTCTAAATTCATACATTCTAAAAATTAATATAAAATTCTACAAAGTAATTAAAAATAAACAATATGTGCATATTAAGAAAGTTTCTAAGTTTATTTTGCATACTCATATTTCAAATTGGTAAAAAAATATTATATAGTATATTGGAAAAATATTATTTATTATGATATTGGACATTTTATTTATAAACTTAAGTATCATGTTGATGTTTTTGTTAATGTATAGATTAGTAAAGAGCTATTGATAATTTATATTCATATTTAATATATATATGTATTCGTGTATATGTATATATATATAAAATCACAAATACATAAAATGATAAAATAAGTTATTGATTCATATCAAACTTTATATAATACAAAATCATATATATTAAAGCAGTAGTATGAAGTCATCTATCAACTTAATCAAATAAACAAACTCTGATTAGTCACGCCGATAGACGTGACTCAAATATGAGTCATGACTATTGGTCATGACTCTTGTTCTTAAAAGAGACTGTTGTATATATGAATGTATCCCACCTTGTTTCTGATATACAATGAACATAGAATTAAATAAAGTCTTCAAGTAATTTTAGAGCAGGAGATACTCATTATCCACGTGCATAATATATTATATTGCAGAGAGTTTTTATACTAGTTTTAGTCCAATATTATCTTGAATAGTTATTCTATGTAATAAAACTCTTTAGTCTAATACTTTAACATGGTATCAGAGCAATTATGAACTCCTGGGACAAGAGATATTATAACAATAGTATTGTCCTGATTGAAATTGTAGAATGATATGGAAATCTTAGACCATGAGTTTTTATAAATTCATTTTTGGAATTTTCCTACCATGGGGAATTCTAAGTTACTTGATGGGACTTAAATATTAATTTCGAAGACTAAGCTGCTACAAGAATTTACCATATTCTTCTACTGGTTGCGATCTCTTGTGTTTTACCAAAAGTTTGTTAGTTTTGTTAGCTTTGGACAGCTGTTTGTCCATTTGCTATTATTTAGCAAGTAATTGTTTTGCTAACTAATTGGTTGGATTAGAAACAAATATTTGTTAATTAATTGACCACTTTTGGAAACAACTAGAAACTGACTTGGTTAGGGTTGTTAAGTTGTTTTAATCTCAACCATCGATTGTAAATCAATCTCGTCTGTTGGTTTACCAATAGGAGTAGTATAAAAGGGGGTCAAGGGGGCATTTGGAGAACATGAAGTTTGGAGAAATGTTTGCAGTGTTAGCAACAGTCTTGCAGTGTTAGCAAGGGCACAGTGTTAGCGTGGGAATAGCAGTGGGGAATATCAACGGGATAAATTAGGAGGTTGTTGAAATTCTGCCAATAAGAGGCAAGGAATTTTTTATCTCTTGATTTGCTGAAGTTTAATATAATTTCTCATCTGTAGAACTAGTTTTCCCTTAGGGGTTTTTCCAGGGACAATTTGTCCGAAAATATTGTGTTCATTGTGTTGCGCATTTCTTTCCGTATTTTATAAGTGAAGTTGCAGTTGTGTTATTTTTTCATATTAGCTGGGAATTTATTTTCAGCAGTTTAATAATCATTTATGATAGGAGACTAATAATCAGTGACTGAAATGGTTAAATTTTTCACATGGTATCAGAGCATTATTAAGGGTAGAAGAGTTTTTCCCTAGGAAAGAAATTTTGATCTGTTTAGATTTATTATTTCTTTAAACCCTTGAGATGGCTTTACCTGGTTTGAGAGATCAGGATAGATTGGATGGTGCCTCAAATTTGGTGTCTGGAAGGCCAAAAATTTTTTATTGTTGGAAGAGAATGGTATCAAGGATTATGCTACCAGTGTTGTACCTGTACCAACAGATGCAACACAACTTACAACATATAGGAAGGACGATGCCAAAGAGAGGAGGATAATACTTGATGGTGTCAAGGATCATATTGTTCCACATATCGCATAGCTAGATATGGCGAAGAAGATGTGGGACGCCATTCTGAATCTACACCAGAATGCTACCACCAATAGGAAGTTGATTCTCAAAGAGAAGCTAAAGAATACTCAAATGAATTAGGGAGAAGACATCACAAGTTACCTTACTAGGCTCAGACTTGTCAAGGATGAGTTAGCAGCTATTGGAGATAGCCCTAGTGATGACAAGCTAGTGAGAATAGCCCTAAATGGGTTTACTAAAAAATGGAGTGTCTTTGTTCAAGTTGTCAGTGGACGAGATACTTTATCGAGTTGGGATCGACTATGGACTAATTTTACTCAGGAGGAGTTTAGACCAAGTCTTGTCAATGGGGCGAACAAGAGTTAGAAAAATGAGTTGGAACAAGAGAACGTTGCCCTAGTGGGTAAAGGGAAAGCAAAGAAGTGATCTAGCAAAGGATCAAATTCACAAAGTGAGAAGAAGAAGAAGGACCTTTCTAAGGTCAAGTGCTTTGGATGTCACAAGTTTTGACACTATGTCAGTGATTTCCTAGAGAGGAAGAAGGGTAAGAAGTAGGTGGTAGCTTCAACAAGTGCGAAAGAACTCTCCAGTAGAATGGAAGATGAGTTTGCACTCATAGCTTGTATGGTTAGCTCAACCTCACAGTGTGTTTGGTATATAGATAGTGGGGTGTCATTTCATATGATAGGAGTTAAAGAGTACTTCTCTAGTTACAAGGAGGACGACACCAACATCCAAATTTCTATGAGAAACTTGTCCAAACTCAACCCTATTGGGAAAGGGACTATTCAATTTCAGAGGGAGAATGGAAAGATAATTCCACTTCATGATGTGTTATATGTGCCAAGCTTAGGTATAAGTTTGATTTTTGTATCTATTCTTCAGGATAGGGGGTATACTATACTCTTTAGAGAGACAAATGTGTTGATTAAGTACAAGGATTGGAAATAACCCATAACTATTGGAGTTAGGAGTGGTCACCTTTATAGATTGCAATTTGATACTCCTAAGGGACTTATGAGCAACAGTAATCCTAGAGATCTTGGAGAGATATGGCATAGGAGGATGGGCCATATTCATCATGAAGCACTTAGATTGCTTCATGAGATGGTGACAGGTGTTCCAGAGGTGAGTACAGAGCATTACGATGTATGTAAGGGATGTGTGTTGGGGAAGTTTGTGAAAGCATCTTTTCCAAGGAGTGACACCAGATCTAAGCGTATTCTTGATCTAGTACATTCAAATGTTTGTGGACCCATGTCGATGAAATCTCTTAGAGGATATGAGTAGTATGTTACTTTTATTGATGATTTCTCTAGAAAGACCTAGATATACTTCTTGAAGACTAAGGATGAGATTTTCAGTCGATTCTAAGAGTTCAAGGCTCTAGTGGAGAATTTGATAGGAAAGAAGATAAAGGTTCTTTGGTCAGACAATGGAGGCGAGTACAAAGGAAATGTCTTCCAGGAGTTCTGTACCAGAGAAGGAATCAAGAGAGAATGCACTGTTCCTTACAATCCACAGCAGAATGGAATTGCTAAGAGGAAGAACCATTCTATATCGGAGGCAGCAAGAGCTATGCTACATGACCAAGACATGCCCCGTTACTTATGGGCAGAGGCATGTAATACAACAGTCTACATCCAGAATAGAGTTCCACACAAGGTGCTAAGGAAGATGACACCAAAGGAGGCTTTCACAGGGAAGAAGCCAGATGTTAGTCACTTCAAGATATTCAAGAGTTTGGCATATTGCCATATTCTTGGAGATACACGTACAAAGTTAGATTAGACTGCAGAGAGGGGGTACTTTGTTGGGTACAATGAGACCTCAAATGCATATAGGATTTTCATTTCGGGGACTAAAAGAATTATTGTTAGAAGATATGTCAAGTTCATGGAAGACAAGGCATTCAGGAGATCTAGAGATTTTCTAGCAAAAGATCAGAGTGAGCAGCCAACAGAAGCTCCAAGACCAAGTCAAGAGCAACAAAGCTCAAGTACAGTTATGAGTACGAATGTAGACTCAGTTAGTGAGGATTCATAGAGTATGGAGCAATAGGTGCAATAGGAAATGCATCTAGAAGACTTAGAGGTTGACATTTCATCCTCTATAATTGGCAACAGGAACCAAGTGGTTCCAGATACACAAAGGGATACTCAGGAGTTTGTGGGAGCTCCTAGGAAGAGTACTAGACAGCGAAGACAACCAGCCAAGTTCAATGACTATGTGGCATTAGTTAGTCAGTTGGTAGATAGTGAACCTTCTAGCTATCAGGAAGCTGCAAAACATCAAGTATGGTCAGATGCTATGGTTGAGGAATATTCTTCAATAATGCAGAATGATGTGTGGGAGATAGTACCTAGACTAACAGATAGGGCTATAGTTGGATCATGCTAGATCTATAAGATAAAGCATGGTGTAGATGGTAGCATCAATAAATACAAGGTGAGGTTCATGGCAAAGGGGTTCTCTTAGAAGGAGGGAATAGACTATGAGGAGACATTTTCTGCATTTGCCAGGTATACTTGTATACGAGCTATAATCTCACTTGCAGCATAGATGGGATGACAAATCCATCAAATGGATGTTAAGAAAACATTCCTTAATGGTGAGTTGAAGGAGGAGGTATACATAGAACACCCAGAAGGCTTTGTAGCACACAACAAAGAGACCCATGTGTGCAGATTGAAGAAAGAATTGTACAGACTCAAGCAGGCTCCTAGAGCATGGTATGAGTGCATTGATACATACTTGCAGAAAATGGGATTTGTGAAGAGGGAAGTAGATGCTAACCTCTACTACTTGGTGGTTGGGGGTGAGATTCTCATTCTTGTTCTTTATGTGGATGACCTATTTCTTACAGGTTCACTAGGGCTCATAGTGGATTGCAAGAGGAACCTTGCAGAAGAGTTCGAGATGAAGGATTTAGGACTTATGCACTACTTTCTAGGCATGGAAGTGTGGAAGACAGATGGGGAGATTTTCCTTGGTCAAGGGAAATATTGCATTGAAATCTTGAAGAAATTTGGGATGGAGGATTGCAAAGCCATGTCTACACCCATGATTACAAATTGGAGAAAGGTAGATACATCTAAGGAGAAAGATGTAGATCCCACTTTATATAGACAGTTGATTGGTTCTCTTATGTATTTGATCAACACTAGACCAGATATAGCATTTGCAGTAAACTCTCTTAGTCAGTTCATGGTTGAACCAAAGAGAAAGCATTCAACAACGGCTAAGAATGTGCTACGTTAATTGCATGGTATAGTCGAGTATGGGATCATATATGTTCGAGGTGAAGATATCAGGTTGATAGGCTATACTGGTGCAAATTGAGCAGGAAGTACAATAGACAAAAGGAGCACTTTAGGATGTTGTTTCAGCTTGGGATCAGGAGTTGTATCTTGGTTCAGCAGGAAGCAAAAGTCTATGACTCTAAGTTCAGCAAAAGTAGAATACATAGTAGCTAGCATGGCAACATGTGAAGCTATATGGCTTCAGAAGTTGTTAGTAGCCTTTTTTGGTCGGAAGGTTGAAACTACTATGATACATTGTGACAATCAAAGTTACATCAAGTTGTCTGAGAATCCAATGTTTTATGATAGGTCTAAACATATAGATATCATATATCACTTCATCAGAGATTGTGTACAAAGGGGAGTTGTTCAGCTACAGTACATACCCACAGAGGAGCAGGTAGCAGACATTCTGACTAAGGCATTGGGGAAGGCAAAATTTATCTTCTTCAGAGATAAGTTAGGTGTCCTGCAAAATAGCTTCCTCGCTAAGAGGGAGTGTTAGTTTTGTTAGCTTTGGACAGCTATTTGTCCATTTGTTATTATTTAGCAAGTAATTTTTTTGCTAACTAATTGGTTAGATTCGAAACAAATATTTGTTAATTAATTGACCACTTATAGAAACAACTAGAAACTGACTTGGTTAGGGTTGTTAAGTTTTTTTAATCTCAACCGTTGATTGTAAATCAATCTCGGCCGTTGGTTTACCAATAGGAGTAGTATAAAAGGAGGTCAAGGGGGCATTTGGAGAACATGAAGTTCGGAGAAACGTTTGTAGTGTTAGCAAGGGCGCAATGTTAGCGTGGGAATAGCAGTGGGGAATATCAGTGGGAATTTTGTATCTCTTTATTTGCTGAAGTTTAATATAATTTCTCATCTGTAGAATTGGTTTTCCCTTAGGGGTTTTTCCAGAGACAATTTGTCCGAAAATATTGTGTTCATTGTGTTGCACATTTCTTTTCGTATTTTATAAGTGAAGTTGTAGTTTTGTTTTTTTTTGATATTAGCTAGGAATTTATTTTCCGCAGTTTAATAATCGTTTATGATAGGAGATAAATAATTAGTGACTGCAATAGTTAAATTTTTCACAAAGTCTTCCTTAAGACCTTCTTAAAACCTGAAGAGAGAGGTATAAGTCTTCATGCACTCTTATGAAATTGTCAAAAGAAGAAGAAGGAAGAAGCTTAGAATGCATGATATTGAGATTTTGGGGAGATGAAGATGATTCCATTGAAGAGGAAAATATATCAAAAATAGTAAATGTAGAGTAGATTTAGCTATAGAGAAAATTATTTATAGTTAAGTACATTCAAAATGGAGTAATACTATTCCCTCTTCCCCTTCCATGATGCACAAATTTGGTGAAACTCTCTTGGCTGGGGATTTTAGGGATCCACATAGTATCAAGTCCCAACAATGTGGAAGGCTAAGCCAATGAAACTATCCATAGAATTCAAAGACAAACAATCAATTAAGTAGGATTTACAGTGGCTGGCCACAGTTTCAAATCAAAATATATGTTTCCAAAAGAAATTGAAACCATTGTATGGATGCAACTTGCTGCTATTCATAGAAATGATCCTTATGTAGATGATTATTATCATCAGGCTATGCAAGCCAAGAAAGCTATAAAATCTTAAAGGTAAAGTTAGTTTGCACCTTCATATCTACGTGATTTACCATCATGCACAAAAGCTGTTGTATAGCCACATGCTTATCTTCAGGTAGATGCACTTGGGATAGTACCATTTTCTTACTATTTTTAGACCTTGTCCACTCCTAGAAGTGGACGCACCTTCCACACCTAATGCATCAGGTAATAACATAAGTGAACCAGAGTTGAGTGAGAGGCCCCTTGAATAAGAGCCAATGTTGGCAGCTAGGATTGTTATAGAGGATGGATTGTGCCTCCTCCTTAATGTTGATGATATTGATAGAATTTTGCAAGTATCTCCACCTCAAGATGGTGGAGCCCAAATTAAAAAGAAGTTGGCAACCATCCCTGAAGAATGGATTGATTCCAAAATCCCCCTACCCATGAGTCAAAAGATGTTAATGGGAGTTTGAGAAATTTTGCACACATATTATAGTTATCCCCACTCATATGGTACTAAATGGATCATCATAAATTACTATGTCTATTAGCATTTAAATCTGAAATAAAGTACAAAAGGAATCACCAACATATCTTGGACCTTTAAATTTCTACTACATTGGAATAAAGGTTATATTTGTATAATTGTTAGCACATTTTCATTATCATGAAGGCTTATAAAGTTATACGTCTTTAAAATGTATTTCCATTATCACTACTATGAATATATTGTGTTGGCACAATATATTCATATGCTATGTGATTTTTGAGACCAAGAAAACTAATTCTAGTAGGGGCTTCGGTGCAAGAACCCTTCCCAAAACTACACAAGATAGTGCATAATAAAGTTTTAAGGAAAGGGCATTTATTCTATGACATATTCAAGAGGCATGCAAATTTGAAAAGATTTGTGATGAATTTACAAACACAAAAGTATTGGCTCATTACGAAAGACAAAAAAATGAAGTGGACATCTCAAGAGAAGGAAATAATCTTGATTAGACCAGTACTAAAGAAATACTCATGTAGGAAAGAAACGTTCGAAGAGTATTTTGAAAATTAAGTTCCTATAAAACTCATCCACTACGTCCTACAAGGTTTAGAAGGTAAATAAAGACTAATCAACAATGACATGTTGAGACCTTGTGGAGAAGGCATCATCAATAAATTTCTACCATATGAGGATTCCTCGAGAAATTCATCTAAAATGTTCACATACATGGAGTTAAAGAGGACTATAAGGAATTTCAAATATAAGCTTTGCATTCAACGAGTTGATGTATTTTTGCTCCCTCGTTTGGTGGAACGACATTGATGTCTAGATGGTGTGCATATTGATAATGATTTTCTTTCTAAGAAATGGAGAAAGAAATGATGGTAAACAAGCATTATTTAATACATGGGCATGGGACACATTGTGAAAGCCATACCAATGTGGCTTGAGTTGCAAGGAGATAGGTTGTGTGTCCATATATATGCAACATTTTTGGCATACTTATATGTTCAATAATATAAGAGTAGCAATCCAACATTGTAAGGGGGAATGATTACCAATGTTCTATTCCCATTTGAACCATCCTTATATGGGAGCAAAAATGACATACTCAAATTGTTTAAATTCTTGCATGGAGGAATTTCCTTAATTGATGCATATTGACCTTCATTGGAGCAACTTATATTTGCAGATAAGTATTTATTATCCTCGAGCATTGCATGTATCTACTCATTGTAGTCTCTTTCTTCTTTTGTATTTCTATAATTACTATAATTAGCTATTTTCTCTGATTTTTTCTTGTCTTTGAGGATTTCTTGCAGGAAAAGAAGATTGGTGCATTAGACATGCTATCAAATATTGTGCACACTCAATCTTATGATAGTAGCTTCAAAGAAGCTATGATTTAGGATTGATGAATCATCTAATGATTAGGTTGGATAACGTGAGTTTCTTGAAGTAGATATCCTTGATGATTGAAATTATGAGAGGGAGTCTGATAGTTCATTACAAGCAACCTTGGAGAAAGAGAGAGAGTAGAAAATAAAAAAATGCTTCAATTAAAATTTTGATGATACTGGTTTAGAATGAGTAGACTTTGTTGATGGATTCAACACTAGTAAAAAACTATAATAGCTAAAAGACTATGATTCATGGGATAAAGTCTCATGTATGTAGGTTGGAAGGCTTTATGCTATCAGGATACCCATTGAACTAGGGAAGCATGACATGATTGGCTTCCAAGAGGATAGAAGGATGATAATAGATTTACAGGAAGTTTGATACTTCATCAGAGAGAACCTTGAGCTAAGAGGTTAGAAAAGTTGATATCAAACTAAGAGGGAGAAACCTTATTCTTCGATATGTTTCATGGTGAATGTTGTGACACCTCCACATGACAATATTCATAGAGACTTCATGAAAACCTTTGATGTCATACATGTATGAGCATGTCCCCTATGTATATCATGAAGAAGTGACGACTTCTAAATGATTATCGCTTGTATTAGGAGAAGTTGTTGTAAAGTGACATCCTTACAATAACTTGTAGCATGATTCATTTTTGTGAAAGTGTTACATGTAAGGGCTTTATCTTGTAAATCAACAACTAGGCAATTGATATCATTAATTTGATTATCTACAAGTTGTTTGTATAGATATATTCTCGGTACTTGGTGTATATCTTGCCCTGATATTATGATAGGCCATTACCACACTGAGTATTTGGTGATCATCATTAAGTTGATGTTTTTGATAGGCTATTGCTCTTGAGAGATTGGTGAATATCATGAAATTGATATTTTGATAGGTCAACTCTCACATGTCACAATATTTTGAAATTGGATAAAAGAAGTCTTCTGTTCAAAGACCTCTTATGTGTCTTATCTTACTAATCTAAGAGGGAGTATTAATATATAGATTAGTAAAGAGCTATTGATAACTTATATTGTGAATCAAAACTTCAAAACTTTAACCATAAAACATCCATCTCATTATTTAACATGTAAACTAAAATAATTAAACATACATCTCATCCATAGCATGAAATAAATAACATATGACACAAGAAATTGGTTTCACAGAAACCATCCAAAGAGAAGGTAAAACTAGGGTAGGGATGAAACCCACAAATCTTCACTATTGTAGTTGTAAAGTTCTGCCAATTATGGCTACAAGTGTTTAATCATAAGCTATGATCTACCCTATGAGGGGTCTCCCCTATCAAAGGCTACAGAGATTGTCAAGTCTCACCTTGTTAGAGGGCTTTAAATCACAATGAAGTAAGCACTATGTTAAAAGATTTATGCAAGCCTATTAAGACTACTCTATTATGAGATTTTCTCAGTATTACCAATTAAAATTACTCAACACCATGATTCCTCAATTAGCACACTATTTCTTGATGTGAGATCTTCTCTTTCTTGATACATCCTTGATCCTTTGATCAGTTATGTCTCCTTTGTCCTCTCTCTAATTTTCTATGTTCTTTATAACTAGTTCTATAGTTCATAACACTATCATTACATCCTTCGTCACTTTTGTGGTTTATAATGCACGCCCCATTTCTCTTAAAAATGGGGACCCCCTAGTTAATTTTTTTCTCCTAGACCCCTTGTCTGAGGCTTGGGTCATGTTGGGGATCACCCAGGGGTGCAAGTCAAGTTTTTATCTCTAACTGAGAAGCCCATGTATGTGAGAACTATAAAAATTTAGAAAAATAAGTATGTTTTTGCATAAAACTACACTAGTACACTTAGTGCACATGCACACCTATCCTAGGTGTGCAAGTGTGCTAAATGTGCAAGTGTGCACTCATTTCACTTTGGAGATGCCCATATGTGCACCTAAACATGTGTAAACCTCCAAAGGGTGTGCATACTAGATCAAGATCTATATAAACCAAGGACCCTTTCCTCTCTCCTCACTTCTCTTCGTGCTTACTTTGCAACTGCACGTTTCCACCTTTAAAGGTGTACTAGACCTTGTACACAAAAGTCAAGTGTTAGACACCAAAGGTGTGCACATGAACACCTATTCATGGTGTGCATGTGTACACATTTGATCACCTCATAAATCCTAAAATAAACTTAACAACTTAAACACTTAGGTCATAAGTGTGCACCTCCCAAAGGTGCACACATACAGAACTTTCCACAAACAACTTAAGATATAGATAAGGCTATCAACGTGTGTATGTGTGTACCCTATCTAAACAAATCTTGGAAAACTAATTAATTCCCCCCTCAAATTGCACTTTAACAAGTCCATGTCCGCAATTGCACACATGTGCACGTACACATCTTGCGAGGGCTCATAGATGTCTAGGTGGGAAACTGCACTAAAATAGTCTTCCAATGGCTATTTAGCACACTTAGGCCACCTATAAGGGTGTGCTAGGTGCACTATTTTGCATATTTAGGTTATTGAAATGAAAATTAACTAATTTTCCACCTTTTTGTGTCATTTTTGCTTGGTTTTTGGTTGATTAGGGTTTGTTTTTTATTAGATTTTTGGCTTTTTAGACTAATGTCTCCTTTCTTGTATAGATAAAATGACATCTTCATCAATCCTCACTTGTAGGAAAGATTACTCGTAAACCTGTAGTGTTCAAATACCAAGGTGAATTGAGGAAATCTCATTTTCAAGATGGACACTCTGAGATTAGAGACACCAAACTGGGACACATCAACTAGAATACATTCATCACTATTTGCAACTAGCCAAAAGAGAGGTCCACTATAGTGTCGACACTTATCTGATCAAAGTTAGTGAATGCAACATCACATCCTACATCTATACAATCCTTAGAACTCATCATGGCCCTCACCAAAAACTATGTTATAGAAGAAAAGGTTGTTAAGAGTGTCACAGGAGAGATAGTCCTAGACGTCCAATCTCAAAACATCAAGAAAGTATTGCACCTTCCTAGAGCTGATCAATATTTATAGATTTCCTTCAAGGGAGCCAAAAGATGGTATCATAAAAATGAGAAAGAAGCCTGAGAGATAATCTAATTATCAGTTTTGATTGATAGAACACCTTTGGGTTGTAGAATCAAAAAGCTAGAAATGAATCAGGTTTATATGAAGGATGACATTGTATACACCATTATGCTTTTAAGCCAAGTCATGGGCTTACTAGTAGCAATAAATCTCAATATCTGGATGGTCCATTTTATTGAAATCATCAGGATAGCCAAGATAACTATTGATTAGGCCACAATGCTAAGTGATAATCTAGATGAGAAGCTAGAAGTGGTTAAGGGTGATTCCAAATTTTATATGACATCATATTTGGTGTACTTATTAGTATTAAGGATAACTAAATACCCAAGACTTTACAAAATGGGAAGCATGCAAGATCCAAATGCTTGACCCTATGTGGTATATCCTCAGTTGGTAAATAAGAAGCTCTCATATCAGGGCAAAGAATATTAGATAGTGAATGACAATTTTATATTTGCAATCATCCAATACATAGAGGGTGATTATGCACAATGTCTATAGCTTGGTAGAAACCAAAATTATAGAAATTGGCACCTATTACATCCTATTGAAAATATTCACCTACCTAAGGACTGTTGTTACCATGGTAAATGTAAAGAATCTATTGAGATATCCATCAGATAGGCTCATTTTGTTGGAGGTCACCAGACAACTCACATCTACATATGGAAGATTTAGGAAGCAACACAAGAAGACATGGGAATCATCAATCACCATTAGTGTATTTGAGGTCAAGAAAAAATAGGATATCATGACCTTTGATGCAGAATGGGATCAATATCCCTTAGAAGAGTAAAACTCCCCTCGCCCATATTTTGATAACATAGGGAGAGTGGAGCATCTCGCAAGGAAGCAATTTGTGCATGAAAATTCTTTGGAGGATCATTGAATGAACACAATAGATGACTATGATATTTGAATAAGGGATTATTGTAAAATGACTCTATATCTGGCAGAAAAGGCCTTAAAGAGGAAGATCCCACTCAAGGCTATCAAGAAAGACACTAAGGATGTCTTGGATCCATTGTACAACTATGACAAAATCTATTATAGGCTAATCATGAATGCAAATATTGGAAGGGATGAAAATATAGATATCAACAATCAAGGTCTTCACATTGTTGAACTAATGATGGAATGGACCAAGAAGCCTTTGAAACTTGATCCAATTCTATAGATTGTTCCTCTACTAGCTACAATTCAGCCTACCAAAGGCAAAGGTGTGAAAGTTATTGTGCTATCTTCTTGTGACTCAATCCCTAGTGAGATCAAAAATGGTTCATCAACATGAGTTGAAAGTTGAGTATGAAAAGGAAGAGAGCTCTGGAAAAAGCTAGGAAGCAAGTGGATTAGGTAAAAGTACCTCAATAGAAATAGGTAGATCATGAACAAGCAAAGCCAAAAGATGAATAGGTAGCTTAGGCTTAAAAGAATAAGCAAGTGCCTCCACCAAGAAAAGAGTAGGAACTAGAGAAAGGAGAGGAAGAACTAAGGGTGCCACCAATAGGTGAAGAGGAAGACACATCCCCCTCAACTCCTAAAAAGGCTAGGGTTGAGTCCACTATGGGATTAACACATAGGAGAAGTCTAAAGAAAAAGAATACTCCTCCCTTAATAGAGGTGCCCAAAAAAATCCCTAAAGTTTAATAAGAAGAAGAGGATGAACAACATTAAAATGTTCCTTTGAGTTAGAGGACTCGTTTAGCTAGGGCCTTGGAAGAGGAAATGAGAAGGAGTTTGACCTTTACCCCTCCATCTTCTAAAAAGAAATACATCCATGTTTTGACATCAGAAGACAAACAACAACAATGGATAGATGCAATGGAGGAGGTTCAAGGTACACATATCTGTTGGTGTAAATTAGTACTTTACTATTTACACTTACTTAAGTTTACTTAGGTTAATGCATTAGTTAATTAATTTGCATTATTTTTATTATGAGACACTTAGGATTTTGTGCCACCTTGTGATTTTTCATGTTGACAACATAGGAGTCTGCACCTTTATTTGAGCACATGGTGTCTACAACACTATTTTGCATGTTCCACTCTTCTAGGCTTATCCTCTCATCACCGCACTTACTTCTGTGCTTAATGGAGGATAATCCATATCTGGTGGACATGTGCTTGGTTGTTTGACACTTCATGGTGCCAACTTCTATGCATCCTAGAAGTTCTCCTATAGCCTTTATAATCAGGCACTCCTAGTGTATTAGCATCACATTCTGAACAGAGTAATGTATTCGGACATACTCTGATTAATTGATCATATCCTTCTTTGGTCTACTGTGTGCTTGTGTTTGAGTTCTTAGTTCTTGGGTGAATTTTTCCCTTAAGCAAATTCTTACATGGTATCAGAGCTTGGAGACTTTCTCATCACATAGCCGTTCGAGACCTCTTGCATGCTTCATCACCTCAGCCTGAATCCAGAGTGCTGCAAAAATTGGGAGCGTCCAGCATCAAATCTGACCTCTCCATTGCGTCTGGAATGCTGAACTGGTGAAAATCGACTATAAGCACGCCTACCTTGGCCCATAGTTGACCATGAGGAAAAATTTTTTAGCAAATCGAAACCCGAAAGCCCCGATTTGCGGTATGAGTATGGTCATTTTCAGATCTGTGATTTAATTTATTTTTGGATCTGTTATTTTTCTCTATATTTTTCGTCAATTTTATTTGTGAAATTTTCAGCCCTTTGGGCACCCATCAGAGAAATTTTTTTATGCAGTACAAGCTGTCAAATCCCGTACTGCACATTGTGGTGGATCATTTGTTCACAGTTTTTTTAATTTATTCTGCAGCCTATACTGCCAAATCCACGGCCGTACCATACAAATCAAACAGTACTAACCGGCAACACATCCATCGGTGATGGGCTTTACATTCCTGTCGGCAGCATCATCGACGGCCACATCCGCGGACTTTGCTTTTAGCCCTTGCAGCACTATTTTTAAACAGCCCGCAGCCGATTTCACCCACGCATGTGGGATTATTGTTGCAGATTCTGCCCGCGCATTCTCCCTTTTGCCGTCGTTCTCTGCGGTTATTTTCGACCAACGCTGCTTCAATAGTCCAGCGTGCGATCACATATCTTGACGTCTCTCTTTCTCGACAGTTTGGTGTGCTTTCCGCTAGCAACGCTGTTCACAGATTTCAGCAGTGTTCTTGGTTCTTGGGTGAATTTTGCCCTTAAGAAAATTCTTAATTGGGGAATTTATTAATTTGGGCCGTACTCTGCTCCGTCGGCGGCCTAAGCCCGACCCGACCACAAATCCGCTGTGGGACCCCCGGCCCCAACAGTCCAAACCGTCGGCGTAAGCCCTTCCACTGGAGGACTTCATTTGCATTACGGTCGGCGGGCTTTTTTAAAGAGTCTGTACACCCCTGTATGCTAAATGTGGGACTATTTTCCCTAAGTCTCTGGCAGTCAGATTTGACATAGTCTGGCAGCGTTTGGTTTTTTGCGTCAGTAGTGTATTCTCCGGCGACTCCAATCTCAGGCAGTGGTCACGATTTTCTGGCAAAGACAGTTTGGCGATCGCTGTTGCATATTCTCGAATACCGGCGTCGGCATTTTCTTTCCCGTCTCAACTAGTGGTTTGTCTGGCAATGACAGGAATTAAACCCACCCGCATTTCATTTCCCGCCCAAGTCACTGCATTTTTCCACATAGGACACGTGAAGCGACAGCAGTGCTATTAGACCCCGTCAGCAGCGTCATTATTTCACTGGTTTAAAATTGATGCCCGTCAGGACGTCATCCTAGGGTATTTTTTGAACTACGTTGATGGTTGTTTGACCATCAAATTTGGGCTCGCAGTTTCTGCTCCAGACCCCTCTCCATATTGCTTTTCAATTTGGCAGCCTGTCTTCACGAGGTCATAACTCCGGCATCTGACCTCCGATTCAGGTGTAATTTTTTTTGAGATCAGGTAGAATTTCTTGAATTTTCCATTGGTGGTGTTGTTTTCTGGTTTTGGTGCACAGATTTTGTAGAATTTGCATTTTTTGGCGACTATACCTGCATAATCTTTCCTTTTGCAACTTCAAAAGCTCCGTACGGGCACATCTGGTCACCTTTTCAGGTTCTATTTTTTTTGAAAGTGCATTTTTTTCTAGATCTAAAGTCAGATTCTAGGGTTGTGTGGACAAATTTCTCACTTTTAGAATTAGGCCTTCTTTGGCATTGTAATGCTTTCATTCTTTTCAGAATTCTTGTAAAAGTAAGCTACAGTGCTTAAGTGACAGATTTCAGCCTCATAAGGCAGTTGTAAAAGCAAAATTAGAAAGTCCACTTTGGTCATTTTGACAAGTGGCTCATTGTACGCGCACTACTTATAAAGTGCCAACAGCATCTCTTTTGTGGGGGTCTTTTGATTGAGTGAAAAGGGGGTGTGTGTACAGTGTTCTTGTGTCTCTATTTTGTGCTCTTCATTTCTGCATCATGGGTTTTAAATGTCCTCCTCTAAGTTCACGCAACTATTCTACTTGGAAAGATATTGCATGGAGTAGATTAATGGAAAAAGGATATAGTTTATATGTTGATGGTACAATCACTAAACCTACTGATGCTAAAGAACTCATTGATTGGACAAATCTAGATAGACAAGCTTTAGGTGTTATCAGGAGTTGTTTACATAGTGATCTTCTCTTCCACATTAAAAATTGTTCAGAATCTAAAGAAGCTTGGGACATACTTGAACAGTTGTATGGCAAAGTGGATGAAGAAAAGGGATTTCAGATTGAGGATGATCTACTTCTCTTAGATCCTAAGAATTATGACACAATTTAGGATTATATCATTA
Source organism: Cupressus sempervirens (assembly GCA_028749045.1). Classification (NCBI taxonomy): domain Eukaryota; kingdom Viridiplantae; phylum Streptophyta; class Pinopsida; order Cupressales; family Cupressaceae; genus Cupressus; species Cupressus sempervirens. The sequence continues at coordinate 826,490,310 of CM053785.1, read as the reverse complement.
AAGTCAATGAGTATAGGGCACTTCTTAAAGATTGTGGAAATCCCATGAAGGATGAAAGGTTGATACATCACATCCTGAAGAAGCTACCTTCTGAGTACGCCAACTTTGTTTTGAGTTTTAATACTCACAAGTTAACCATGGGATCTTCTTACTAGAAGCCTTCCTTTGATGGATTTGCAGACATGTTGATTGTTGAACAATCTCACTTGGTGGATTTTGGTCTTCTCAAGTCATCTAAGACCAAAGCCTTGGTGGCTCGTGATGATCAAAAATCTAGTCAAGGGGGAAAAAGCAACAACAAAAAGAAGCAGTGGAAGCAGAAGACACCATCTGAGACACAACATGATTCCTCTCAACAAGGCGGTTCTTCTTCAAACAAGAAGGGAAGTAATGAAAAGAAGGACACACTCTTTTGTGCATACTGTAAAAAGCCAAATCATGATGAACATCATTGCAAAACAAAAAGAATCGATGAGTTAGAAAATCTACTCAAGAAGAATAGAATTCAAGTGCCAGGTACTTCCAAGGATTCTACTCCTAACTCTTCAAAGGGTAAAGGTCAAGCACTTATGGCAAACACAACTTCTTCTTCGAAATGGATACTTGACTCAGGTGTCTCTTACCACATGGGTTCTTCAAAGCAAGATTTTTCTTCATTGAAGCAATCAAAGGTACAACACATCTTCGTGGGAGATGATGAAAAAATGGAAGTTGAAGGGAAAGGACATGTTGAAATTGAAGATGGGGAGTTCAAAGATGTTCTCTATGTTCCAAATCTAAGTTCCAATCTACTATCATTTTACCAAATCACTCACCTTGGAGATGGTCATAAGGTTGAGTTCCTTCCCGATTCAGTGATGGTGCGCAGTCTAAAAGATGATTCATTGGTAGTGGTTGGGAAAGTCAATGATGAAGGGAGGCTTTATTCCTTTTCCCATTTTGTGCCTAAGAGTTCTTCTCAAGCCTTGTTAACTCACTCTAATTCAAACAACAACTTATGGCATGAGCGGTTTGGTCACCTTGACTTTCGCTCCCTTCAGCAACTTTGCTCAAAACACATGGTTAAAGGTCTACCCAACATCAACTTCTCTAAGGGGGAGTGTTCATCTTGTTCAGTGGATACGCATCTCAAGGAGAAGTATGATGAAGGGAAGTCTTCTCGAGCTCTAGTTGTTCTTCAGCTAGTTCACATGGTATTAGCAGGACCGTTTGCAGTGACTTCGGTCAGCCAAGGCCGCTACATACTTGCATTTGTTGATGACTTTTCAAGATTCACTTGGGTCTTCTTCCTTCATCATAAGAATGAAGTGGTTCATAAGCTTCAAGACTTCAAGACTCATGTTGAACACAAGTCAAGGAAAGCCATCAAAGTATTAAGGGTGGACAATGAGAATAGATATGTTGATAGGAGACTTAAGAACTTTTGTAAAATAGAGGGGATTGATCTTCAGAACTCACCAGCATTTAGTCTGCACAAGATAGATGTTGTAGCTATGAGGATTAGGACTCTCAAGACCATGCCAAGTTGCATGATAAAGGCCAAGTCTATTGATCCTACACTTAAAGTTGAAGCCATTAGCTATGCTATTCACATACTTAACAGGTCTCCTCATCCAGCCTTAGATGGCCAGACTCCCTTTGAGGCATGGTGCAGCAGAAAACTAGTTGTGAGTCACCTTAGAGTCTTCGGTTGTCCAGCATGGGCTAACCTTTCTTCCAAGAGCTGCAAGGCATAGACACCTAGGCCTTGTACCTTTATTGGTTATGAAGACAATGTAAAGGCTTGCAGACTTCTTGATCCTGAGACACATGAGATTTTTGTGGAGAAGGATGTTCACTTTGAAGAAAGTTCTCCGAGCTTGTCCTCTACTCCTCTTCACACTTCATACATAGTGGAAACTGATAGTGACACCAGCAATAGTGCTTCAACAGGTTCTGATATGTGGGGTTCTTTAGATAGTTGCAGTGAGAGGTCACATCAGTCCGGTCCACATGCTTATATTGCCATAGTGAAAGGTTCATCTCATCATGGTACATCTCGTCTTCTAGCTCCAGCTTCATTTGACTTGGGAGACAGACTTGAGGACACACATCTTCTCCTTGATGATGATACTTCCATAGTTGTTGCGAGGGCTCACTCTGACCCTCATGTCCATTCTCTACATGATCAATCTACACAGGTTGGCATGATTGTGGATCCTTATGAACATAAATTAGTGGAGGACTCTTTGTCAGTAGAGGAGACAGATGGTTTCATGGAACAGGTTCAACAGACATCCTTGACAGATCCGCATTCATTCTTTTCAGCACAGTTGGATGGGGTGAACTTCAACATTAGTACAGGGATACTTGAGCAGGCTTTCGAGCCACCACACATCTTTAGGACAGTACCCTGGGCATTGTTTCTTCCTAAGGGGAGGAACACCATTCTGCATTCTTGGACCTGCTTCTTCATCGGAGGACCCTTCACCTGTTGGCATTCTTCTTTTGGGGGGGGATCCTCTTCTGTCTTTCTTCCTTCTTTCATTCTCTTTTGTATATATTGGATGTATGTCGTAATGGGGGGGTCTTGATTACTCCATCCATCGATGCATCCATCATTATCTCTCTTTTTGGGAGAGGGTTTTTCCCATGACGTTTTCCTCTTTCTCCGCTTTATGGGAGATTTGCATTTTCATTATGTACATGGGTACCTAACATGGCCTAGTAGCTGGGACCCATTATGCATCTTCATTTTAGCTTGTAGGCTTAAGCGCATTCCCCTAACTTGCACTTAAGCGGGGGTGTTGGTGTAAATTAGTACTTTACTATTTACACTTACTTAAGTTTACTTAGGTTAATGCATTAGTTAATTACTTTGCATTATTTTTATTATGAGAGACTTAGGATTTTGTGCCACCTTGTGATTTTTCATGTTGACAACACAAGAGTCTGCACCTTTATTTGAGCACATGGTGTCTACAACACTGTTTTGCGTGTTCCACTCTTCTAGGCTTATCCTCTCATCACCGTACTTACTTCTGTGCTTAATGGAGGATAATCCATATCTGGTGGACATGTGCTTGGTTGTTTGACACTTCATGGTGCTAACTTCTATGCATCCTAGAATTTCTCCTATAGCCTTTATAATCAGGCACTCCTAGTGTATTAGCATCACATTCTGAACAGAGAAATGTATTCGGACATACTCTGATTAATTGATCATATCCTTCTTTGGTCTACTGTGTGCTTGTGTTTGAGTTCTTAGTTCTTGGGTGAATTTTGCCCTTAAGCAAATTCTTACAATATCTTTGACTTCTCAGATTTTGATTTTATGCTAATAGGAATTGAGATGGTGGGGGAGAAGATATGGGATACTCCTCCTAGTCAACCCCTAGATGATGATTGGAACCAATTGCCACCTTTTTCTCAATGACCTTTAAGCCTACCACCACGATCATCTCATGACCTATAATTTCTAGAAAAAGGCTATACAACACCACTTCCTTAAGCTATAGAAATAGAAGAATAGGCAGCAAAGAAAGAAGAGCCACAAGAAGTGCAAGCTGGTGAAGTATCAGAAGAGATGAAAATATAGGAGGAACCTCAAAAAACTCCTCACAATACTAAGGCTAGGACCTTAGCCTAGAAAATTTTAGGGACCCAAACTAGTGATCTCTCTCAATGAGAAATGACTTCAAAAAAGGTTGATATGGGAGAAAGACCTATAGTAAAAAGCCCATCTTGAGTAAGATGTGTGTCTCTAGTAAGCATTATACTTTCTTGGCTGAAGAGGGAGGTAATGGTTCAACAAAAGAAGTAGCTAAATGTAACTACCAAGGAGGTAATGTACAAGCTAGTTAAAGCTATCAAGAAGCCTAAGCCACCTACAAGTGATGCACAACCATTGGCCTTCATCATGAAGAACCAAGATCAAGACTTGTTTGCACACATAGTCATTCCTCCTCCATGTGGTAACACTAAGGATTTGACTCCTAAAGATTATCAAATTAAGGAGGTCTTATTAGGGAAGCCCACTATAGATACTACCAAAATTTTGATCACTATAGGAATCAAAGAAGCATTTAAGCATATGGAAAGAGATGAGTTCGAGCTGATACTACTATGGAAACAAAATGAGCTTCTTAGATTGTATCTACATTGAGTAGTGGGCCCCATAGACCTAGATCATCCAGAGGTAATTCTTGATGTGGCATTAGAGAAAAAGGTTTTTCGGAGCATGTCATCAATGATGTGACAATTTTGAGGAAAAGGGTGCACATATAATACAAGGTAAATTGAACCTATTGCATTATATTTAGTATAGTATATATAAACTAGTATCCAAAGTGAACCAAGATTTTGGGTTAATAGATGGGGTAAAAACTTAGGTGAAGGACCTATAGATTTGGCCATCAATAAAAGGTTAGATGTATCATACACTCATGGATGGATATACAATAGAAGAGCTTGATAAGTTAGATGATTTGATAGAGAAGATAGCTACTAGAAATAAAGTTATGGAAGAGCTTCATGAGGATATTTAGAGGCTAAGCGACTGGACTCAAGACCAGATTTTGGAAGAAGAGAAGTATTATACCACTATCTGCCTTGACATTTTTGAAGATGAGTAAAAAACACAGCTCAGTTTAGTAAAATCAGTAGTCCAATAGTTTCAAAGAAATTTTGAGGATGCTTCATCAGATGAAGATGTTAGGCAAGTATTTAGGATTAAAGATTTATTGTTGGAATTGTACAATAAAAATGATGATTTTGTGGAAACTCATATGGATGTGAGAAACTACCAACAAATAGTTAAAGATAAATATGAAGCTTTGGATTTTATAGAAGCTACTCAAGTAATAGAGATCATAGAGAAATTTAATAGAGAAAACATCTAGATATTGCTTTGGGATAAGGAAAGAAAAAACCCAAATGTTGGAAATTCAATTTTGACACTTGGAAAAATTTTAGACTTTTGAGAATTGTCATCAAGGCACTCAGGTGTGTGTTGTCACTTAGGTTTGCAGCCTTGTCCAAAGCCTATATGCGAGGATGACCTAGTGAAACATGGAAACAACCTCCAAGCTGTGGCACTTGAACTGCGAGGTTGAGTCTCCAGAGAAGGCCGGCTTCCTCTTACTATCAGGGAACACCTATCTACTCTTGGAGAGGAAAAGGGAGAAGGAGAATATGAAAGAAAATCTACCTAGTCTAACCTAAGGAGGTGATGCACCAAAATAGAGTGTTCAGACCAATTCTCTGCCCATACATGTGCTACTGAACCAGAATGAAACTAAGGATATTACACATCCAGACTTGCTTTAATCAAATAACCACATACAGATCAAAAAACCAAGACGAATGACACAAGGAAGAAATTCACTTATATATCATTCATAGGCTAGCAGAGATATAGTCATGTGAATTATAGATTTCCACAAAACAATGGCACAGGCAAAGAATTCTTGCACTTAATATCAATGGCTGAAGGAGATAAATAGAGGATCAGACAGTTCAAAGGCACAGGGGAGTTCACACTAGAATTGCAGAGAAAAAGTAGAGGAAAATCAGAGACAAGGTCGCCCATAAAAACTACAAAATCTACCTTTATAGTTCAAGCATAACTAAGATCTTTTGCTATTGAAGTGACCCTGCAGCTACATGCCATTAAGTCTTGTGGAGGACAATCATGGGAATTTGATTTTTGTTGCAACAGGTGTTCTGAGAGGACTGAAATGAAACCATAACTGTGCTCTGACCTGGTAGATGAATCGATCTAGATGGTAGAGTGTCTCTCTATATTTTGCATTCATTTCTAGTGGTTTTGGATTGTTCATGAAGATCAGATCGCAAAACAAAATAGATCACCTTCATTTTTAAGGTTCATGAATCAGCAGGGTCAGCGAGGTCAAATGGTTTCACATGCTAACTGGGCAACGCGGGCCAATCAAATTCCCTCCTTCTGCCATTCTGGACACCTTTTCCATGTTGACCACTCTTAATATTGACTGGGTGCCATTTCACTATTGAAAAAGTCTTCAAAAATCTTGATAGTGCCATAGAGCCTAGTGGTCTTAACTTAACTGCGCCACCTTTCCACCATCTAGCCATAGCATCAAAATTAACTGCCATGTTGACTGCATCGATTGCACTGGCTGTGGGCCATTAACCATCAACCTTGGTCTGCCAGCGAGACACGCGTTAGCAAGATGCTATGTTGCTATGGTAAAGATTTCACAACTTCGCCATAGCGAGATGGCGCCCCCCGTTGATCTGTCCTGATCTGAGGATTGTGAAGACTTGTCATGTTCTGTGCTGGCTTTTCCTTGGGCCCATCATATTTTCCACCATCTCAGCAACCGCACCACACTCGAATGACACCTGGTAGTACCTGACTGACGTACCTTGGTGCAACCTGGCCCTACTGATCCATGTGGTAGATGGGCATTATGTCACTATGGTAAAGATCGCACAACTTTACCATAGCGAGATGGCACCCATCATTGATTCAAATTGATCTGATAGCGAGCAAGATAGATCATTCCCCTCAGTGCATCAATGAATAGGAACTGGCCACGTACCACTTTTTGATGAGTCCTCTCTGACATCTGAGACTCACCAGACACATGGCAGAAGGGCGCTATGTCACCATCATATTCTCTGTGCAACTTCGGAAGGCGAGATAGCACCAACTGTCGATCTGACTTTGATTCTATGATTGTGAATATTTTCCTTGATTCTACTGATCACATTAGAAACCCTGGCCCCATATCAGACATGGCATCCCCACACTGGTCCACATAGCATCATCCTAGCGACTTGTACTGCCTCAACTCATTGAGTAGCTCTTCCTTGCAGATGTGGCATGTTTCGATTTGCTAGCGTGGATCAAGGACCCTTCCAACTAGGTGAAATGGGACACAAACTAGCATACCTGAAGCTCCTACCATTGATCTTTTTTGTTGCCACGAACCTTGCCGCTGACACTGGGAGTCATCGTAGAACACCTTCCGACCGACCGGGCGCTATGTCACTATGAAGATTTTTTGACCAACACACGATAGCGAATTAGCACCCATGGTGTCGTGGAACCTTTCCGACCCACCATGAAAATTTTCTGACCCATCGAAGAGTCTTGGATGAGCTGCAAATTGGACCCACTGGACACGCGTCAACAGGGTCCGATGTTGCTAACATAAATCTCGCACAACTTCACCATAGCGAGACAGTGCCCTCTGTAGATCTTCCTTAGATCTGATGGTAGAGAACTTGTGGGCTGGAAAAAATATGTTATAAGGCTTGGCATTAAAATAATACTAACTTTGGGAATTAGCCGTTGGACAAGCTAAACATTTTAAATTTGAATCTTTGGCAGGTGAACAAAAGATAACATTTATGGTGACTCATAGGGGACATGAGCCTGCTCGATGCATGACCAGTTGCCTGTGAACAATCCATTGGGCTATGGAGTCAAAAAATGGGTCTATGCATACTGTGAAACCCTAACCCTTCTAGTGAGAGACCAGAACATTGAAAACCCTAGATCTGCAACTGCAACTAGAAATAAAAAACAAAATTTCCTCTACAACCTGAGACACCTCAAAATCCACTACCTCACAGGGAGGTGGTTGTGCCTGTGCACTTCTTGAAAAGAAGGAAACAACAGAAAAGAAATTGAACTACTTATGTACATGGATCCACAAATTTTTTAGAAACAGGGCTTCAGAGAGATCCCATTAACTGGAATGGGCAAAAATTCACCATTGGGTCTGCTCAGGTGGAATGCATTAGCTTGTTTGCAACTGGCAATCAGATAGGGGCCACTCCATAGTGCATCAAATTTGGAATATCTTCCTAGTTTTTCCCTATCGGCATCCCACTTTAGAACTAAATATCCTTCTCTGAAGGTCCTAACCCTATTTTTCTTATCAAAACTCCTCTTCGTCTGTTGCTGATGTGTCTCTAGGGTTTGCATAGCTTTATTTCTCTTTTCTTCTAGCTCAATCAGCTCTACCATTCTTACTAACATGGCATTATCTTCAATCAATTCCAGCTGATGAGCCAACTCTAAGGATGGGAATTCCAATGAAATTGGGAGTTTGGCCTTCGTACCATATACCAGCACAAAAGGTGAATTCTCAATAGATCTCTTGGGTGTTATCCTATTAGCCCACAGAGCAGTTCTTAATTTCTTATGCTTGACCCTTTGATTGTCTTCTATTGTCCTCCTCATAATTTTGATCAAATTCTTGTTGGAAGACTCAGCCAAACCATTACCCTGGGGATAGTAATTTGATAATGTGCTCAGGTAGATATTGTGATTCATTGCCCATGCACAAATCTAGGTTCCAACAAAAGACTTAGCATTGTCTGAGATGATAGTAGAAGGAGCACCAAATCTAGATACAATTCCATCAAGGAATTCAACCACTGATGGCTCTGTGGCATCCTTCAAGGCAACTGCCTCTGTCCACCTAGTGGAATAATCAGTAGCAGCCAAAATCCACTTATGACCTACACTAGATGGAGGATTAATGGGGTCTATGAAATCCAACCCCCATTGGGTAAAGGGCTGATCCACCTAAATAGGATGAAGGGGGAGAGCTGCAAGCCTCTATTTGCCTGAAAAGATAGCACACTTCTCACATTTTCTCACATATCCATAACAATCATGAAATAGAGATGGCCAATAATAACTAGCCCTCATGATCTTCATGGCAGTTGTTCTTGCAAAGAAATGGCCACCATCAAGTCCATCATGAAGTTCCTTAATCATCCTCTCAGCCTGATCCTCTTCAATGCATCTCAAAAGGGTCCCATTAAAATCCATTCTGAATAGGATACCATCAATCACAACATAGGGAATGGACTGCAGTCTATATTGTCTTCTTTTAGCTCTGTCCAATCCCTAAGGGTATCCATTCCTTGATAAGAAGCTCTTTATATCATTTATCTAGCTCCTTGGGCCATTAGCATTTCCTTCCTCCTACTACTCTGTTATTACCATAGCAGCCTCTTCATCAGAATCCTGGCTTGATAACATTTCTTTGCACAATCCTCTCCCTCTTACCAGCTTGGTAATTTGAATATAAACATCATATTCTATTACCCTAGGGATCCATCCAGCTCTCTTTTCACTAATATCTTTGCTTAACAGAAGTCCTTTACACTAGCATGAGGCACCAACAAATGGATCCTACTGTGGGATAAGAGGTACTTGAATTTCTTCAAGGCTCTGATGATAGAAGAGATACTTGACTCACCACCTAAAGTGTAGAGGATGAAATCTTTTTCAAAATTTGGGTTCATGAGAGTAGGGGCTGAGGCTATGGCTGCCTTGATCTCTTCAAAACTCTCCTTCCCTTCCTTGGTCCATGAGAAGACCATACCTTTCTTAAGCATAGCTATAAGAGGTTTCACCATGGTAGCAAGATTAGGAATAAACCTTATTAAAAAATTTATTCTACCAAGGAAACTTTGTAGCCCCTTCTTATGTTTAGGAAGAGGAAGGGCAAGTATTGCCTTTGTTCTTTCTGGATCAATGGTTAGCCCATCCTTAGATACAATGTGTCCCAATAATTTTTCTTGGCTTGTAGCAAAGACACACTTGGTTGGGTTAAGGGAAACCCCAAACTCTCTACATCTTAGAAATACCTGTGTTAGATGATCAAAATGATCTTCTACATTTTTTGAATATACAGTTATATCATCAAGGTATACTAAGACAAACTTGTCAATTAATTTTTTGAAGGCCATCTCCATTGCCTTCTAAAATGTGGCACCTGCATTTGTTTGCCCAAATGGCATCTTGCAATAAGCATAGGTTCCCCACTTAGTAGTAAATGTTGTCTTATATCTGTTAGATTCTTTAACCAGCACTTGATTATAACCAGAGAATCCATCAAGAAAAGAGAATCTCCTTGACCCACTGACTATGGACAGAATCTGCTCCATGGAAGGGAGAGGATGGTGATCTTTAAGAGAAGCTTGATTAAGGTCTCTAAAGTCCACACATAGTCTGATTTCTCCATTTTTCTTCCTTACAGGGACAACGTTAGCTACCCATGATGAGTGTTTGATAGGAAATACTATATTAGCCTCAATCAACTTCGATAGTTCTTTTCTCATTAGAGGTTCAATTTTAGGATTCTCTGGCCTCCGTTTTTGCCTTACTGGTTTGGCCTTATCAACTAAATCTATGGTATGTTGAAACAAACTAGGGTCAAACCCTTTTAAATCATCATATGTCCAAGAAAATATATCATTAAATTCTTGACATAACTGAATGAAGATTTCTTTCTCAGTTTTAGAACATACCTTCCCCATATTCAGAGATTTTCCATCAGCAATTGTAAGTGGGGCATGATCATCCTTTTCTGTAGCTAGATTCATTCCTTTGCATCTTGTTTGATCATCAGGATTTAAGACACTCTCCAAGGTAATGAGACCTTTGGGAAACTTGTTAGAACTGAGTTGAATGATCTGATCACCATACTGATCTTCCAGTCTTGACTGGTTTCTATGTAAGAATTCTGCCTCATTCTGCAAGAAACTCACAATTTGTTCATCAGAATCAAACACCTGCCAATGAGTGTTGTTGTCAGGGATGGAAAGCCTCACTACCACCCTTATTTGTTGTTTCCTTTCTTCCTCAAGATTCCTTGATACATCATAAGCTGCACCCACTGTTGCAAGTCTATTAGCATGTCTATTTTCTTTCCTAGGAATTCTCTGAATATTAAATGCATTAAAGCCCTCAAGCAAATCCCAGACTCTGTGTTTGTAAGACTTGAGCAAGCCATTTTTGGTGATATTCTAATTTCTCACTCGGTTAACTACCAACTCACTATCCCCATATACTCTCAAGGCTTGAATTCCTCTCTTTTGGGCAAGTAAGAGACCTTGAATCAAAGATTCATACTCAGCCACATTATTGGTGCAACTAAATTGGAGCCTAAAGGAGAAGTAGTATCTTATTTGTGCAGGAGAGATCAACATAACACCAGCCCCTTATCCATTTCTATTCTTTGAGCCATCAAAGTACATACTCCATGTTCCATTTATATCATCATTAGTCTCCATTAGATCAGGAACTTGATCATCTTTCTCTATTATGCAATATGTACTAAGGCCTATCTCAAGAGTCTCTAACATAGGCTCAAGCTGATATGCACTAGCCCATTCATCTAAGAAGAAATTAGAAATCTCTGCTATGGAAGTGGCAGGCTCATTTACTATGTCATTTTCATCCATCTCTAGAATAGGCAATTCATGTTGATGGGGTTGCGGTTGTAAGATTCAGTGTGATGAAGGGCTTGAGGCTCTACTCTAATTGAGGCATTGGCTCCATATCTAGTCTTAAATGACATATATGACCAATCAGCAGATATGAATCCATCGATTTGAGCAGTGAAGTCTCTTGAAAGATAGATAGCAAAATAGGGCTTGACTTTAGCAACAGATATGTCTTGGATCACAGTGCAACTAGGGCATGCATGTAGGGCCATCTCCACATTCCTAAGGATACCTAAAATTTTGATAGTACTACCATCTAATTGTAACGCATCCCTAACAATGGGCTCATATTTCATTCCTAAAGCATTAGAAACACACCTAGGCATTACTGAGCTACTAGCCCCTAAATCTATCATGCAATTGTGGACTAATTTGCCCCCTATAATCAGAGAAACATAGAATGGAGGAGGTCTAACCTTTTTATTTGTCTCCACATAACCTGCTAGTTGTACTAGACTTGTGGCACTCTCCATGGTAGATGGTTGATCCTTGGGTTCAATCTTCTCTAATTCTTGCTGCAGCATCCTCTTCTGCATTGGTATGGTAGCAACAGCATCCCACATAGAAATATTCACATTGGTCTTCTTCATTTTCTCTACCACACTGAATGGTGTATTAGAAACTTTGGTAGAAACTTTGGGAGCTACACTTATAAGAGGTTAGGATGGGGCAACATAAGGATCACTTGAATCTTTCTTTCTAGAATCTTGCTTTTGCTGCTATGATGATCCATGAGGATCTTCAGGACCTAAAATTGAAGTGTTCTAGTTTCTCTCAGAAGCAATGTCATCGCGTAGAGCACAGAATTCTGAATCCAACGCAACTTGAACGGGCAAAAAAGGAGACTGTATATCCAAGATATCATCAGTTAAAGCTCAGTCAAAGGCTGGTCAACTCAGAGATCAGGGATGAGAAAAAAAGATGAAAATTTTCATTTTCAAAAAATTGGTCAAAATTGACATCATCAGAAAGGTCTCATCATCACGATTCCAACGGCATTCGTTTCGTCAAAAAAGGAGTTCATACGCAAAAGATATGAGCGGTCAAAGTTTTCCTTAGGAAAAGTTGACCAATGACGTGTCACGTCCGATGATGTCAGCATGGTGTTGTGGTAGTTTAAAATGATGACACATGGCATGTACAATCAACATATGACATGGCAGACATGGCAGGTACAGTCAACGGGGTCTAATCATCTAAGGACACGTGTCATGGTGTGTTGAATAACATTGTGCCACGTAGCAACGACAAGTTTGTCTTCGCAAGAAAAAGTTAAGCTTGGATTCGAACCCGTGATTTGTGGGTTCCAAGACATAGAACATGACCATTGAGCCATCGCTTGAGTTTCAAATTAAATGGGCGGATTTTCTATTTAAGGTTTGCTAGGCCGGAAATGGCTTTGAAAGAGCCGCCGGCGGGGTTGGGACCCCCGACTGGCAGAATGTCTAAAATGGTAGAAACCATTGCGCTATCTTAGAGCTTTGAGATATTATCACCGCAGATTATATTTAACCATTATCGACTGCCCAATCACCTATTATAAATAGGTTTATTTGTTAATTTGTTAACAACTCAGCCCCTAAATTTTGTTTCAAGCCGAATTTGTAAAATAGCCAAAGGGGATTTTGGATATGGGGTTAATTAATAAGCCCTATATTTGAAAAAAATTGTTTAAACCCAATTTTGGTGTATTTTTATGTATAAAAGGGGACCAGGAGGGTCTTCTTCAAGGGGTGATCCATCAGTTGATCATCCAACTCTTCTCAAATCTTCTCGTAGAAATTCTTCTTGTAAGACAAGCATTCCTTGGAGGAATTTGTGTAACTTGGTGAAGAATCTACGTTGTGTAAAAGCTTTTGCAAAGCTTCTTCATGTTCTCTTATAAGGACATCTTGCTGATGTGGGAGCTATTTTCATAGGTGGAGCTTCTTTCTTGAGGCCTCTTGTAAGGCGAAAGCTAACTCTTTTTTGTAGCCTGTGGTGTTTCCAAGTCTTGAAGGAAATAGATCGATTCATTTTTCTGACGAATTCGGAGATGTAGCCGATGTTTGGTGAACTCTGTTATCATCTCAGTTCTATTCTTTTGTGATTTTCTTGCAGTTGTTTTTTTGAGCTTAGTAGATTAAAGATTTGGATTTACATATTGGATTCAAATCGATAATTAAAAGATCCTGATGTTAGATTTTACTAATGTAATCTTTGTAAGTCTAACCCGTGAGCTATTCTGAGTAAGTGCTCGATTAGTTTTACAGATCAAGTGGTATCAGAGATAGAATCACTGGATCATAATCAGATCAAGTTTGGTATCAGAGTAGGTTACTAAGCTCTTTTTTCAGTTAATCACAAGATGGCATCTGAATCCTGTGAAGCATCCATAGTGATGACATCATCGATGGTACGAGAGTTCTTTGAGATGAAGAAGATGATCGAGACTATTTTTCACGATCATTGTGAAAAGTCTAACAAGGTGTAGAGGCTAGAGGAGGCAAATCATCATTTGCAGAAAGCGAATGAAGAATTGAAGAGATTGTTGGATGAGGCCAATGCAAAAAAGAAAAGGTTGGAGATCCTGTTACAAGAGATCACTGAAGAGCAGAACAAGCGGAGTACTCTTGTATCTGAGAGCGGTTGTATTAGCGAGTTTCATCCGCATTCTGAGGATACATCATCCTCATACTCCTCGCTTACCTCGCTTGAAAGTACGCGGGCCTCTTCAGCGATAAAGTCATTGGCCAATTTTTCTTGTGGCCACGATGGGGCAAATTCTCCTGGTGCAGTAGAGTGTGTCTATTGTCGATAGATGGAGTACTTTAAGACTCTTAATCTGCCAGATAGTGATAATAATTATCTTGAAGTATCTTCTTCCATATACCAGAAGAAGTCAGCAAAGGATGAGCAGAACTCTTTTGCGCACTTCGAGAAGCACACAAAAGGTATCGGAATGAAGCTGCTAGGAAAGATGGGTTTTAGAGGAAAGGGCCTTAGTGTTTCTGAGCAAGGTATCACCAGTTCGGTCGAGGAAAAGAAATGACCACGGAACCAAGGATTGGGATACAAAAAAGAAACGGGACAATCCTCTAGAATTCAGAATTTTTGCAACCACTGTGGCATCAGTGGACATTGGGACGCAAAGTGTTGGAAGCTGCATCCGAAGCTCCATCGTTGATCGAGGTCCATAGAGAGACCCAACCACCAGCATGTTGATGAGAGGACAATAGAGCTGGTAGTTGCTACCACCTCTGAAGCAATCCCAAAAGAATCCAAGCCACAGCCTGAGCAGCCAATAAAGGAGAGTTCCTTCGAACAGCTGGGAACATTGCTCATCGAACTAGTATATCAAATTGTGTGTTTTTATTATGTGTTTGTGGTATAATAAACATGTTGATAAGCTAGTGTGGTTTTGTGAGAATAAAACTCATTAAAATTGTTTGTAATAGTTTATTTGTGAAGTTGTATTTCTTCCTGATTGAGAACTTGTAAGGCTCGTAGAAGCCTTGTCTCTTGTAATCAGTGGAAAGAGATACTTGAAAACTTCTTACTGTAGGATAGAAATTTGTTTCTTGTAGTTTCTTGCATTTTATTTTTATGCGAAGCTTCAGTTGAACAACACTTTTCAGATAAGAGTTGTTGAGAATGGTCAACGGTGACCTTGTATGTTTTCAGCTTGAAGACTCGGTAGAGGCCATTTTGAAGATACGTCTAAACTCAGTTGAAGTTCTTGAAGGATGTTATCAATGACCTCACTGTTTTAGATGAACCTGACCCAAGTTGTATGGTGGAGCCTTGAATTAGCTCTTTCGATGTACAAAGGTGAAGGAATATTTCAGGCTGAGGCGTAGATACCATGCTCGAGTAGTTGGAGAAGAAATAGAAGCATGTCCGAAGATGGCAAGAGATGCAAAATGTGAACTCCCTGTGAGAAGCACTGGGAAATAGGTTTACCATACCCAATTTTTCCTTCTTGCTTTAGGTATTCTAAGTTCTATTTTTGAATTGCATCATGAGGAGTTGTGAATTCCTGTATTGCTAAAGTGTAAGGCCACACCAGGCAGATGTGATAGTGTGTTCGAGAGATTCAAATTGTGGCAAGGAACTATACACTTTTGGAGGACCAAAAGTTCTTTAGTGGGGAGGTTTGATCTAGGAGGTTCTTCAGGACCTAAAATTGAAGTGTTCTAGTTTCTCTCAGAAGCAATGTCATCGCGTAGAGCATAGAATTCTTAATCCAACGCAACTTGAACGGGCAAAAAAGGAGACCATATATCCAAGATATCATCGGTCAAAGATCAGTCAAAGGCTGGTCAACTCAGAGATCAGGGACGAGAAAAAAGGTGAAAATTTTCATTTTCAAAAAATTAGTCAAAATTGACATCATCGAAAAGGTCTCATCATCACAATTCCAACGGCATTCGTTTCGTCGAAAAAGGAGTTCATACGCAAAAGATATGAACAGTCAAAGTTTGCCCTAGGAAAAGTTGACCAATGACGTGTCATGTCCGATGATGTCAGCATGGCATTGTGGCAGTTTAAAATGATGACACATGGCATGTACAATCAACATATGACATGGTAGACATGATAGGTACAGTCAACGGGGTCTAATCATCTGAGGACACATGTCATGGTGTGTCGAATAACATTGTGCCACGTGGCAACGACAAGTTCGTCTTCGCAAGAAAAAGTTAAGCTTGGATTCGAACCCGTGATCTGTGGGTTCCAAGACACAGAATGTGACCATTGAGCCACCGCTTGAGTTTCAAATTAAATGGGCAGATTTTCTATTTAAGGTTTGCTAGGCCGAAAATGGCTTTGAAAGAGCCGCCAGCAGGGTTGGAACCCCCGACCTGCGGCATGTCTAAAATGGTAGAAACCATTGCGCTATCTTAGAGCTTTGAGATATTATCACCGCAGATTATATTTAACCATTATCGACTGCCCAATCACCTATTAAAAATAGGTTTATTTGTTAATTTGTTAACAACTCAACCCCTAAATTTTGTTTCAAGCCGAATTTGTAAAATAGCCAAAGGGGATTTCAGATATGGGGTTAATTAATAAGCCCTATATTTGAAACAATTTGTTTAAACCTAATTTTGGCATATTTTTATGTATAAAAGGGGACCAGGAGGGTCTTCTTCAAGGGGGGATCCATCAGTTGATCATCCAACTCTTCTCAAATCTTCTCGTAGAAATTCATCTTGTAAGCCAAGCATTCCTTGGAGGAATTTGTGTAACTTGGTAAAGAATCTACGTTGTGTAAAAGCTTTTGCAAAGCTTCTTCATGTTCTCTTGTAAGGACGTCTTGTCGACATGGGAGCTATTGTCATAGGTGGAGCTCCTTTCTTGAGGCCTCTTGTAAGGCAAAAGCTAACTCTTTTTTGTAGCCTGTGGCATTTCCATGTCTTGAAGGCAATAGATCGATTCATTTTTCTAACGAATTCAGAGATGTAGCCGATGTTTGGTGAACTCCATTATCATCTCGGTCCTATTCTTTTGTGATTTTCTTGCAGTTGTTTTTCTAAGCTTCGTAGATTAAAGATTTGGATTTACATATTGGATTCAAATCAATAATTAAAAGATCCTGATGTTAGATTTTACTAATGTAATCTTTGTAAGTCTAACCCGTGAGCTATTCTGAGTAAGTGCTTGATTAGTTTTATGGATCAAGTGGTATCAGAGATAGAATCACTGGATCATAATCAGATCATGTGAA
Organism: Cupressus sempervirens; assembly: GCA_028749045.1. Lineage (NCBI taxonomy): Eukaryota > Viridiplantae > Streptophyta > Pinopsida > Cupressales > Cupressaceae > Cupressus > Cupressus sempervirens. The sequence goes on along the minus strand of CM053785.1, from coordinate 826,473,320 downwards.
GCACCTGTTTGTTCATTTGCTGCTTGTACATGAGGTGTAGCACTTGAAGTTGAGGCCTGCTTAAGAGAAGGAGGGGCAACATGATCCAGAGCTCTCCTCTTACTTCTTGTGTTATGAGCAACAGAATCCTGGTTTACATTACAATGCTCCCCAATCCGATGATTCATGAAAGAGAAATCATCACATCCTTGAATATATGAGGCCTCCTTGGGATCATCCTCCTTGTATGATTGCTTTGCTGGAGGTTCTTGGTCAGTTAGGGCCAATTAAGATTCTGCCTTTTGGCACATGCAATACGCATAAGAATAGTTGCAGGAAGGATAGAAATCTTGATCTTGGGCCAAGTTATTTTGAGGGACTATAGCTCTGTTCTAATTTGAGCTTGAAGCAAAAGCATGACTATTTTTCCTACCCTGATCAAAAGAGCTATTCCACTGATTAGGAAGCCTACCACCATTTGGAGCTTGATATTGCAATTGGGGAGGCTTGCCAGCTTGAGCTTGCTGCCTTTCCAAGGCCACCACCTTGTTACACATTTTTTGTATTATAGAAAAACTATCCTCTAATCTCTTCCCTTGGTCCTTCAACTCCCTCCCCTGCTCTTGCAATTTTTTATCTAGGGTCTTCTCTCTTTTATCTGTATTCAGCACTAGACCTTGGAGCATTTCCTTGGGTTCATCTCTCCCATTTGAGGATGTGGAAGCTTGGGAACTAGAGTAAGGGCTTGTGATGTAGAAGTTGTAGGAAGAGGGGCCATTACTGGTTGGTGGTTGGGAACATCAGGAAAGAAAGGCATAGGGGGCCTTGGAGCCAACTTTCCTCCTTGTATCAGGATGTTCTCAGCTTTTATGGCTATCTCATAAGCATTAGGCAAGGTATCTCCTCCCATACTTTGGATTGTAGTGGCAATATCACTGTTAAAAGCTCTAAGGTAATGCAAGAAGGCATTACCAGGGGTAGGTTTCACTATAGTAGGTATTCTATCTCATGTCTTTTGAAATCTATAGTTAAAATTAGTCATACATTCATGGGGGGCTCTTTTTATAGTAGTCAGTTGCTCTAAAAGTGACAGATGGTCACTTCTATCCTCAAAATGTTTGCATAACCCTACTCCTAGTCCATCCCAATAAGTTATAGAACCATGAGCTAAGCCTCTATACCACTGTAATACTTTTCCTTTTAAAGATGAGGCTAGAAGTCTAACAGCAACATCATCCTCTATAATACCATGAATATTATAGACATTTTCTACTTCTTGGGTATGCTCTAAGGGGGAGATGGAAGTTTCATCAGTAAAATTAGGTATACTTTTTAGTGCAATTACTGGTATATCATGTCTTTGGGCTAACAATAGAGGACTTCCACCATTAAAGGTGGGAAAAGCATGGACTCTTGGTTGTGCCATGTAAACAAGTGTTCTATTGATGAGTGTTGATGGCAATCTAGGCTGAGTTCAAGCAACAGGAGGAGTAGAGATAGATCTTACAGGTATATTAACTGTTATTACACCCCTAACTAGTGATAATGAAGTTCTAGTCCTTCTTCTTCTAGGATTTGAAAGAGAAAGCTCTTGTTATTGAAATTTACCTCTAGAAGATGCCCTTGTTTCAGCTCTGGGCATGAATTTCTGCAACTTTGGCCTGGAACCAAATTTGTTGATGTTCAGAGTCCACAAGTACTTTGAAGAATCAACCTCTTGAAGGCTTGAATACTGAAGCCAACACTACCTCTTCAGCACTAATCTCTGGAAATCCTTCTTCTTGACACTAGTAGACTTTAAATTTTGTTTGAAAAGTGTCCCACCGGGCATGCCAAAAAATGTTGTCAATTAGGTTTGCACCCTTGTCCAAGACCTATGCGCGAGGACAACCTAGTGAAACATGGAAACAACCTCCAAGCTGTGGGACTTGAACTGCAAGGTTGAGTCTTTAGAGAAGGCCGGCTTCCTCTTACTATCAGGGTGCACCTATCTACTCTTGGAGAGGAAAAGGGAGAAGGAGAGCACAAAAGCAAATCTACCTAGTCTAACCTAAGGAGGTGATGCACCAAAATAGAGTGTTCAGACCAATTCTCTGCCCATACATGCACTACTGAACCAGAATGAAACTAAGGATATTACACATCTAGACTTTCTTTAATCAAATAACCACATACAGATTAGAAAACCAAGATGAATGACACAAGGAAGAAATTCACTTATATATCATTCACAGGCCAGCAGAGATACACTCATGTGAATTACAAATTTCAACAAAACAATGGCATAGGAAAAGAATTCTTGCACTTAATACCAATGGCTGAAGTAGATAAATAGAGGATCAGATAGTTCAGAGGCACAGGGGAGTTCACACTAGAATTGCAGAGGAAAAGTAGTGGAAAATCAGAGAGAACGTCACCCACAAAAACTACAAAATTTGCCTTTATAGTTTAGGCATAACTGAGATCTTTTGCTGTTGAAGTGACCCTGCAGCTACCTGTCATTAAGTCCTACGGAGGAAAATCATGGGAATTTGAGGAAAATCTAATTTTTGTTGCAATAGGTGTTTTGAGAGGATCGAAAATAGCACCATAATTGTGCTTTGACCCGGTAGATGGATTGACTGAGACGGTGGAGTGTCTATCTATATTTTGCATTCATTTCTGGTGGTTTTGGATCGATCATGAAGATCAGATTGCATAATAAAATAGATCACCTTCATTTTTAAGGTTCATGAATCAGCAGGGTCAACGAGGTCAAACAGTTCCACATGCTGACTGGGCCACGCAGGCCAATCACATTCCCTCCTTCTGTCATTCTGGACACCTTTTCCATGTTGACCACCCTTAATATTGACTAGGTGCCATGTCGCTATTGAAAAAGTCTTCAAAAATCCTGATAGCACCATAGCACCTAGTGGTCTTAACTTAACTGCACCACCTTTCCACCATCTAGCCGTAGCATCAAAATTAACTGCCATGTTGACTGCGTCGATTGCACTGGCTGTCAACCATTAACCATCAACCCTAGTCTACCAGTGAGACACGCATTAGAAAGATGCTATGTCGCTATGGTAAAGATCACACAACTTCACCATAGCGAGATGGAACCCCCCATTGATCTGTCCTGATATGACGATCATGAAGACTTGTCATGTTCTATGCTGGCTTTTCCTTAGGCCCATCATATCTGGCATCGTCTTAGCAATCTCACCACACTCAAATGACACCTGGTAGTACCTGACTGACGTACCTTGGTGTAACCTGGCCCCACTGATCGACGTGGTGAATGGGCATTATGTCACTATGGTAAAGATCGCACAGCTTTACCATAGCGAGATGGCACCCATCATTGATCCAAATCGATCTGACGACGAGCAAGATAGATCATTGCCCTCGGTGCATCAATGAATATGAACTGGCCACCTACCACTGTCTGATGGGTCCTCTCTGACATATGAGACTCACTAGAGATGTGGTAGAAGGGCGCTATGTCACCATCATATTCTCCGTGCAACTTTGAAAGCCAAGATAGTGCCAACCGTCGATCTGACTTTGATCAGATGATCGAGAAGACTTACCTTGATCCTACTGATCACATTAAAAACCCTAGCCCCATAATACACATGGCGTCCCGACATTGGTTCACGTAGCATCATCTTGGCGACTTGTACTGCCTCGACTCATTGAGTAGCTCTTCCTTGCAGGTGTGGCATGTTCTGATTTTCTAGCATGGATCAAGGACCCTTCCAACTGGGCGAAATGGGACCCAAACTCGCCTGCCTGAAACTCCTGTCATTGATCTTTTCCGTTGCCATGAACCTTGCCGCCGACACTGGGACTCACCGTAGAACACCTTCCGGTCGGGCGGGCACTATGTCGCTATGAAGATTTTTTGACCAACACATGATAGCAACATAGCGCCCATGGTGTCGTGGAACCTTTCTGACCCACCGTGAAATTTTTTTGACCCGCCAAAGAGTCTTGGATGACTTGCAAACTGGACCCACCAGACATGCATCAACAGGGCACAATGTTGCTAACATAAATCTCGCACAACTTCACCATAGTGAGACAACGCCCTCTGTAGATCTTCCTCAGATCTAACAAAAAAGAACTTGTGGGCCGCAAAAAGTATGTTATAAGGCTTGACATTAAAATAATACTAACTTTGGGAATTAGCCATTGGACGAGCTAAACATTTGAAATTTGAATCTTTGGTGGGTGAACAAAAGATAACAGTGTGCAAGTTGAAAATTACATAAGGTGCATGGGTATTCTATTCATAGAGGTGCACCTGCAATTTTGAAGAAGTAAGACTATGCTTATAGTTAACTATGAGTTCCTACTTTAGAGAATTCTATGCAGTAGAAATACATTTTGATGGCAGTTCAACTCCTAGAAATTCCTATAGAAGGCCAAACTTCCATTTTAAAGCTCCTAGAGACTCCCATATTATCTCATGGCTTCCATCTTCTTATATGCTTTTTAAAATTCTTTTATGTCATGTACAGGCTCATGCACCCATTAAATGATAAAATGAACGGTAGAGTCCTACTTAGAACCATTGAGAGAGTTAGTTTGTATATAATTAGATTTAATTTTTTATGTTTTGAAGCATATCTTTGTATTAAGAGATTTATCACACTCAAAAAAAATTGAGGAGATAATTTCTTATAAATACATGGATGTAATATGTACTCTAGGTCATTATTTTGATGCAATAATATATCCTATTGGTGTTCTCATTCTAAGTGTAGTTATTCTTGTTAGAGTGTGTTCTTTTTGTGAATGCATGTTCATAATTAATAATGGAGCCAATGGTTTTATTGTGTTGTTATGATTGAGTGACCTTTTAGTTCTGGTGTTTGCTGCATTTTGATGAATTCCACTAACTTATCAAACTAGAGAAGACATCATATATTGTTCCTACATAGATTTTTGTCTGACATGAGTGCACCTTCCATGGCTTTTGGATTTAATGAGAAGTTAAATAAATTTTGGTTATTGCTAAAGTTCCCATCAATGATTGCATTAGCAGAATTGAGGAAGCATTGCTCCTATTTTCATTGGTTTTCTACTTAATCTTTTTGACATTTTAACTTGCAAACATGTCATTACCATGGCTTATGTCCATTAGGAATTTCTCTTTCAAGTTATTTTCTTCAATCTCTTGTTACACTATCTTTGTTATTTGATTTTCTTGCACTTGGTTAAAATAGGAATTCATAAAGTTGTGTTAGTAGATTGCTTTCATTATAAAATAGAAAATACCAAAGGTATATCTCTTTTAAGGTTACTTTGAAAACAATAAGTAGGTTAAATATCCTATTTGAAATTGGTTTGACTAGAAAATGCCTCTTCCTGAACATACACATTTATCTTCAATTGTGTAGATTTTAGTAGGTCACAAGATTTCCCATAACCATGGAGTTGATCATAGATTATATTTTCAAGAGAGAAATTCAAAAGGATTCATGTCAGTAAGCATCATGCAAACTGACAACTCAATAGATGTTGGCACTAGAAGGAAGGCCTCATACCATTGAAAAGAGAAAAGTAACTCGTTGTTTTGAAATTTTGAAGGTTTTAGAACTTTTGAAAATTTTCTATGTAAAACTATCAAAAGGTGTGCAAGGTGCCCAAGTGCACTCTTTTGAGAAAGTGTGTTTCTACAAAGGTGCAGTTTTTTCATAATTGACACAAATTGGAAGATCTTGATTTATCATCTCCATTTCAAAGAGCTTTAAGATATTCAAAATCTAGACACAAGTTTCTATACCATAGTCATTTTCACAAGCCTCTCAGTGACAAAGGAGTACCAAGAATTCTACCACTCCTCTTCCAATTTCCATTATCTCCTATTCCACCTCCAATTCAACCTCCAACCATCATATAACCCAATCCTCCACCAATGGCCTTTTTTGCTAATGTTGTAGATTCACCCATCAACTCACAAGGTGAACTCAATGAACTTCCTAAGAAACCTATAAAAAAATTCCCAGGGTACATCTACAAGGAAACAAGAATAGCTAAAGATCACATCAATGTATTCAAGGAAATATACAATTAGAAAAAAATTGTAGATGAGAATATGGTTCTTTATTTATTCCCATACTCTTTTGGATAAGTTTCCTTTAAATGGTATGCCAATTTACCACCAGGATGCATTGGAGACTAGGAAATTTTCAAAAAAGTATTCTTGGAACAATTTGAAACTTTCATCAATCCATCTTTTATACATCATCAATTCATATTGATCAAGAGGGATCTAGCATAGACTATTTCATGCTTCAATCATCATTTTCATATGGAATACCACAAGTTGGAAATACCATACATGATACCAGTTGAATTTTCAATCTAGATTTACCTAAATGCTATGGACCATCTCACTTCTACTTTCCTAAGAAGACTCCCTGCTACAAATATTGATACGTTGGAAAAGGTCTTCTTGGAAGCAATTACCTTCAATAAACAAGCCAATCCTAATAGAGGAGGATTGATGGTCACAGGTCAAGCTATCACAATAGTATCAACATATCCTATTGGAGTGTCAGCGATGCCTAGTAAATTCATACCAATGAATCTAGTTGCACTATAATAGGCATCAACTATACCAGCTTGAGCTTTAACTTATCTAGGATATGAGCCTTCAAAAGCTTCTTTCTTTGAACAAAAGACAACTATATCCATTGAAACAAAAAATAATGTAGCATTTGAGATTGGGAAAGTGAAGAATACCATGTCTCAACTTACCAATGAGCTAACATGTTTGATGATTTCACAAGGATAGAACAAAATATTTCAGAGAAAAAATCTTGGTCCTTACAACAACTACAGTCAGAATTACAATAAGAGCCTCAGTGGAAACAATAAAAATACAAGGAATAAAAATGTAGGGAATAATTCAATCCTCCTACTCATAACAATGGTTTTCGAAGGTAGAATTGACAATGGAATACCCATATGAACAATGGAATCAACCCTCCTATTAACAACAATAACAATGCTCAGTATGTGGATATCAATCAATACGATAGTAATTAGAAAATGCACAAAGAAAATGGTTTATACTTCAATAGAAATCAAGATGTGAATCAAAATTTAGAAGGCAATAACAATGAGCCCTCCAATGCAATTCAATACTATGTTGCTAGAATCTAATGATTTTACACAAAACATGGGAATAGAGAAATCAATAAATGAAGAATTTGCTTTCCTATTTAGTCAAGAGCCTAATATGAGAAACCAAAATGGATGTTTTCCTTTTAGAATGATAATCAAAATAATTATAATTTGTGGAGTCAAAAAGAGTCCATGGCAAATGGGATTCCTCCTACATTGCAACCAACTCCTCTAGATCCGAGGGCAAGCAATAGTCTATTACCTACTAGAGCACCTTATGGTGGAAAACAAAATCAAAATCAAGGAAATGTGTCTACAATCCCAAAAAACCTTGTATGGAAAACTAAAAAATATAGTGTAGTGGAAGACATGAAATGAATGAAGGCTAATATGTCTCTTTTTGATGTGTTATAGAATTGTCCTAATCAATAAGATGCTATGATAAAAACTCTAGACCATAAAAAGTTGATGCCTAATCCAAATATTGTTCCTAAAAGAAAGTGTTGCAACAAGTTAATGCTTTAGATGCCATGCCGACCATGTTGAAGGAAAAGATTGAAGTTTCTCCTTTCTTGCTTAGTATCATAATTTATGGAAAGAACCTTCACAATTATTTATTTGATTCAAGAGCTTCTTGTAATATCATGCCACTGTCGATAACGCAAAGGTTGGGAGTCACCCCACAACCTTCTAACTAGATAGTGATACAACTAGACAAAATATAAATAAAAATTATCATGGTTTTGAAAGATGTTTGAATACAGTAAACGGTTGATCCTCAAATTTAAAATATCATAGACACACATGTGGTTGAAATTCTAGAAACATATAGATTGTTGCCAAGTAGAGAATGGAAAAAAATTGTTAAGAGGATGGTTCTCAATTGAATTTACTCAACTGTGGCTACCTTGGAAGGGGTTGAATAATCAAATAAAGATAGATGCTAAGCCAAAATTGAATAATATGATCACTAAATACAATGCACCAAGCAAGGTGGTATTTTTATAGTTGGATTTAGGCTCTTACAAAGTGATGGCTTTTAAAATAGCTTCGAAAAAAACACCAAATGATCTAAACGAAACACCCATGATCCCTATTCCAAAAGAATATATTGTGACTCAATTCATAGATACAATGGTATCAAATTTATAATATTTAGGTGAAGAAGTTGATCCAAATGTATTGCTTCTTCCAAGACTTTGCAGGCTACATAAAGTTAGTCATTCTGAATTTGAATGTTCGCATTGCCAAGAAGTAGTTACTTGGTTGTTCACTTAGATAATGTAGTTCAAAGGTACTCAAGTTCCAATTGAAGTACCATGGAAAATTCAAGTTCGACTTACATATCAAAAGATGTAGGAAAAAGATAAAGAGGAAGTGGAAGATCTCAATGCATCCTATAGTGATATCTCTTCAAATGGTGGGGCTTTGTCATCTTCACCACTAGGGATGATCAAAATCCAAAGGAGAAGGAATTTTATAAAAGGTAACGGTTAGACTTCTATGGTTGTTCATCCTAAACCTAAAATTGATATGATTATAGAATTGATTGAGAAGATTCAAGACCAACAAGAGAAAGAAGAATCCTTGGTATAAAAGATAAGCATTAGTAATGCACCAAGCCCACCACATAAGAGATTGTAATCAATCCCAAGAAATAATCCTTCAAACCTCAAGTGGAAGAAAATATTTGAACAAATAAATATAGGTCTAGAAAGACCAAACAAGAACACTCAATTTGGATGCTCAGGTTTGACAATTTTAAGTGCAAATTAGGAGCTAGTGCTAGTACTAAATTAATTAATCCAAAAGGTAGGACTTTTCATGTAGCATATAAATTATAGTTTGGATGTACTAACAATGTTGTAGAACATCAAGCCTTGATTTTTTGAATTCTCTTCACATTAGAAAAAGGAGACAAAGCTCTCATTATTCAAGGAGATTCCCAATTGGTGACTAGATAGGTGAAATCAATCTACTCTTCCAACGATGGGAGATTACTGTCTTATAGGAAAAAAGTATGGGATATAATAGAATATTTTAGGGCTTTGACCATGAAGTCCATTCCAAGAAGGAGAAACATGGTAGCAGATGCCCTTGCAATTTCAGCTAGTGCATTGCAACCAGTTGAAAGAACAAAACTAAAAATATTTTCAATAGAATCAGTTGCTACCCTATCTATCCTAGACAATATTATGAACTTTCAAACTTTCCAAGATAACAAGAATATTCTAAATTTATTATGTGCAATGGTATTTTCAAAGGGCAAGAGATTGATGATACTCCTAATGACAAACATGTAGATGATGAACTTGAAGACAAAGATGGGATTATCAATTTGAAAACTAACACTATCCCTAAGGGGATGGTTGAGTTAGAATGTATCTTTGACAAAGATAAATCAGCTTGTAGTGAAACAACTATCAAAGAGAAAGGGATTGAAGAATTCTATTCATACAATCTAGGTATGAAACAAGATCCTAAGATAGTGAGAATAAGAAAGGCTTGTACCTTCCAAGAGTGAGAAAACATGCTTCAATTGCTTACAAAATATAAAGATGTTGTAGATTGGAGTTATGAAGAAATCAAAACATATGATCCTGAAATCATTACTCATGATAGTCCATTGAAACTAGATGCCAAGCCTTTTCATGAAAGAAAAAGACTGGTAAATCCCATTTTATTAAACCATTGATAACGAATGAAATCAAGAATTTTCTCAATGATAAAATTATTTTTCCTATTCAGCATTCTACATGAGTTGCTAACTTGGTTCCGGTAAGGAAAAAGATTGGAGAAATTTGTCTTTGTATGGATTTTCATAATTTGAACCAATCATCTAAGAAGGATAATTATCCTTTACCCTCACTTGATGAAGTTTTACAAATTGTAAATGGATCCAAAATGATGTCTTTTCTAGATGAATATTCAAGATACAATTAGGTGATGGTAGATGAAGAACATAAGATGAAGACTAGTTTTACAATGAAATGGGGAAGCTTTGCATACAAAAGAATGCCCTTTGCATTGATTAACATAGGGGCTACATTCCAAAGAGCAATGGATGAAGCATTCAAGGGATTAATAAACAAGTGTATAGTGATTTATATGGATGAATTAACTATATTTTCAAAAGATCACAACACTCATGTAGCTGATTTAAAACATGTGTTTAATTGATGCTAAAGATATGGAATATCGCTAAATCTTAAAAAGTGTTAATTTCAGATCACAAAAGGAAAGTTTTTGTGTCATATCATTTTTGAACTTGGAATCTCCATTCATCCTAAGAAAATTGAAGCCATTCTAAAGTTGTCACCTCCAAATAGTTGTAAAGAGTGTAAGTCTTTCTTTGGAAAGCTCAATTTCATATGTAAGTTCATTAGTGAGTTTGCTGAAATAGTATGTCCCCTCAATGAATTGTTGAAAAAAGGAGCAAAGACTGAATGGGTTCCATAGATTAATAAATCCTTTGATGACATTAAAGTGGAAACCTCTATAGCTCCCCAGTTAGGGATAACTTTAAGAAACCCCTCCAAAGAAAAATATGTAAAATGTTGGCAAATTCAACACTAAATATGCAAGAAAAATTTCTAATTGAGGGCAATTTTTTCATTCAAGACAAGGGAAAAAATTATTTTCTATTGCCAAAATTTTCATTGCCCTATCAAAATTTAATAATAACTATGGTGAATTAATTTTTCTTTTTTGGTATGCAAATAAATGTAGGCAATTCTTTTTGTTGGTCAAAAAAATTTCGTAATGTAAGAGGTGAATTAAAACACTCTACTTTGCTATAATGGTGAAGAAAACAAAATTTCAAGCAAAACTTAGTCGTCCCATTTCGAGATTCGTTGCATATCAGCCGAAGACTTATCTGCAACCTTCTCTGGCAATTAAAAACAAATATGAAGCCCTTTCACAATGACACTTAGATCAAGGAGAAACTCATGATGTAGACCAAAAAAAATTTGAATCATTCATCAAGAAACATACTAGACGAAACTTAGAAATTCGTAAAATTCAAATCCACAAAAAAGAAGATGGCTAGCACTCTGTGCATATAAGAACAAAGCAGCCCCAAGTTCAGCATGAACAAGAAGGAATGAGAGAAAAAATCTAGAAACAAAAAGTCTTCTATTGTCAAAACAAATATGTGTCAAAACCAAAGACTAGCCCTAGCTTGAAGTTATGAAAAATAATCAATCAAAAGGAGTCTCTAGGAAAACCACAATGGATTTCTAAAGCTAATGCTATCCGTCTAGGGTGGGGTCTGGGAAATTTCCCCAAAAATACCATGGCTCCATCTAAGAAATCACATGACAAAAATCTACAAATTAATAAATCTAATAAAGGAAAATTAGTTTATATCCCACTGCATTGGAAGATAGATCAAATAGCATCCAAAGGAAGAATACTAGAAAGGTCAAAATGAAGTTTCTCAAATAAGAGCACAAACTATGATGAAGTAATCATCAAAAATTCACACAGTGAAAGAAAGTGGAGGGATTGTGAGGATAAAGGCATCTACATGTATTGGAATGATCTGTCAAGGAAAATTTCTAGGGTGGTATGTATCATTTCTAAGATTTGGGGTGACAAGGTAAGTACTCTTAACTCATTTGCAAATAAATTTTCGTTCATTTTATGTTGAAATCTATAGGATAATAAGGAAATTTTAAAAATATAACTTCTCTTCTATAAAGGATATCATATTAAATTTCTAAGATGGAAACCAAACTTTAACAAAAACCATATTAAAAATATAGAAACTATCAAATGGATGGAGAGCAGAGAAATCCAATTAGAATTAATGGAGGAGACCACTATTAAAAAAATTGGTAACCCATTAGAAACTATAATTGGATTTGAAGATAATCAAAATAAAACCAAAAAAATTAGGGATTTTGTTAAAACTAACCAAAACAATCCAGTCAGTAAGAAGATCATAACAAATAGATCTATATACAATTTAACCTTCAAAGAATATTCAGGAGAAATTCTTAAAATGTTAGATGCAAACTTCTCAAAATCTTGTACTAAAAATAACATCAAAGACATACAACCACAAAAAGGAGACCAAGAAAAAAATCAGAAAGGAAGGAAGTGGCTATAATAAAAACTCAAATCTCAAGGAAGATCTAAATGAAGAAATAGCAACAAACATTCCTAAAAAAGGATCTACATATAGCATAATAGAACCAATAAATGTTTGAAAGGATTTGGATAGATCAAAGGAAATAGTGTGGAATGATAATGTTAGCTACCATAATTTACTTAATAAATTCAAGAAATGTAAGGACTGTCAGTTGGAAAAAGAAGTCATTGAAAAAATGGACTTGAATATCATCAAATTAAACAAGTTCCTACATGAAACCCTCCTGATTCAAAATGACTTAATTGATCAAAGTCAATTAGTAGAAGAAATACATAAGCAACATAAAGGGAATAGGATTCAAATCATAGAAATAGGGGAGCCATCAGGAATTTGTGCAAGTTAGAATAAGGATCAGAGGTAGGAGGATGAATTTGACCGCATTGGAACTAATGAACCAAGACAAGAGGAGCATAGGTAAAAAAGAAGAATAGAAAAAGACTCATAAATACTAAAATAAGAAGCTACTCAAGAGGGATTGAAAGAGCAAGCGGTTATCATCCAAACAACAAACTCTACCCAGTGAGGCAATATAACCATCAAGAAGAAAGGAAAAAAGAAAAGTTATAAGTTTTGGCAAACACCTAATGATAGAAAAGATATGTTTGCAATAGAAATAGAGAATACTGGATCAGAACTAAGAGAATCATTACATTCAATAGACATAGAATAAAATTGGGGGAGTGAGTCAATGGAGAGTCCTAACAAAAAAGATTGCCACAAAGAGGTCGAGGTATTAAAAGGCAAGGACCAGCAAATCAAAAAAAATTAATCAAGGAAATCATCTCAGAAGAAAACTAGGAGGGCAAGGTCTCCACTATCATAGAAATGGTATTAGAAGAGCAAAATCTTGAAAGAATTGGTATAGGAATGAATAAGGAAGGAATGAAAACACCAATTTGTGGAAAATCAAAATAGAAACATGGCAGGAAATCACTAAAAGAACTCAGAGAGGTTATAGGGCAAGTCAAGGATCAGACAAATATTTTTGATATAGTTTATAGTGGGAAGGGGAAGTTCCTTCCCAAGGAGCAATGAGAATCACAACCTGGAATGCTAGGGGCCTTAACCCCCCTAGCAAAAAATGCTTACTAAAGTGTAATCTCACTTTACTTGATTCAGATATTACATTATTACAAGAAACTAAATTAAACAAAGAAGAAGGAATAAAGCCGAGTCAGAAATTAGGAAAATGGAAATTAGAATTTCAGCAGTCACAAGGTGCCTCAAGAGGACTTGGTATAATATGGAATCCTTGGCAAATCAAAATTGAAGTACTCTCCTCACAAATAAATTGGATGGGAGTTAAAGTTGTCAGTACAAAATCTAACCTACAGGAAGCTATAAGTAATGTCTATAGACTAAAACCTACAGAAGAAGAGCTTGTAGTCTGGAAAGAGATCAATACCTTTATTAATTTTTGGCCCCAAGAAATAGTCATTGTAGGAGAAGACTTTAATGGGGTCTTAAGCAAGGAACAAAAATAGGGAGGGAGTAATCGAATAAGCAAAGCCATGGAAGATTTTAAAAATTAGATTTAGAAAGACTTTCTTATGGATATTAAAATAAAGAATGGCATCTACACTTGGAATAATCAAAGGAAAGGATTTTGTGATATAGCAGAAAGACTGGATAGATTTCTTCTAAAAGGAGAACTCGGTATGGATAATCTAATAAATGTGGAAATATTACCAATGGTCGGATCAAACCACTTCCCAAAAAAATGGAAATCAAAGAGTAGATAAAACCTAGTAGAAACCCCTTCAAATGTGAGAAAATGTGGTTTATGGATAAAGCTTTTATGGACTAGATTAGAGATTGGTGGCAGAAGGAACAGTTTGAGGGTTTAAAAATGTTTTGCTTGGTCTCCAAATTGAAAAGTATAAAAAAAAGATATCAAAATGGAATAACCTAAATTTTAAAAATATTTTTAAAGAAAAACTTGAAATTGAAGAAAACATGAGTAAATTAAATATAGAGATCCTACTAAAAGGAATGAATAATGAATCTTACGAGTTAGAAAAAGAGTACCTTTTAAAACATGAAGAAATTCTAGCTAAAGAAGAAATATTTTGTAGAAAGAAATCTAGAGAACAATGGCTCCTAGAAGGGGATAGAAATACAATTTTTTTTCATAATAGCACTATTAACAATATAAATTATATAAACATTTCCAAAATTAGGAATTTAGAGGGGAAGCAAACTAAAAATCTAGAGGAAATTGCTGATACACTTATCAAATATTTCTATGATATGCTCAATAATTTTGACTCATCAAACAAATTTGCCCAAGATGAGATGTTAAAAATCATTCCCAAGTTGATCTCAGAGGAGGATAATAAATTTCTTAACAAAACATTTACCCTTCTAGAGGTGAACTCTGCACTCTTCAGTATGAACCTGGATAAATCACCAGGTCCAGATGGCTTCCAAACCTTTTTTTTTTAAACAATGTTGGGAAATTCTAGGAGAGTAGTTGTGGATAGCCTTAAAAGCCACACATAATGAAGGATCAATTTTAACAGAAATTAATCATATTTTTCTTACTCTCATTCCCAAAAAGAATGAAAGTGTAGTGCCCCGGGACTATAGGCCTATTGCTTTATGAAACACTAGATATAAAGTGTTCTAAAAAATCCTAGCTAATCATCTTAAAAGTTTCCTTTCGAAACTCATTTTGGAAGAACAAATTGTATTTGTCCCTAGTAGATCTATATTAGATGGCATCTTGATTATATAAGAAACTGTTCATTTAGCAAATAAAAATAAGGAAGCTCGTATGTTGGTTAAACTAGATATTCAAAAAGCATATGATAAGGTAGATTGGAGATTTCTTTGTAAAACCTTAGAGGCATTTGGATTCTCTAAAAACTGGATCAACATGATTTTTCAATGTATCTCAACCCCCAAAATTTTGATTCTCATTAAAGGAACCCTAGAAGGTTTCTTTAATATCTCAAGGGGCATCAGACAAGGAGACCAGATCTCCCCATTTCTGTTCATGATAATGGCAGAGGCATTTGGAAGGGAAATTAAAGTAGCACAAGAGGAAAGTAAAATTAAAGGGGAAAAAGTCATGAACAGAGTTGACAACACTACCCACCAACAATTTGCTGATGACACTATACTTGTTGGAATCAGCACCTTGCAAGAGGCAAATCATATACAAAACATCCTACAGACATATACAAAAGCATCTAGGCAAATGATCAATGTTGAGAAATTAGAAATCTTTTTTCTAAATATTGATATAGAAGTTGAAGATCAATTCTATCAGAAATTAAGATTGAAAAAAGGAAAATTTCCATTCAGATACCTAGGATTCTACCTTGAAAAGAGTAATCATTCTAACCTAGGATGGGAACATATCCTTAGGAAAATTGATAACCAAACTGAATCTTGGAAAGGAAGATGGTTAACAAAGGTAGGGAGAATAACAAAGATCAAAGCAGTCCTAGCAATTGCCCAAAAATATCAACACTAAATTGGAAAGTAAACTATGCAACTTCTTCTAGAAAGGATTAGAGGGTAAGATAAAAGTAGCTTTAATTAGCTGGAGTAAAATTTGCAAACCAAAAGAATTTGGCGAATTAGGAATAAAAAATTTAAAATGGTAGAATCAAGCATTAGGTGCCAAAAAAGTTTGGAGACTTTATCAAGAAAGTGATAGAAAATGGGCTAAAATATTATTTAATAAATATCTTAACCCCTTAGACAAAACTTCATTATTCAGAATTAAATCCTCCCCAAAGGATCCACAAGTTGGAATTTCCTTATGAATAACCAAAGTTTGAGTTCCAGATACCTTACTTGGGACATAGGGAATGAAGTGTTATAATTCTTTAGAATAACTGAGAGGAGGGGGGTGGGGGGGGGTGAATCAGTTATTCAAGGTCCAATGCCACTTTTTCTCTCTTAATCCTCAATAGCACATAACTGAAACTATCATGCACATTTAAACAACTATGAAAAGTAGACATGCATCACACCATAACACTAAGAATTTGATAACCCAGAAACCCTCCAAGAATAAGAAGGTAGAATTGGGGTGGGGATGACAGCCACAAAATAACTGCACAATTGATTTCAACCACTTCTGATGGTCTTCCCTATTAAAAGTCTACCCTGTTAAAGGCTACAACACATTGTTAAATGTGACCTTGTTAGATAATTTCACCATACTATTAGGAATGGGCCTGGTTAAAGGACTTTGGAACATTCACTTTGAATGTCACCCTATTAAAGGATTTATAACATGGCTATTAAACCAACCTATGTCCATAGGGTTTATCTTAACTGTTACAATTGATAGAGAGTAACAATAATGACTTTTGATCTAATACAACTTACAACATATCTTGGAGATTATAGATCACACTTTAGTTCAATCCTTTGCTTGGCTTTAATTGTTGTAGCTCTGAAAGCTTGTCATCTCAAGCTTTCTCATCTTGAGTCTTCTTACTCATTACACCAATGCAATCATATCTATGGTCACCTATCAAAGTAGAGTATATGTGCTCTCTTACACCTTATCACTTTCTTTAGCATTTCATGATTTCATGCTTGACCACCACAACACAATTTTCTTCATGACCTTATGACTCGTTAAATAGAAATCTAGAATACCTTTCCCACTTGATTCTCCTTTTCCAACTTTAGGTTTCGAACAGATTAGGTAAGATAGAATGTATCTATCCTAGATTTTTCTCTTATCTAGAAACTTCATCTAGAATCAAAATGTATTTGCCAAAAATGGTTTACATAGTGTTTTGTGCCACCAACTCATCATTCTTGTCTTCTATCTGGTTCACAAAATTATAGATAACTACCATGTCGACTCAAATCTGGCAAATCTTCAATTTTCAAAATAATGCAACACCTCGACACTATTGGTTTACTGATGCTCGGCACCCTCTGTATTAATCGGCTCCTATATTCTGCTTGGCATCTGATCTTCACTCAGTACTTGATATTTATTCGGCACTTGAAGATCACTCAACACTTGATATTTACTCGGCACTTGAAGATCACTTCGCACTTTATATTCACTCGACACTTCAAGATCACTTGGCACTTAAAGATCACTCGACACTTGATATTTACTCGACACTTGAAGATCACTCGACACACTCTAAAGGTGAACTTGCTCAACTTCACTTGAGAATCTATTCGACACTAACTAGCTTGCTCAACACTCTCTTATGAACTTAGTTAGGCTATACAAATGACTTAGCTAAACCTTACATCTTTGATATGTCTTGGTGTGTCTATCCTCT
Organism: Cupressus sempervirens; assembly: GCA_028749045.1. Classification (NCBI taxonomy): domain Eukaryota; kingdom Viridiplantae; phylum Streptophyta; class Pinopsida; order Cupressales; family Cupressaceae; genus Cupressus; species Cupressus sempervirens. The sequence goes on along the minus strand of CM053785.1, from coordinate 826,455,785 downwards.
ATGTCTTAGAGTATGTCATCAATACACTATTTCATCAATGGCTTAGCTGATCCTTATTCTTCATTACAACATCATAACTTCAACCTTTCTCTAGGTACTCTAGTTACATCTTATTAATTGCCACCTCCTTGTCAATCAACCAACTTATAGTATTTGGATCACTAAAGAAATTGTCATTCTTGCAAGTAGCAAGTTTGAAATCAATGAAAAAGCAACAATTGAAAACATTCTTTACCAATTTCATTACTCTTCATTCATGATCTTTTCAATCATTTCCAGCAATCTCCCTTTTTAGCATTGATGGCAAACCAAACTAATCAATTGATCAACTTAGTTACCACCAAAATTACATATGTTTTCTGCTACTATTTTTTTCTTCTCCCTCTTTACTATTGCATCCTTACTACTAATCTTATATATCTCTCTCTTTCATATATATCTCCCTCTTACTTTGTAGATGATCCTTTGTAGATGATCAATTTTTTACATATATCTCCCTCTTTGACATAAATGCCAAAGATGTAACATCTTAATCATGCAAAATATAAGCTTTGCATCTCATATTGTCTCCCTCTATCACCATGCTTGTGACTAATTTGGAGTTACTACTTCTGTTGTTATCCTCTGCATCATGCTTCTAATATTTTAATGATTTGTTTATGTTGATGCAGGGCAACTTCTTTGCTTTAAACTGCTTAAGTTAGGGGCATTACCCCCAACTTTCCTCTAAGATATTCATAAGCATCCTTGGGAAATGGTTTGGTGAAGATATTTGCAGTTTGTTCCTTTGTGTGAATGTACTCCATCTTCACTTGTTTGTCTTCTACCAATTCTTTGATATAGTGATACTTGATTGCAATATGCTTGGTTTCTGCATGCATTACTGGATTCTTGGATATGTTTATAGCACTTGTATTATCACAATACATTATCACAAGGTTTGGTTACCTCTTCTTTCATTCCTTGCAATAAATGTGTAAGCCACACAATGTTTGTGCAATTGACTGCTATTGCCACATATTCTGATTCTACAGTGGACTAAGACGTGCATGTTTGCTTCTTGCTAGTCCAAGTAACTAGTCTTTTTCCTAGAAATAGTGCTCCTCCACTTGTGCTCTTTCCGTCATTAATGTTGCCTCCCCAATTTGCATCTGTGTATGCATTGATCTCAAACTCTTCATACTTTTTTATAATATAAGCCAAAATCTTCAGTTCTTTTGAGATACCTCATTATTCTTTTTACTTATATGATATGATTCTCTTTAGGATTTGCAGAGAATCTAGCCACTATTCCAACTGCTGATGCTATGTCTGGTCTGCTATGTACAACATATTGTAGTTTTCCAATCATTGATCTGTACATTTTTTGATTAAATTCATCTGATACATCATTTTTGGATATCTTATGTCCTATTGCCATTGGTGTCCTGATTGGTTTAGAGTCTTCTAATCCAAAAATTCTAAGTATCTCTTTGATGTACTTTGATTGTGTCATAAATATACCATGTTTTAGTTGATGTACTTGCAAACCAACAAAAAATTTGATTGCTCCAAACATAGACATCTCAAACTCATGTTTCATTTTTTCTGCAAAACTTTTGCAAAGCACTTCCTTTCCTCCAAACACTATGTCATCCACAAAGATTTCAAATACAATAATATCCATACCTTCTTCTGATTTGATGTACATGTTGTTGTTATCATCAGGTCTTTCAAATCCTATTTGCACTAGATACTTGTGAAGACTCTCATACCATGCTCTAGGTGCTTGTTTTAGACCATAGAGTGCTTTATGTAGTTTACAAACCATATCCCTATAATTTTCATCAACAAATCCCTCTAGTTTTTCAATATAGACTTCCTCTTCCAATATACCATTCAGAAAAGTAGACTTTACATCAATTTGATAGACTTTAAAACCTTTATATGCAGAGTATGCAAGTAAAGTTCTTACTTCTTCCATTCTCACAACAGGGGAAAATGTTTTCCCATAGTCTAATCCTTCTTCTTGAGAATAACCCTTACATACTAGTATGGCTTTGTTTCTATTAATCTCACCAGTCTCATCTAGCTTGTTTCTAAATATCCACTTGGTGCCAATCACATTCTTGTCAATTGGTCTAGGAACCAAACTCCAAGTTTTGTTCTTCTTTATTTGATCAATCTCTTCTTCCATAGCTTTATACCAATCACCATCTTGTAATGCATCATACACTGTCTTAGGTTCAAATTTTCTTAACAAGCATGATTCATTTCTTAGTCTATTCCTTGTCATTGGTCTTGCATCTTTGTCACCAATTATCTGTTCAGCAAGGTGATGTCTCTTCACATATTTGGAAAATTTTGGTTCTGTCCTTGTTTCTATGTTTGATCTTTCAGATTCAGGATCACTATGCACTTCATTGTCAGGTAATTCTACATCTCTATCATGTGTACTAAATTCAGAGTCAAAATGAGCATTTCCTTCATTCTGCAACTTGGCTTCTGAATGCAGCTCATCATTCACTGGTTGTGACTCGATTGAGACTAAAACTTATTTTTGAATTCCAATTTGATTGATAGTATCCTCATCAATATGCATTCCTTCATAATAATATACAAAGGTTCTATAGTCATCCATTTTCTTTGGTTTTTCAACTTGGACATCTACATACTCATCAAAGTTTACATTTGCACTTTCCACAATTTTGTCAATGTTAGTATTTAAACACTTGTATGCTTTACTTCTAGTGGAGTAACCAAGGAATATGCCTTCATTACTTATTACATCAAATTTTCCATTTCTAGCATCTTTAAGGATAAAACATTTGCAACCAAATACTTTGAAATTCTTTACATTGGATGAGTGACTATACCATAATTCAAAAAGTGTTGCATTAGTACCTTTCCTGACTTGTACTCAGTTCAGTATTTGAACAGCCACACTTACAGCTTCTCTCCAATATTTTAGAGCAATAGTCGTTTCCATCATTAATGTTCTGGCACAATCAATCACAGATCTATTTCTTCTCTCAGCAATTCCATTCTATGGGGGAGTTCTAGGAGCTAATGTTTGTCTCTTGATTCCTTTTTCTTTGCAAAATATCTCAAATTTGTTTGATGTGAATTCACCACCTCTGTCTGATATCAGACATTTCAAACTCTTTCTTGTTTCTTTTTCAACTCTAGCCACATACCACTTAAACGTTTGAAAACTATCAAATTTTTGTTTTAAGAAGATAACAGTCATCATCCTAGAATAATCATCAACAAACAACATTATATATTTATCTCCTTTGTAGCTCTGTACTTCTATTGGACCACATAAGTCAGTATGGACTAACTCAAGTACTTCTTTAGATGTATAGTTTTTACTTTTGAAACTTGACTCGGTCATCTTTCCTAGCTAACAATGTTTACACATGATATTTCCAGGCTTCTTTAGTTTAGGTAAACCTCTGACTTTTTTCATTTTACTGATATTGACCAGATTATCAAAGTTGACATGACATAGCCTTCTATGCCATAACCACACATCATCAAATTTTGCAACAAGACAAGAAACATTTTCCAGATCAATATAAAATAGATTACTTCTTGTTTGATCTCCTTTTCCTATTAATCTACCATCAATATCATAGAATTTTGTAGTTTTATTTTCAAATTCTACTTTGCACCCTACATTGCCTAACTATGAGACACTTAGCAAATTGTAGTTTAGTCCTTCAACATAATATGCATCATCACATGAAATTTCCTCTGTAAGCTTAATGAAACCTTTTCCTTTGATTTGACATGGAGCATCATTACCAAATCTAACACTATTTCTATCATACTGAGTAAAGTTAACAAATTTACTTTTGTCTCCTGTCATGTGATGTGAGCATCCACTATCTATAATCCATCTGTCATTCTTGTTCATACATGTTACCAGTGTTGTAGGCTCTTCTTCATCAGATTGGTCCTTCATGGCCATGTAGACAACTTCATCATCATTATCATCAAAATCTTTTTCAAAAATATAGCACTTCTTGCCTTTGTCTTTGTAATCTCTCTTATCATCTTCTTTTCTACTTTTGTACTTGTTACATTCCTTGTATTCCTTTTTCTATGTACACCTTGTAGCAATATGTCCTACTTCATTTCCATTGAAAAAAAAGATACGAAACTTACCTTTGAATTTTCCGTTGCCTTTGTGGAATCTTCTAGCTAGCAATGCTTCCAATTGTTCCACATCTTCCTTATCAGTACTACTACCACTGGATACATATTTCATCTTTCTTCCCTTCTTTGATTTCACCTGTTCAACATCTTTTAGTGATAGCTTGGCTTTGAAAGAAAATTCAACATTCTCAGGTTTGTAGTTATCAAAGTTAGATAACTCAAATGCAGTGAGTCTACCTGCTATACCTTCAAAACTTAGATTGTTTCTTGGCATACATCTTAGCTCTTGTATAGCTGATACTCTAATAGCATAGATAGGGAGTAAGGTTCTCAAAAACTCACTATTAATAGTATCAGCATCTAATTGACCACTCAAACATCTTATTGCACTTACCTCTTCCTTTATTCTAGTAGCATACTAAACAACATTCTCACCTTCTTCCATTTTCATATCATCGAACTTTCCTCTAAGTCTTTCTCTTTTTTCTCTTTGGACATTCTGATCTCCTTCATAAATGTCTGATAGGGCTTTCCACATCTTGAATGTTGTGTCACATCCTTTGATATCATCGAATTCAACAAGTTGAGTGCAGAAGCAATTTTCATCATTGTCTGATTGTGTTCTTGTTTGTTTTTCAAATCTTGTATAGTAAGAGTACCAGTTGGATCAACATGTTCAGTAACAATTGAATTTTGGGCATAATCTCCTATAGATCCAAGATGTAGCTTCATCAAGCTTTGCCAAGCAACAAAGTTGTCTTTTTTAAGCTTGGGAACTTATCTTTAGGCATTTTGATGTTTTCTGCTTCTAGTCCTTTTAAACTAAGTCAGATGCAGGCTCTGATACCAATTGTTATAATTCTTTAGAATAACTAAGAGCAGCAGGGGGGAGTGAATCAGTTATTCAAGGTCCAATTCCACTTTTTCTCTCTTAATCCTCAATGACACATAACTAAAAATATCATGCATGTAATTTGAAAATTTAAACAAATATGAAAAGTAGACATGCATCACACCATAATCCTAAGAATTTGATAACCCAGAAACCCTCCAAGAATAAGAAGGTAAAACTGGGGTGGGGATGATACCCACAAAATAACTACACAATTGATTTCAACCACTTCTAATGGTCTACCCTGTTAAAGGCTACAACACATTGTTAAATGTGACCTTGTTAGAGGATTTCACCATACTGTTAGGAATGGGCCTAGTTAAAGGACTTTGGAACATTCACTTGGAATGTCACCCTGTTAAAGGATTTACAACATGGCTATTAAACCAACCTAATTCCATAGGGTTTATCTTAACTGTTACAATTTCTAGAGAGTAACAATAATGATTTTTGATTTGATACAACTTACAACATATCTTGCAAATTACAGATCACACTTCAATTCAATCCTTTTCTTGACTTTAATCGCTGCAACTCTGAAAGCTTGTCATCTCAAGCTTCGTCATCTTGAGTCTTCTTACTCATTACACCAATGCAATCATATCTATGGTCACCTATCGAAGCAAAGTATCTGTGCTCTCTTCCACCTTATCACTTTCTTCAGCATTTCATGATTTCATGCTTGACCACCATAGCACAGTTTGCTTCATGACCTTATGACTCCTTAAATAGAAATTTGGAATACCTTTCCTGCTCAATTCTCCCTTTCTAACTTTAGGGTTCCAATAGATTAGGTAATATACAATGTATCTATCCCATATTTTTCTCTTATCTAGAAACTTTATCTAGAATCCAATTTTATTTTCCAAAAATGGTTTACATAGTGTTTTGTGCCACTAGCTCATCATTCTTATCTTCTATCTGGTTCACAAAATTCTAGATAACTACCATGTCGGCTTAGATCTAGAAAATATTTGATTTTTAAAATAATGCAGCAGCTTGGCACTATTGGTTTATTGATGCTTGACACCCTCTATATTACTCGGTTCCTGTATTCTTCTCTGCATCTGAGCTTGGCTTGGCACTTGATATTTACTCGATACTTGAAGATCACTCGGCACTTGATATTTACTCGGCACTTGAAGATCACTCGACACTTGATATTTACTCGGCACTTTAAGATCACTTAGCACTTGATATTTACTCAGCATTTGAAGATCACTTGGCACTTGAAGATCACTCAACACACTCTAAAGGTGAACTTGCTCAGCTCCAACTAAGAATTTGTTTGGCACTAACTAGCTTGCTCAACACTCTCTTATGAACTTAGTTAGGCTATACAAATGACTTAGCTAAACCTTACATCTTTGATATGTTTTGGTGTATCTATCCTTTGTGTCTTAGAGTATGTCATCAATACACTATTTCATCAATGGCTTAGCTAATCCTTATACTTCATTACAACATCATAACTTCAACCTTTGTCTAGGTACTCTAGTTACATCTTATTGATTGCCACCCCCTTGTCAATCAACCAACTTATAGTATTTGGATCACTAAAGGAATTGTCATTCCTACAAGTAGAAAGTTTGACATCAATTTCAAAACAATGGTTGAAAATATTCTTTACCAATTCCATTACTCTTCATTCATGAGCTTTTCAATCATTTCCAACATGAAGATGAAGCACTATTCTAGGAAGATTCTTGGAATGGGAATCCCTGTCTAATTGGGATTGACCTATCTTCAGAAGCAATATCTCTCCTAAAATATTTATGGGGAACAAAGGTGAAAGATTATATAAAGGAATTTGACTCAGACATGGGTAAGATATGGAAATGGAAATTGTTATCAGATTGTGCATTAACTAGGAGGATAAAGAGAAATTGGAAAACACTCTAAAGAATTGAACTATTCCATTTAAATATAGGGAGGATAAATTAATTTGGGCTACATCAAATAATGGGACATACAAAGTTAAAGAAGGATATAGAATGATCACAAATTCATAGAAATGGGAAATTAGTACCCTCCCCATTAACCTATGATGGGATCCAAAAAGTCTTCCTAAAGTAGGAATTTTTCTCTGGGTAGCCATGCAAAAGAGAATACTAACAGCAGATAGAATTCAAAAGATGGGATTCTAAGGGCCCTCAGGGTGTATTCTTTGCAAAGAAGAAGAAGAAAATGTAGAATACCTCTTATATGCATCCAAATATTCTCAAGAATGTTGGAGGTGGATCCAAAGTAAATTATCTTGGTCCTCCCCATTAGTAGGCAAATGGGTTGACCACTTATTGGGCTGGCCCAAAGATGATCCAAAGAAAATCTATGGTAAGCTTTGGAATATCACCCCAACAATTGCTTTATGGGAAATTTTGAAAGAACGAAATTGTCGAATTTTCTTAAATCAAGATCTTTTTGAGCAAGCTCTTTATGAGAAAATAGAAGTGGCAATTTTAGAAGTTATGTATAGAGATCCTTCTTAAGACCAAGAGAAGAAGGATCCTTCTCTGAATGGGATGTAGAAATAAAAAAATGATGGACTCTATTAATCAATCCCCCCTTGTATTACAAAAAGAAGAATGACCTAGCTAGACAAACATGTAAATTGGAACCCCCACTGCAGACACCCCCCCCCCCCTACTAGGATGGAAGAAGCTGAATTTTGATGGGGCATCAAGAGGAAATCTAGGCAAAGCTAGAATTGGATGTATCTTAAGGGATGAATTAGGAGAGTGGATTATAGAAAGATCAAAGTCCTTAGATATGGCATCAAATAATATTGTTGAACTCAAAGCAGTAGAAGAAGGAATCAAACTATGTCTTAAACTTAAAATTAAAAAACTTATAATAGAAGGGGACTCCCAAATTATCATTAATTCTCTCAGAAAAGGAGCAACCCCAAATTGGGTCCTAAATTCCAAATTAGAAGCTATCATCAAATCTCTTTCAGTATTTGAAGAAGTAAGATATGTGGATATCTACAGAGAAGGCAACAAGGAGGTGGAAAAATTAGCCAATTTAGGCACCAATGGTTTTAATACCTTAACTTTTAATCATATCATTTAATCTTATTAATCACTGTATAATTCCTTTCCCTTTATTTCCTTTGTGTGAAGTGATTTCATATTTATTGGATAGAGTACCAAATTAAAAATAAATCTTTTACTCAAGTAATAGTATCCTTTAAATGATGAACTTGAAAGGAAATGTATTAATCATTAGAATGCCATCTCTAATATTATGCATCCAGAATTTTTGCCTTCACATAGTTATAAGTGAGATTGGGACTCACTCTCATTTTATCTTAGCTTGTGAATTGTATTCACTAGTGAGATAGGTAGTGGTTTGGGCTAGATTTTATGGATTTCAATATTAGTCTATTCCATGCTTATGAAAATCATCCCATGGCATTTTGTGGGCTGATTAAATAGGAGAGATGGAATCAGCTCCTTTGGCCCATAGATGATATGAGTCATGTTGCAATCAGTTGGGCTTTAGGAGAGGGTACTTTTAGCTATGAATATTCATAGAGGACTAACAATGACATTGTAGGGCTCTGTGTAGGTTGTTTGGCAAGGGTTGGAGTAGAAAAATGGGATATTATTAGGCTCACCCAAAACATTTTCGATCCATATTGGTTAGTTGGGCTGGAAATTGTAGTTGCAAACAAATTGATGAAAGGCTTTGTATCCTTCTCCCTGAAGTCTACATGTAATTTGAAGTAGGTAGCCCTAAAATTGGTAGAAGACCAAGGCAACCATGCTTGGTTATTAGGGACAATGTTCAGTTCTTCTGGGAATGGCTGCAAATGGAATCAAGTATCAACTTTCTGTTAAGATGGAGGGGAATAGTTGAAGACCCAGGCAAGGATTGGCTCCTCAACTACCTAAGGGCATATGATGCTTACATTCACCCAGATGTAGACCTCAATAACTTGGAGGATGCAAAATTCTATTTGCTGAATTATGACAAGACTAGTAGGCAAAGATCAACTTTTGAGTTTCCCCTAGGATCTAAGGCCACCTCTCTACGTGGAGCTTCAGAAATTATTATGGTTTTTAGGAAAATTTGATAAATATATGTAAGTTGGGTCAATTTGTATGAAATTGAGACACAAAATTTCAGTTATTAACACTATGCCATTAGTATGGATTCCACTGTTGATAGTTGTTCCACCTTTACTCTCGACCAAAACTAGTATACAGGGCACATTTTCAATTTAGTGTCCCTATCAATATTAAATAGTGTAAATTTTGTTTGTGTATATATCGACCTATATATTAATGAAAACCATTTTAAAGCTATAATCTAGCCTCATTATATGGATTTGGTTATAGTTTGATTTGCATATCATTTCAGCTCTTCTAGTTAAGCTTCCAAATTAAAATTGTTTAATCTCAGTTCTTTAATTGTCTGGGTTCTATGTATTGATGCACAAAGTTTCAAGCATTTATTTAAATTGGTAAATAGAGTATGAATTCTACTTTTAGCACACCCTTCATTTTGGCTCTCTTTTCACTCCTACATTATGGCTTGGGTGTTCTCTTCATTATTCTGGTGCACCTATTCTCAGTTTGCTCCCCCTAGATTCAGTTTTTAAAATTATTTATTTTTATGCTAATAACTATCTTCTTTATAGTTATCACTAGTATTTCTCAAATTAAGCTTTAATGATTCCAAAAACTAAACTCTTAATTTAATCATTAATTTTCACTATTTGTAATTATAACTTACCAAATTTCAACATGATTACTAATTATAATGAAATTTGTTAATCAATTAATTATTAAGTTCCTTAAAATTTCTTAACTTAAATATTTTATGAAATAAGTTCCCTATGGTCTTACGAAGAGGTTTTGAGGATTATGTTTATCTCTAACCCCTAATGTATTGGTGGATGTGGTGACTTGTTGATAGATTTTATATTGTCATTTTCTCCAATCTTTTGGAACTCCTCAAGAAAGATAAAGATATCATCTTTTGACACCATCATGATGTAATAACTAGGGCATGCCCCTTTTACTAATATATAATATAGGACTTTGGTCCTAGACAAGACTGGAGGTTTTCTTTCCCCATTCTTTCCTACCAGTGCTTGCCAGAATGGGGGACTGTTTGTATTTCTAAGTTTTAATTTAATAAAATTAATCATGGCTATGACCATCAAAAAAAAAAAAAAATTAAATTTAAGAGGTGAATTAGTTATTTCATATATCACAAAATATTAATATAGTTGGCTAATATATGTTAGTTTCCAAAGAGAATTTATTTTATTTTTTGCTGAATTTATAGAGTCACAAGTGGTCCATGGCCCACATGCTGAGTGTACATTGTACAATGTACTTTTAGTATGCCAATGCATTAAGATTCAATTAATAATGTGCCCTTTTTTATTGCCAACTTGGTTGCCATCATTTTTAATGTTGTCATTATCATGGTGAAAGGAAATTATTTGAACCATCAATGTAATATAGATCAATGGCTTCATCTCTATTTTGGGCCTAATTTAACTGACATACCACAAAGTCTAAATCTCCCCAAAATTAGGACATGTGTCCTAAAGACCAAAATATAAAATAATTGGCTAAATAGGGATAGTTGGATATGCACATCAATAAATGGTAGGTGATTCACAACCCGAGGGAAAGCATTATTTTATTTTAAGGTCAAAAGAACATTGTCTAGTAAAAAAACATTGGGGAAAGGCTGGCAAAAATTGTAAAATAATTGTGTTCAAAATGTAGATTACATTGACAATTGGACCAGGATTTGGGATCAATTATGTATAAACTAATGAGCTATTAGCCTAGGATTTGGACCCAAATTATTTACTATCTTGATTTTTTTTTCCAAATTGTGATTTCCCAAAGAGATGAAACAGTCAATTAGCGAAGATTTGCCACTATAAAAATCACTAGCTCTAGTATTTGTATGTCTAGATTATGATCTACATTCAAAATTTACTCTTTTTCTTTAGAACATTCATGCACTGCAATCCTTACTCAGAATAAAGACAAGGAAGATGAGAGACCCATTGCATTCATGAGTTGTCTATTAAAGAATGTTGAATTGAATTATTTTAATCTTGACAAATCATCTTTTACTTTGATAAGGGTAGTTAAGAAATTTTTCCATTATATACAAAGGAGTAAGCTATATGCAGTTGTGCTTGATCTTGTCATTAAGACATTATTGATGTAGAATGAATTAGGTGAAATATGAGGAAAATGGATGGCTTTATTGCAAGAGTTTGATTTGGAAATTGAATCCATGTAGTTGGTACAAGGACAACAATTAACCAAGATGATCACTGATAATGAATTCCATACTGATGATAAATTCAAATTTGATGATGACATCAGCACATAAAATCAACACAAGATGATAGTATCTCAAGTAGATATTGATCAAGGAATAATCACAGATATATCTAGTATCAATATATTGTCTACTATCTTTTGCAGAATCAATACCCTAATAGGATGAATAGTTCCCAACCTAGAGGTATCAAGATGAAATGTGAATCCTGCTTCAAGATAGGAAATTTTATAAAAGAAACTACGAGGGAATTTATCTCAAATTTTTAGGACATGAAGAAGTGAAGGAGTTTTTTGAACAATTTCATGATAAGTATGGCACAAGACATGGATCAGTAGAGGCTACGACCTCTATGATTTTAAGTTTGGGTTACTTTTAGCCTACAATCTTCATGGATACATTTCAACATGTGCATTCTTCCCATGTTTCTTAGATAAGTGCCAACCGAGAGAGACATCCTACTATGCCTCTACAACCAATATTTGAGAGACATGATTTTGCAAAGTGGGGGCTAGACTTCATCAGTCTAGTAAACTTACCATCATCAATCGGACACATGTATATCCTCACAGCTACATATTTTTTTCTTGTTGGACAGAAGAAAAGGCATTTCAGAATTGCACAACGAAAGTGGTTACAGACTATTTGTTTGAACATATTGTTACTAGATTTGGGATGTCTTTATTTCTTGTATGTGATAACAGTTCATCTTTTGCATCATTTATTCTCATGCAATGGGCCTTAAACAATCAAGATATAATCAAGTTTTCACATAATTACTATCGCCAAGGGAATGGTGTGGTTGAGTCCACCAATAAGAACTCGATCACATACTTAATAAAAAAGTTGTTGAAAGACAACCAAAAAATTTGGCATGCCTAGCTCAAATATGCATTGTGGACAAACTGAGTTAGGATAAAAAGTGCTTTGGGGACATCTCCTTATCTACTTGTCTATGGAAAAGAGCTAGTAGTTCCACTTAATCTTAAGGTTCCTAGTTTTTAAATTCATGAGTGGGCATGCTAAAGATGCTAACAAAGTTCAGATCACGTTAATGAAGCTCTTGGAATTGGATGAGAGAAGGATAGTGGCACTAGAGAACACATCAAAACATTAGGATACTATCAAATGATGGTTTGACAAGCAGGCCACAATCAAATATTTCATAATATCCAACCTTGCTCTCTAATGGGACAAGGTGAAAGAGAAGTTAGGTAGCGAGACTAAGTTTCAACACTTGTGGATTGGCCCTTTTCAAATTGTAAAAATTTAGGGAGAAAATACTTTTATAATGAGTTCTTTACAAAGAGAACTAGTCTCATTTCATGTCAATGGCTAGTTCCTAAAACATTGTTTTGAGGCCTAAAAGAAAAAAAAAATCATAAAAAAATTCTTTTCTGCAAGGGTGTTTTCTTTTAGTTGTGTTTTTGTTTTATTTATAAGTTGTTTATCTTTTCATGTTAGTCTAGTGGTTAGGTGCAATCAAGACTTATTCTTAATGCATTTCATAAATCACTCCTTGTGGGTTCAAATTTTAGGAAGAGTCATTTCTTTGTCAAAGCATTCAAATGATTTGTTTTTCTTCTATCAAATGATGATGGGTGTTTCTTGCGGTTGTAAATGACTTTTTTGTCTTGAAATCAAAATTGCAGATCGATAGTTCTCAACATTTCATGACTTTAAAAAATTGGCTCTCTTGGTGTTTTTAGAACAAGGTTGATAGCAGTAAGGGATAGTTCAAAACCAACCAGTTCAAACAAATGGTCTTTTCAAGGAATTGCTAAGGTCACTATTTGGTGCAAGAGCTCCCAAAAGTTTATAAAATAGTAACACATTTGTTATTGAACTAGAGAATGAATTTGAGAAATGACACCAATGCCTTGGCCACCTATTCTAAGCATGGTCAAGGTAGAGAAAAAAGAAGAAGTCAAAGGTGGTGTTAGGAATGAAAGGTTCCAAAAGGTTTGAGAAAGGTAATCTAACAATAGGGATATGCACTATAAAATAGCTATTCAATATCTATACAAATGACTTAATGGAAGATTTAAACGAAAATGTGAGAGCTCCATGAAGAAGAATAAAAAAGGATTATTCAAAATCTAAAATGTAAAATGATAACCCATTAAGAGTCCTCAAAATGAATTCTCTTATCTAGTTAGATAGTGATTGATACACATTATGTATGAGGATTCTAGATGAATGAACTGATAGAGTGGAGGTATGCTTCCAAGTTTCTAGAAGCTAATGATAAAATACACCTTGAAATGTCAAAGGAATGAATACATTGTGCACAAATCAAGCTTGAAGATTCGAGATTCTGAAGTTTTGACTATCAAGGAACTTGAAAGTTGTTTGAAGTGTTCCAAACTTAGTTACTAGTTGACACATGTTAGAAGAATTCTTGCTGGTGAAGAAATTCCTATGACATTTGTTCCTTTTTGTTGGTGCTATTTTTTGTGGTTTCATGATGCATGCCCCATTTCTCCTAGAAATGGGGATCCCCTAGTAATTTTTTAATCTCCTAGACCCCTAGTCATGGACCTAGATAATGTTGGGACTCCCCGAGAGGTCTAGGTCAAGTCTATGTCTCTAACTAACAAGCCCTAGGGTGTCTTAACTGGGAAAATTTGGAAGAATGAGTGTTTTTGTGCATAAAAGTGCACTAGCACACTTAGTACACATGTGCACCTATCCTAGGTGCACTAAATGCACAAGTGCACACTCATTTTCCTTTGGAGATGCACACATGTGCAACTATGTATGTGCACACCTTCAAAGGGTGCAAGCACTAGGCTCGAGTCATTATAAAACTGGGACCCCTTCCTCTCTCCCCACTTCTCTCCATGCCTCCTCTGCAGCTAAACATTCACAACTGTCAAGGTGCACTAGACCTTGCACACAACACTCAAGTGTTAGTCATTAAAGGTTTGCACATGTACACCTTTGATCACCTCAAAAAACTATAAAATGAATGTAAAAACTTAATTACTTAGGTTAAAGGTGCGCATATGAACACCTATCCAACATGCACATGCACACCTTTAAAGTTTAAATTTAACTAAGTAAACCAAAGGAAAGGTGTGCATGCGTGCAGCTCCCAAAGGTATACACATGTGCACCTTTTCACAAATAACTTAAGACATAGATAAGGGTGCACATATGCACACCCAATCAAGGTGTGCATGTGTGCACCCTTTTTGAAAAAAGCTTGCAAAACTAGTTAAGACCCCCCTCACATTGCACTCACACAAGCACATGTGCATAGTTGTGCACATAAGCACCTCACAAGGGTGCACAACTACACTAAAATAGTCATACAATGGTCATTTAATGCACTTAGCACTTATGTGGGGGTGTGCTAGTATGCTATTTTTTATATTTGGGCTATCAGAGGGGAAATTAATAGATTTTCTACTTTTTTTGGTCATCTTTGCTAGGTCTTTTGTAGATTAGGGTTTTTTTTTTGTTAGATTTCTAGCTTTCTGGACTAATATCTCATTTCTTATGCAAATAAAATGGTGTCTTCATCATCCTCACTTGCAAAAATATTTCTCCCATGACTGTAGTGCTTAAATACCAAGCTACACCAAAGAAATCCTATTTTCAAGATAGACAGTTTGAGATTAGAGACATTAAGAGCTAGGACACATCAACTAGAACACATTCCTCACTATTTGCAACAAGCCAAAAGAGAGGTTCACAGTGGTGTTGGTAAATATCTAATTACAGTTTGTGAATGGAGCATCACATGTTACATTTGTGCAATCCCCAAAACTCATCAAGGGCCTCACTCAAAACTATGTGATAGAAGAAAAGGTTGTCAAGAATGTCACAAGTGAGATAGTCCTAGACCTGCAACCTTGAAACATCAAGAAAGTATTTCACCTTCCTAGAGCTGATCAATATTTATAGATATCCTATGAGGGAGTTGAAAGATAGTCTCAAGAAAATGAGAAAGAAGCCCGAGAGATTATCTATGTTGGGTGATGCGACGCGCTCCCCTGGCCACAGGTGGTTAATTATGTGGTGTTCCATGTTCACTAACAGTCATGGCTTTTGGTGCAACAGAAAATGGGCCTTATAATTGGTATTAGAGCTTGGTTTTATCTTGGTCATGGGTTCAAATCTCCCCGGTGCCTTCCTGACCCACATAAGCACCTAGTATGCGCATCGAGGGGGAGATTGTTGGGTGATGCGACACGCTCCCCTGCCCAGAGGTGGTTAATTATGTGGTGTTCCATGTTCACTAACAATCATGGCTTTTGGTGCAATGGAAAATTGGCCTTACAATCTAATCATCATTTTTTATTGAAAGAACAACTATGGGCTACAAAGTCAAAAAGGAAGACATGACTCAAGCTTATATGAAGGATGACATTGGATATGCCATTGTACTTTTTGAGTAGATTCATGAGCTTACCAACAACTAAATATCTCAATATCTAGAAGGTCTATTTTATTGAAACTATTAGGATGACCAAGATACCTATTGATTGTCCCATAATGCTGAGTGATAACCTCGATGAGTACTTATTGGTGGCAAGGACAATTAACTACCCAGGACCTTACAAAAGGGGAAGCATGCAAGATGCAAATGCTTGTCCCTATGTGGTATAGCTTTAGTTGGTAAAGAAGAAGATCTCATATCACAACAAGGAATACCATATAGTGAATGATGACTTTATATTTTCAATCATCCAATTCATAGAGGTTGTTTATGCCAAAAGAATGTCAATAGAGGCAACAACTAGAATTACAAAAAATTAGTCCCCACTACATCTAGTTTAAAACAATCACTTATTTAAGGGTTGTTGGTACCATGGTGAACCTGAAGAAGCTCTTGAGATATCTATTGGATAGGCTCATTTTGTTAGAAGTCATCAAGCAACTCACATATACATATGACAGAGTGAGGAAGCAACATAAGAAGACATGGGAATGGTTGGTAACCATCAGTGCATTTGAGGTCAAGTATAAATAAGATATCATGACCTTTGATGTAGAATCAGATCAATATCCCTTACAAGAGTACAACTCCCTTTACCCATATTTTGACAACATAGGGAGAGTACAACATCTGGCAGGTAAGCATTTTTTGGATGGAGATGCTTTGGAGGATTATTGGATAAACATAATAGATGACTATGATATCTGGATAAGGCATTATTGTAGAATGACTCTATATCTGGTAGAAAAGGTCTTAAAGATGAAGATCATGCTCCAGGGTATCGAGAAAGATATTGAGGATGTCTTGGATCCATTGTACAACTATGACAAAATCTATGATAGACCAATTATGAATGTAGAGATTTGAAGGGATGAAAATGAAGATATCAACAAATGAGCTTGTCACATTATTCAATTGACCAAGGAATGTATTAAGAAGCCTTTCAAACTTGATCTAGTTATATAGATTGTTCTTCTACAAGCTACATCTTGGCCTACCAAAGGAAAAGGTGTGAAAGTTATCATGCCAACTTTCATAGCTTAATCCCTAGTGAGGCTAGAAATAGTTCATCAACATGAGTGAGAATTTGCGTACTTTGAGGCAAATAGAGGAGTGATAAGGAAAAGAGCTCTAATGAAAACCTAGGATGCAAGTGGTTCATATACAAGTATCTCAATAGCATCAGATAAATCCTGAGTAAGCAAAGTCCCAAGATGAGAAGGCAGCTCAAGTTCAAGAGACTAAGTGTCTCCACCAGGACAGGAGTAGGAACTAGAAAAAGAAGAGGAGGAACTGAGGGTACCACTGATAGATGAAGAGGAAGATGACTCCCCCTTAGCTCCTAAAAATACTAGGGTTGAGTCCACTATGGCATGGGTGCATAGGAGAAGTATAAAAAAGAAGAATACTCCTCCCCTAAAGGTGCTCAAAACAATCCCTAAAGCTAAGGAAGAAGAAGAGGATCAAAAAGTTGAAAATGTTCCTTAGAGTTAGAGGACTCATTCAGCTAGGGCCTTGGAAGAGGAAAAGAGAAGGAGTTTGACCTTGACCCCTCCATCTTCTCGAAAGGATTCCATCCATGTTTCAACATCATAAGATGAATAATAGCAATGGGTAGATGAAATAGAGGAGGGTCAAGGTACACATCAAGTTACACATGTCTTTGACCTCTTAGATTTTGATTTCATGTCTGTTGGCACTGAAATGGTGGGGGTGAAGATACATGATACTCCTATGAGTCAATCCCTAGGCAAGGACTAGAACCAATTACCACCTTTTCCTCATGGACCTTTGGCCCAACCACCACTGCCATCTCAAGACTTGTCATTTTTTATCAAAGGATCTACAACACCACTTCCTTCAACTATAGAAATAAAATAATAGATAGTAGAGGAAGAAGAGCCCCAAAAAATGAAAGCCAATGAAGTACTAGAGGAGGGGCAAATATAGTAGGAAGCTCAACAAACTCCTCACAATATAGAGGTTGGGACCTTAGCTCAAGCCATTTTAGAGACAAAGTAGTAATCTCTCTCAATGATAAACGACTCCAAAGAAGACTGATAAGGGAAAAAGACTTGTAATAAAAGACCCCTCTCTAGTAAAACATATGTCTCCAATGGGCACTACAACTACTTGGCTAAAGAGGGAGGTAATGGTTCGACAAAAGAGGTAGTTGAATGTAACTGTCAAGGAGGGAATGGATGAGCTAGTAAAAGCTATCAAGAAGCCCAAGCCACCTATGAGTGATGCACAACCATTAGCCTTCATTATGAAGAACCAAGATTTGGACTTGTTTGCACACATAGCCATCCCTCCTCCACATGATGATAGTATTGATTTGACTCCTAAAGATTATCAAATTAAGGAGGTCTTATTAGAGAATCCCATGGTAGATGCTACCAAAAGTTTTGTTCACTATAGACATTAAAGAAGTGTTTAAGCATATGAAAAGAGGTGAGTCTAAGATGATACTACAAAGGAAACAAAATGAGCTTTCTAGAGGCTATCTACATGTAGTAGTGGGCCCCATAAACCTAGATCATCTAGAGGTCACTCTTGCTCTAGTACTAGAGAAAGGGGACAAGGGGAGTGTAAAGGTAGATTCACTTTTGAGAGCATGTCAGCAATGGTGTGACAATTTTGAGGAAAAATGTGTATAGATAATATAGGGTAATTTAAAATCATTGTATTATATTCATTCTAGTGTGGATAAGCTAGTATCCATAGTGAACTATAATTTTGGGCTAATGGATGAGGTATAGACTTGGGTGAAGCACCTACAAATTTTGACATCAATAAAAGGTCAGAGGTATCATACACTCATGGATGCATATAAAGTGGAAGAGCTTGATAAGTTATATGATTGGATAGACAAGATAGGTACCATAAATAATGTCATGGAATGGCTTCATGAGGATATTTAGAGGCTAAGAGACCAAACTCAAGAGTATATTTTGGAAACAAAGAAGTATTATAACACTGCCTACCTTGACATTTTTGAAGATGAGTAAAAAACCAAGCTTAGTTTAGTGCAATTAGTAGTCCAATAATTTTGAAGAACTTTCAAGGACACTTCATCACATAAAGATATCAATTAAGAATCTAAGATTGAAGAGGTATTGTTGGAACTTGACACTAAACTTGAAAATTTTGTAGAAACTCATATAGATGTGAGGAATTATAAGTAAAAAGTTAAAGATAAATATGAAGCCTTGGATATATTCATAAGCTACTCAAGTAACAAAGATCATATAGAAATTTAACACAAAACATCTAGACATTGCTTTGAAATAAGGAAGGAAAAATCCTAGATGCTGGAAATTCAATTATGACACTTGGGAAAATTTTTCATTTTTGAAACCTATCATGTAGGTGCCAAGGTGTGTGGGTGCACTATTTGTAGAGGTGCGCTGATAGTTAACTGTCAAATCCTATTTTAGACTATTCCATGAACTGAAAACATATTTTGGCATTAGTTCAACTCCTTGAAACATCTAGAGAAGTTCAAGCTTCCATTTCTAGAGCTCCCAAAGACTCCCAGATTATCTTATCGATTATATCTTCTTTTTTGCTAATTCTTTTATTCTTTTATGTCATGTAAAGGATCATGCACCCATTAATTGATAAAAACAAGGGTGGAGTCCTACTTATTACTATTTAGAGAGTCATTTTGTATATAATTAGATTTGTTTTATTAGTTTTGAAGCATATATTTGCATTAAGAGATTTCTCACTCTCAACACAAATTGAGGAGATGATTTCTAATAAATACATGGATGTAATATGTACTTTAGGGTATTATTTTGCTACAATAATATATGCTATCAATGCTCTCCTTTTGAGTTTAGTTATTCTTGTTAGAGTGTGTTATTTTTGTGAATGCATGATCATAAATAATAATGGATCCAATGGTTTTTTTTTTTTTTAAATAATTAAGGGACCTTTTAGTATTGGTGTTTGCCATGTGTTGACAACTTCCACTAACATATTGAATTGGAGAAGAGATCATCTATTGTTCCTACATAGCTTCTTCTCTTATATGAGCACACTTTCCATGGCCTTGCGATTTGATGAGAAGTGAAATATTTTTTAGTTATTAATAAAGTTCCCATCGATGATTGCATCAGTAGAATTAAGGAAGCATTGCTCCTATTTTTATTGGTTTCCTACATGATCTTTTCAACAATTTAACTCACAAATGTGTTATTATCATGGTTTATGTCTGTTAGGAATTTTCTTTTCAAGTTATTTTCTTTAATGTCTCATTACCCTATCTTTGTTGTTTTTTTTTCTAACACTTGGTTAAAATAGGAATTCATATAGTTACATTGGTAGATCACATTCATCATAAAATAAAAAATACCAAAAATATATCTCTTTTGTGGTTACTTTCAAAATAGAAAGTAGGTTAAATATCTTATTTGAAATTGGTTGGACTAGCAAAGGCCTCCTCATGAACATACACATTTATCGTCAATTGATTAGATTTAAGTAGGTCACAAGATCACCTAGAAGCTTGGAGTTGATCCTAGATTAGCTTTTCAAGAGAAAAATTTGAAAGAATTCCTATTGTTAAGCATCGTGCCAAATGACAGCTCAATAGTCACCATGAATATTCTCCTACCTTTTATCATTTTCTTCCTTACACATGCTACCTTTTTCATACTATTGAGTACTTGCCTCCTTAAGTAAACATAGGTAAACTAGGGTTAGGTAGCAATCGACGACTGTGATAGATCCATATTTCCACTTAAAACATCACTTAATTTGATTGGTTGCATGTACTACATAGGGATTCTCAATATGACTTGACCATTATCTTCTAGAATCATAAAACAATGCATATGTCAGTCAAAAAATGGTTTACATAATAGTTTGGGCCTTTGCAAAAATAATGTCATAAATTGTTTACTCATCTTCCAAAGGCTCTGATGCTTAGCCATCACTATGTTCATAATGTTGTAACTCGACTACTAGACAACTTGGCATACACTATCTGCTCAACACCTATATCAATTGGCACATACCAACTTTCTCGACTTCTTCTATTGGCTAGGCACTTGAGTGACTCGGCACGCATAAACTGCTTAGCACATTCTAGTGCTTGGCACTAACTGTCATATTGCTTAGCATGTATTGTCTAGCAACTGATGCTCGACATACACTACTTATCGGTATGCACTAAGTTCTTGCTAAGTAATGACTTAAGTATTTTGTCATTGCCTTGTCAAAACCAAAATGAGATCAACATATTAAGATAGATGAAGTTGAAGTTTGACATTTATATTTAATCATGTTAGATATTTCTTTCATATTTTAAAAAAAAATTATAGATTTGTTCTACCACAAATAATGTTTATCCAAGTTTATTTATTATGCAATAAAGATTGAAAAGGCAATTAGGAATGGAATTTAATTTCATGCATAACCATATCTTTAAATTTCTCGAGTAGTCTTTTGATTGACTTAGGAATTTTTTTTTTCTTGAGTTAATTCAGTTGCTCTTTTGGGATCTTTGTTGAAACAAATGAATAACTTTAAGAAAAATACCTCCTTTGAACACAGTTGGCACTTTAAGGGTTGATGATATTTATTTATCAACTGAAAATTGTTGGAATTAATGGTTAATTGAAGTTTCCTTTCCAAAACATATAGCATCAAATTACTAGAAAGCATGTATTATGGAAGGAAAATTGTAGGGAGAATATAGTCTTGGGAAAGTGAACGATTGGGGAAAAATAATAATCTTTTAGAGCAAGAGTAGTGCTAAAAAAATACATGATACTTAAGTTGGGGTCCCATAGGCACTACTTCCTTAAAAGTAGAGTGGGTTCCACTGAGCTTTTTTACATTTAAAAAGGGAAGCGATCGTATAGATTTATATGTGAATCCACTTTAAAAATTAGTCCATAAATTCAAAAAAGATGATTGTCTGGTGAATTTTGAAAATAAAAATATATATTTCTGCATAAATTTGTTTAGTGGGATTATTTCTTTTTGGTGAGAAAATGAAGAGTAGGTTTGACAAATGGCAAAAATCTTCCCTAAGCTGATCCAGCCCCACTCAATTTTCACTTGCTCAAATTGAGAGGGCTAAAATTGCAGGGCTCCTATTTTGTAGCAAAAAATTCCAATTAAAGCTTTAGCCCCTTCTAAAATATTACCATGGAGCCACCCGCTCTACAAAAATAGAGCCCAAGCCCCTCCCATAGAACCTCTGCCTTAGCTGCAGAATTGATTGGAAAGCTTGCATCTTATGCACAGGAAATTATTATTAGAAGTTGTGTGCACATGCAACTTGTTTTTGGCGTTAATCACCAGTTCATGTCCAGTAGCGTCGATGAGCAACTATTGAGAAAGATTACCGGTTGGGAGTGACAAAGCATAGGAGACAGGGAATCTTGCATCTTGGAAACTACCAGGTTCTCTTTTAATTGTTTTTTTTAATGTAGTTATGTGTGATTAGTCGTTTGATTTATCTCGTATCAACCGGTGTTGTCTTTCCTTGAATATTAGGAATACAAGTAAACTTTAGGCACTCATACATATCACTTTGTTGGATTAACATCATGCACAAGTCTTGAAATTTTGGCTGTCAATGTTCATGTTATAGTTTAAACATGAATGGATGCTAATCGATCATCTCTGTACATGGACTTTTCTTTTCTTACAATATAGTTCTTCTCTTATTCTATGATTCCTGACCTTTGAATCCGGCAAAATTTCATTTACTCTAATTTCATCATCAATTCTAACAAAATCAAGAATGCTGGAATTATACCAATGGTCATTGTGTTTACCTTGAAGACATAAAAGTTTTCCCGTAAAGATTAAGATGCGAGTTTTAAATAGAAGGTTGTAGTTATTTTCCATATTATTACAACATATCATATCATTTACAATATTATTGTCAATGAAAAGCCGGGCTGGAACCTCAAGAAAATGCATGACATTAGCTTCGTTTCTTTATAAGACGTGGAATTTTGTGCAGGAAAAATAAATAAAGAAAACAGTTTAGTAATAAACAATATCTGACAATCTTTATTGTTAGTGAATAGATTTTATTTTAATTTAAAATTAGCAGTAGATTCATCTAAATACTTGAGCTGCTGTAAAACTAAATCTCTCTCCTTACAAGAGGAAACGTTTTTGGAATGTAATGAGGTCAATAAATTTTTAAATATCAATCTTTATCCTCTATTTTATTTTATTTCCACCATGGTTTCAATGGATATATATATATATATATATATATATATATATATATATATATATATATATATATATATATATATATATATATATATATATATATATATATATATATATATATATATATATATAATCTTTATCTTCTATTTTATTTTATTTCCACCATGGTTTCAATGGATATATATATATATATATATATATATATATATATATATATATATAAGGAAACACGTAGTAGCTATAAATTTTATTTTAGAATTGTAAATGTTTTGAGAAAGTATGAGAAAGTCAAATTAAATTGTTGTAATGTATAGCTATGTATGATTTTGTACAAAACTAGAATTATCAATTTTTTTTAAAAGGGTAATATTATTTGTGGTGTAAGTTGTGCCTTGTTTGGAAGGGTGCTAAATGTGGTCATAAAGGGGAGGATAGATCTAATGGAAAACTAGTGATGTTTCCTTCATTTGCTGCCTACTAGTCTTTTACTTTATACTAGTTTTGATGCTTGGCCTAGCTCATGAAACTGTTGGTGATGTTGGCTTCCAGCTGTCTATTTAATCTCCCTTGCCCTTACCTACTCTAACTACTTCATTTATTGCTTCTTCTCATCGAAAGTTCTAGATCTCTCATTTTAAACTATGCTTCTAGATTGTTAGGTTTAGGTTTAGGATTTTTTCAAAGAGTCGGCTATAATATTTTTCCAGAAGTTTGTAGATGTTTCATCTTCTCGGCTAATAGTAGATTTCTTTAGAATATTGTATGCTTTCTTATAAAAGGTTGTATGTATTAATTTGATATTATGGTGGAATGAAATATAATATAGTTTAGTGTGCCACAACACATCATGTTGTTCTATGTCTTTGTTATTTTTTGTCCTCTGCCTATCCATTAGATTGGTATCAGAGCCGTAGAAATTCTAGGCATTGTTTTTATGGGCAGATGTCATTGTGGGTGAAGGGCAAATGAGAGAAAAAAGATCTAAGGAGGAGATCATAGTTGCTACGTGAGGAAGGAAGACAAAGGGTTTGTAGTGGTTACAAGTCAGAAAGTTTTACTGTTAGATCATGGTAGGAACCAGTGGAAGTATTTCACAGCCACAAATTCTTACTTCTAATGGCAAAAATTATGATTATTGGAGCATCAAAATGACAACACTTTTTCGTTCTTAGGATGTGTGGGATTTAGTTGAAAGTGGGTTCCCTGAACCAACAAACTAGCAGGCATATCAAGCTCTTTCACAAGCTGACAAAGATTTATTAAAAGAAAATAGGAAAAAGGATTCTAAGGCACTATTCTTTATTCAACAGGCAGTGGAGGAAGCAATATTTCCAAAGGTAGTTGTTGCCACAAGCTCAAAGCAAGCATGGGACAACTTGCAATCAACATACCAGGGCATAGGAAAGGTAAAAACTTCATAGTTACAAAATCTTAGAAGAGATTTTGAAAATTTGCAAATGAAAGATTTAGATTCAATAGACACATTCTTCACTCAAAAAATGGGGATAGTAAATCAGATTAGATCATATGGAGAAACCCTTGGGGATCAACAACTTGTAGAGAAAATACTTAGAATTCTACCGAATAAGTTTGATTTAAGAGTTGCAGCCATTGAAGAATCTAAGGATCTCTCCTTGCTATCAATAGATGAGTTAATGGGTTCTCTCTTATCACATGAACAAAGGTTGAATCATTCAAGAACTTCATCATTGGAGAATGCTTTCAAGACTCAACTTTAATTTGGAAAAACAAGAGGAAGATCAGATCACAATAGAGGCAGAGGACATTTTACACCAAGAGGAGGAAGATAAAATCAACAGTTTGAGAGTAGAAGGCCAACATCAAGCTCACAAACCAATTTCACATCAACAAGAGGAAGGGGGAGCAACCATCATCAAGGAGAAAGGTATGACAAATCTAACATCCAATGTCATTATTGTAATAAATTTGGGCATTTTGCATCTGAGTGTAGAAAAAGACAATATGACATGAATAGGCAAAAGGCACATTTTAAAAATGAAAGTCAGCCCAACACTAGTGAGCAAAACACCATCTTGATAACATGCAATGTTGCACAAGAGAATTCTAAAGAAGTATGGTTCTTAGATAGTGGTTGTAGTAACCATATGAGTGGGTCTAAGGAGATATTCTCAACAATAGATGAATTAGTAAAATTAGAGGTTAAGTTGGGGAATGATCATCAAATCTCAATCATGGAAAAACGGTCAATTAGCATAAGAGCTAAGAAAGGTGAAGAAAAAAAAATTTCTGATGTATATTATGTTCTCAGATTGCAACACAATCTCATAAGCATTGGACAACTAGTACAAAAGGGATATAGAATACATTTTAAAAATGGTGAATGGGTGATTTTAGATAAAAGACCAAGCAATAGGCTGATTGCAAAAGTTGAAATGACTCAAAATAGACTGTTCCCACTTAAAATCCAAAGTGAATTATTCTTAGAGCCAAATGAATTGCAAAAAGTATTTGAATCTGCATTCAAAGCTTTACACAAAAATGAATCTTGGCTATGGCATTTAAGGTTTGGTCATTTAAACTTTAAAGGGTTACAATGCTTATATAAGAAACAAATGGTCTATGGGTTGCCATCAATAGAGTCACTTAAGACAACATGTGAGAGTTGTATTTTGGCAAAGCATCATAGAGAAAAAATTTCAATTGGAAAGTCTTATAGAGAAAAACATCCACTTGAGATAGTCTATTTAGATCTTTGTGGGCCAATGCAAACACCATCCTTAAGTGGAAAACTTTGTTTCTTAACATTTATTGATGATTTCAGCAGAAAAGTTTGGGTTTATTTTGTGAAGTATAAATCAGATGTATTTGTTGTCTTTAAAGAATTCAAGAAAAAAGTTGAGAAAGAAAGTGGATACTCTATTAAAATATTAAGAACCGATCAAGGTGGAGAATACATATCAAATGATTTTTTGAATTTTTGCAAAGAAAATGGCATATGGAAACAATTTACAGCAAGGTACACTCCACAACAAAATGGAGTAGCAAAAAGAAAAAATAGAACAATTATGGAGATGACAAGGAGTATGTTAAAGGAAAAGCACTTGCCAAATAAGTATTGGGCTAAAGCAGTTGCATGTTCATCATACATACTAAATAGATGTCCAGCAAAAAGAGTAATAAATAAAACACTTGAAGAAGCTTGGAGCAAAAGGAAGCACAATATAGCACATTTGAGAATATTTGGTTGTGTGGCATACTCATTGGTACCTCAAGAAGTGAGACAAAAGTTGGATGATAGAGGAGAGAAGTGCATATTTGTGGGATATAGTGAACAATCTAAGGCATATAGGCTATACAATCCCATCACAAAAAGGGTAATAATAAGTCATGATGTTGAGTTTGTAGAAGAAGAAGCATGGGATGGTAGCTTGGATAAGTCAACTACAATTGTAGCTAGTGTTTCATAAGAAAATGAAGAAAATGAAACTCAAGATGTGCATTCTACAACACAAACAAATGTTTCTAAAACACCTACAAGGGCACCTATCACTCAAAACACTACTACTCCAGCAAGCACTAATAGTAGTGAATCATCTAATCCAACACTTGCTTCATTAAGATCAAGATCTATAAATACTTCAAGGAAGACACAAAGTCTTAGAGACATATATGATGAATTACAAGAGGCTGAAAATGATGACTTATGCATTAATTTTGCATTCTTAGCACATGTTGATCCAATTTATTTTGAAGAAGCTATTAAAGATGACAAATGGATTTCAGCCATGGATGAAGAAATTTAGTCAATAGAAAAGAATGATACTTGGGACTTAGTGGATCTTCCTAAAAGAAAGGATGTGATTGGAGTTAAGTGGGTATATAAAACAAAATATAATGTTGATGAAAAAGTAAAGAAACACAAGGCAAGACTAGTAGCCAAAGGCTTCACACAACAATCGGGTATAGACTACAATTAGACATTTGCACCTGTGGCAAGATTAGACACTATTAGAATGATTTTATCCATTGAAGCTCAAAATAATTGGAAGGTTTATCACATGGACATGAAATCAGCATTCTTGAATGGCATTTTAGAAGAAGAAGTGTATACCAGGATATAAAATTTTGAGAGAAGAACATAAGGTATACAAGCTAAAGAAGGCACTATATGGCTTGAAGCAATCCCCTAGAGCTTGGTACAACAGAATAGACTCTTATTTTGTGAATAATGGCTTTAGTAAGTGTGGCTATGAACCAACTTTGTATGTCGAAGTGAACAATGAAGGAGAAATATTAATAGTTTGCTTATATGTAGATGATTTGATATTCACAAGTAATATGTCAATTAACAATTTCAAGGCAACCATGAAAAATGAATTTGATATGACTGATTTGGGACTCATGAGATATTTTTTTGAGATACAAGTAAATCAAAATTATCAAGACATTTTCATTTGTCAAAGTAAGTATGCTACTGATTTGTTGAAAAGATTTAAAATGACAAATGTGAATTCAACCCCTACACTAGTTGCATTGGGTATAAAACTTAGCAAGAATGATAAAAGTCCTAATGTAGACACAACTTTATTCAAAAGATTAGTTGGTAGTCTTTTATATTTGATAGCTACAAGACCAGATATAATGCATGGAGCTAGTCTCATTTCAAGATTCATGGATAAATCAAAAGAAACTCATTGGAAAGCTGGAAAGAGGATTCTGAGGTATATAGCTAGAACAAAGAACTTTGGGATCTTATATGCACATTCAGATCATTACAAGCTGATTGGCTATACAGATAGTGACTAGGTAGGTAGCTTTGATGATAAAAGAAGCACTTCAAGACATATCTTTCACCTAGGGTCAAGAGCTATTTCTTGGGCATCAAAGAAGCAACCAGTTGTAACATTATCATCAGTTGAAGTAGAATATGTTGCAGCAACATCAACAGCCTGTCAAGCAATATGGATGAAAAGAGTACTTTCAGACTTGAAGCATTCACAAGAAGAACCTACAAGAATATATTGTGATAATAATTCTGCAATTGCTTAATCAAAAAATTTTATCTTTCATCAACGTAGTAAACATATAGATATAAGATATCATTATATTCGTGAATTAGTGAACAATGGTGACATATGTCTTAAGTTTTGCAAGTCCAAAGAACAACTGGCAGACATTTTCACAAAGCCTCTTGCAAAGAATGTCTTTGAACATCTTTAAGAAAGTATTGGTATTACAGACATACGTGGTAGTGAAGATTAAGGAGGAGTGTTGGTGATGTTGGCTTCCAGCTGTCTGTTTAATCTTCCTTGCCCTTACCTACTCCAACTACTTCATTTATTTCTTCTTCTCATCAAGAGTTCTAGATCTCTCATTTTAAACTATGCTTCTAGATTGTTAGGTTTAGGTTTAGGGTTTTTTCAAAGAGTCGGCTATAATATTTTTTCAGAAGTTTGTAGATGTTTTGTCTTCTCGTCTTTCTTATAAAAGGTTGTATGTACTCATTTGATATTATGGTGGAATGAAATATAATATAGTTTATTTTGCCGCAACACATCCTGTTGTTCTATGTCTTTTTTATTTTTTGTCCTCTGCCTATCCATTAGAAAATAATATGCATATGTTTGAATGCACGGTTATAAATTCTTGTTTTCCCTATTCCACATCCATCATGCAGTTTCTACTAGACATATGTGTAAGTAGATCAGATCACATGGCTGCACTAAATCCATCCAATCCAATCATTTGAGTTGCTAAGTTTCTTGTGCCATGGTTCGAAAGTTCTTCTTTAAGGAGGAAGCACCACTCCGTGGTTGGGCAGTAAAAGCACCTAGGCCACTCTTCTGTCTCATGATAGTAGATGGACATTGTTTCGATGGCTTGGTTGCAAGATTTCATGTGGATGGACTCACAAGTCCCATGCCATGATTTTCTTATAGTTCATATGTTGATTTATGGTTATCATCTCATGTGACGTTTTCATGTTTTTTTTATATGTTAGACATGCAAGTCGGCATACCCTCGACACATGTTTGATGTGTAAATTTTATGTAATTGGTATATTTTTGAAATCAACATATGGTCAGAAAAGTTATAAACTTTTTTTAAAAATTTTTTTATGGAGGGTTCAAAACTGTGAGGCAACCAAGCGAGGCACAAAGTTTGCGATCTACCAACCAGCAATGGCCATCACATAGAGTTTTTAGGAACCCAATATGGGCCCACTCGTGCCTGAAACCTCTTTGTCTTAGAGCCAAGGACTAAGGACTAAGGGGCGTTGATGCTGTCAAAATCACCTGGGGCACGATCCCAGCCTCATCTCTTATGATGTTGGAGCCTTGCACTCAGCAAGACTTGTATCCCTGGTGAACTCTTTCTATAATGATGTTTATTTGTATTAAGACATATGATCGTAGATCTTGATTTGACTAAGTGCTTTATTTCGACATTTGTTGGTATTTTTCGCTTATGTGGCATTGTTGAGAGAATTCTTTTCTTACAATTTTGATATAGAGCGTGCTCTATATTTTTTGCAGGGATGGATAGGTATTATTTTTCATTGCAGATCTGAAAATTGAAAATTAACTTGGATTGCATAGAATAATCTTGATGTTCAAAATATTATTATGTAAAAATCTACAATGGAGAAGGCTACAGTTCACTGCTTGTAACAGCAGTTTGAACAGTCTATAAAATGCTCATTATTTGATTCTGGCTCATTGAAACTTACGGTGTAAACTAAACAACTATTAATGTATGTGTTTACAAATACTATGCATTCTCATTCATCGATGTAGAATAAAGAAACTAAAACTAAAATTAGTCTTGAGTCTCTGCAGACGAGGAAGCTTGCCAAGCTGGTGTGTAGTGGTAGCAGTGAGATGAGGGATGGCAGGTTACGCCGCTACAATTGCAGAGCGAGTGAACGGGAGTCCAGTCGGGCAGAGAAGTATTGCTTTTTATAACAATGGCAGATTTGAATTGCAAGAGAAAATGTTGTTGTTTCTGACGATGATAAAAGTTATTGTTTAGAGAGAAAGGAAGAGCTGAGATTGGAAGGATGGAAAACATGAAAGTGAAAGACAAAAGAAGAGTCATGGTAGACAAAACTAGCACAGAGCAGGGCATAACTAGAGTAGCAAAAAGAAGAACAAGAGTCAAACAAGATGACGAACATGGAAGTTATAGAAATGGCTGCTTGGCCTAAATATGCACACGATTTTGTTTTCATTTTTCCCTTTATTATTTTAAATATTTTCCGGGGGATATTTAGAGTGCGTAGGTTCCTCTCGAAGGTTTCTCATCGATTTTGTGGCTAAGTGATAAACGCTGTAAAATTGTTCAGGATATTTGCACAATTCATGATTTTCTAAGAGTTTTTCGATTCAATAATAAATTGTTGCATGTTGTAAAATTCAATTGAAAGAAAAATATCTCAATAATAATAAATTGGATCTTGATGTGGGAAATACAGTGAGAATAGTTATTTTTCATACTGAGAACGCTATTTAGTATATTGCTTAAGATTGTTTGATTATATTCAACACAGTGGCATAACGGAGTTATTAAATTTATTTGTCGTGTATTAAGCGAAGAAAATTTCACATCATCAATATTATAATACTATTCAGCTGCAAGAAAATTCTAGTTTAAATTGATATTTATAAATAGGAGATATTTTTTACAGCTGGTTAAATAGTGATATTGCTATCACCATTCAATTATGTAGGTTTTCAGTTAAATCTATTGACTCATATTTCATGAGAAGTGGTTCACAAGAATCTATCTCTCATAACAATGAATGAAACCTTCAACAAAGAAAGGTTGGAAAAGTCTAAATTGAGATATGAATTTAATTTTTGGAAGTGATTTTTCTATAAGGGTTTGAAATGATTTCACAGTCAACAAAGGTTTTAAATAAAAATATCATTGTTAAAAAATCCAAATCCATGTTTTCTAACATGACTTGTACCAAATTAATTAAAGTGTATTCCATCAAAGAAGACGAATTTAATTTGTAGAGTGACATTTATCAAACATATTGTGTGATATAGTAATCAAGAAGACTTTTTTGGTATGTCAATCAGATAAGGGAAAGTGGTCATATGATATTATTGACTTGAAAGAAAACTATAATAAATCAAATAATATCAATTGTTATTTATAAATATTTTATATAATGCTCTATTGTATAAATAAATGATTTATAAATAATCTAGAAAAACAAATATTATATAGAAATTATGTGTATTTTATTTTATCGTGTAGTGTGTATCAAATGAAGATAAATTACACCATAACTTATGAGCTAGACATACATATATCAATCATACAAGCTAGTGTCATATTAAACAAGAAAAATTTGGGCATGCTCATAGATAATTTTATTTTCATTGTGATTTTTATGACGTGTAGTTTCATTAACTAAAAAAATCACCCCATTATTATTTATTAAAATGAAAAATATATCATAGAAAAGTCAAGACTACAAGTATTATTGTATTTACTTTTGAAAAATATATCTTGATACATGAAATATCTTAGGTTGAGGTCAAGCTCCACCTTAACCGATATATTTTACCTCTGGACCATGGACTTATTTAGGGTTTTTTTCCATTTCTTTCTCAGTGTAGTCAATCATTTTAATTTTGATCCCCAAAATCAGTATAAGAGGGAGTCTTACATTGTTTAGTCATCTATTGACTTGAAAACTAGATCCATGCAATCCATTATTCATTTAAGAAATAGACACTTTCATGAGGAAGCATGCATTCAAGCTATCATTTGCAAGAAAGATCTTAAGGTACACTCAAGAAATTCAAGACAAGCAAGCACGGGTTTTGAATGCCCTCATTCCATGTCATTAATCATGCATTTCCTTATATAGATCTAGATTATTTCTTTGTTAGAGATGGAGGAATTGGTCATCAAGGAAGGAGATCCACATTCATCAATATTGGACAAACATTCAAACATTCATGAATTTAAGGATTATGACACTTACATTCAAAGATATATGATTTAACACTTGCATAACTATTTTATTTTTGAAGGCATCCTACATATGTTTACATAGAAGCATTCATACAGATTCATGGATAGCTAATTCAAAATTATTCATAGAGGTTTGACAAGTAAGGTGAATATTTATAGTTCCCTTAATTTTACATGATTTCTCATTTCAAGGTTAATTCATAAATAGGATATTAACCAAGGTAAGACACTCCCCACAAAAAAAATTCATTTTCCTTGTTTGTAACTAAGTAGATTCACAAACTTTTGGACTTACACTTTCAACATTATAGATCTATGGTTTTTGGTTTTTGTTGGAGCTTTGGATTCATAAAATTTTGCAAAGACTAGGTCCATTTAAAAATTGACCTCAACCAACTCCACCTTAACCTCTCAAGTCAACCTCAACCTTGGAATTTTACCTTGAATTGGGGCTTCCAAATATTAAGACATATCTTTATGTTTCCTTGATGATTGTAAAAGGTTGAACAACACCTCTAATCCTTTAGGTACTTAATATTTCACAATACATTATTCAATTAAAAATAAAATATATAAAATATAAATATAAATGCAATTTCTAGAATAATATCATTTTTTCTATACAAAGATTATTATCAAACTAGGAACCCAACATTGATACCACAACTAGAAATCTAAAATAGTGACCTACTAGTGATTAAAATTTCGGTTATAAATGGAAAGAATTGGGTTATCTAACTTTCCAAAGACTTGACGAGGCACTTTGGTATGGCTAAATACTCATGAAGGTTATACCACTTGTAATCTATTGCTATATCCACTTGTAGTTGATATCAAAATTTACCACCTATCACGTAAACATAAAATTTGGAACAATATTGTCGAAAAGAGTGTTCTTGTATGGATCACATTCTTGATCTATGAAAGAAGATTTCTCAACATTGATGATACATTATTCCTAAAATCAAATATCTAGTGTTAATATAATAATACAACCTCACTAAAACCTTATACAAAGTCATTAAATGTTCTTACATAATGGTTTTTAAAGCTTTCCAAAATGAATTCTCTAGATGATTCAATAAACTTGGTATCTTTTTAAATTCTTGATTTCATCAGTAGATTAATAATGGATAGTGGATGCAAAAATAAGAGAGGTAGAATTACTTTTGTATCTCTCTCACCCATTTCAATGTAATGAACTAAAAGAAAGTTGATGTGGGTTTGAACATCTAGCTAAAATTAAGTAACCATTGAACTATTCATATTTAGATCAGAGTTGCATAGAGAATGATGTGCCTCCCATGGTTTGGGGAAACCTCTGTCACCACATGCTCTATGGAACACCTATTTCCATCTAATTAGGGATAAAATTATGCATTTGTAAGGATATGGGGATGCCAAAAATGTAAAATATTTGGTTTCGATCATTACACATGGTATCAAAGCATAATCTTGTCATCCTATAGAATTTGACTCATACAAACCTATTGATGGACTATACTTTTACTTGAAAATGAACCCCATGGGGATGTATCACCTTCATGGGTGATATTGAAAATTAAGTTGTGGGCTACTTTAAGGATATATTGAATAAATTTTGTTTGGGTGAGCCTAACTTGGATTTATCAACATCACAGCAAATAGAATCAAAATATTAACAGCTCCTATGTATATCAGGATTTGTGCAATAGCTATGAAATCCGCATTCAGTATAATATAGAAAAAAGATATACAAATTAGAACTAACCCCAATGAAAGAGCAGAATAAACTATATTAGTAAGTAATACTACTCCTATACCTCCTAATAGAAGACTTAGCATTAGAGGAGCCAACAAAAGAATATCGGATATAGATTCAGGTCGATTCATTATGTGTACAATAACTTTGAATATTATTTCCTCCCATTCACTAAAAAAAAAGTGAGCCCATTTACCTATATGCTATACTAGATTTGTAATTTCATTTGATATGGGCACTGATCAATTAATCTATAGCTCCCTTCTAGATTATTTCCACTCATGCAATATTTCTTAAAGATAATTTAGCTATGGAAAGACCTATCATGTTGGAGGAAATGTTGTTTGTCACCTTTCCTCTAAGCCCTTTAAAATACACTAGTTTATATGGGTTCCCTCAATTTTCCTTCCAAAATTACTAGGAAGTGTTTGGCAAAGATTTCTTTAGGGCACCAAAGAGTTTTTTTCTTTATGAGGTATCCTCAAGGAATCAAATAATACCTTTGTTTTTCTCATTCATAAAGTAGAAAGCACTAACATAATGAAAAAAATTGTCTGATCAATATTTGTAGTAATATTCATAAAACATTTTCTAAATTTCTAGTTTTGAGAGTGAAACCTTTTGTTGATAGACTCATTTACCCTCACCAAAAATATTTTGTTTTTGGGAGGAAATCACAAGATGCTATCCTCACTATACCTGAAGTTCTTCACTCCATGTAAAATAGAAAGAAAGAAAGTATGATCCTAAAACTAGAAGTTTTGAAAGCTTATGATATAGTCTCTTGCAATTTTCTAATGTTCTTTTTTTCTAAAAGATTGGGTTTAGAGTAGGATAATTAATCTCTTGGCATATTGTTTCAAAAATCCTAAGTATTTGGTATTAATTAATGACTCTCTAAAAGGTTTTTGTCAAGTTTTTGGTGGTTTAAGTCAAGGTGATCATCTATCTTCCTACCAATTCATTATTTTAGCAGATGTCCTTAGTAAAGACCTTTGCAAACTAGTCTCTAATGGCATGGTCAAAGGGTTTGGGCCCTTCTCTATCCCTTTTATAATTCCCCACCAATAACCTTTTTCAAGGGAACCTTTTTTTTTCTATGAAAGACACTAGTACAAAAGCCAAGGGTTGAACATCTCTCCTCATTTTTTCCCCCTATTTTCTTATCATAGGCTTAACTTTCAGAAAAGTGATCTTTCCTTCTTCAACACTCTAAGAAGGCTGCAATTTATAATTTCTAATTTCTTAGGTTTCTATTTTTCTTTTCTTCAATTTATCTCAGTATGTGTTTGTCTATAGGGAAAATTGATAATTCTAATTGGTTGAATCTACTTGAGAGAAGACAAGAGAAAACGGTAAACTAGAAAGTTGCCCTACTTAGCAAAGTTGGAAAGCTTCAAACGCTCATTGATGTCATTCAAACTACCTCCTAATATACAATGATGTGTTATTTCATACACAAATTGATTGGGATAAGAACATGAATGTTATTAAGAGGATATTTTGTGGGTTGTTGGTGATTTGAAAAAGAAGCTTTCCTTGGTCAATTGGGAGACAATCTTCTCTTCGATTTTTCAAGGAGAAATAAATGTTAGAGATGTGAATCTTCTTAATATTACTCTAACTAAGGTCAGCTGTAATATTACATTTTTTTGGAATAAATTAGGATGACATTATGACTGACAAGTACTTAAACAATCACAAGGGAGATAATCTTCTTAAAGTTAATCTCTCAAAATCTCTACCATATGTAATAATATTCATAAAATGTTCTCATCTTTGACTTAATGTGGGTTCTTTAAGATAGGGGATGAGAATACTTTCCATTTCTAGTTGGACCCTTGGACCAACCAATCTCCCCTACACTTAAAATGAGCCGGTTGAGTGGCTACACAAAAATATCACTTGTTATTTGGTCATCTAAATTATTTCCTTGAAGTAGAAATTTTATAATAACTATTTTGAGAATGGTTGTGAAGGGATTATGTTATGCAAAAGCCACCATCCATCAAAAGTGATATTTCATAAATGAGAAAAGCCTAGAGATAGTTTCCCCATTATTGTAAAGATATTTGTGTCAAGTCTCTGAAGGGTTTGTGGTAAGCCAATACCACTTGTTTACGTAAAAAACCTAAAATTTATTATTTGAAGGGTTTGTGGTAAGAAAAAACCACTTGATTGGGTGAAAATCCTAAAGTAAAAGAAATTATATTAATTTGGGGAAATCTCAAATGGTTATGGGTGAACTAATTAGAAACCCAAAGAATAATGAAAAATTGAATAAATTTTCCAAAGTGATAGTGATATGGGGAACCAAAATTTTATGTTGTTAATGGGTGCCTAAGAAGGATTAACGTTGAGACCCATCGAATTTGAATATTTTATTATAATAATTTTAACCACATAAATCTCCATTAGTGGTAGAAATTAAGGGAGAGTGTTCAAAAAATTAATTCACTCCACCATGTAAGCAATTGGTTTAAACTAACTATAGTGTCTATTTTGTGTTGATATAAATCTACACAATAGAGATCATTGTCATGTCAAGGTATTATAACTAAACTGCTACTTGGTTTCAAGTTTGTTATTCTTCTAGCCTATGATTGAAGAAATTATCAGTATTGTCAAACATATCATGGTTTCCTTAGCCATGTAGAAGGTAGTTGTGTCAACTCCAATGTGAATTCTAGAGACTTCTACGACCATATAGATAATGAAAATCATCTATATAGAGAGAGACATTGTTGTTAGAATTAGTAATCATTCCTTGGTTGTATTTATTTATTTAATAGGATAAACCAAGGTATCCCTTATGTATTTTATCCTTTAGTACACATGTGAGGGACATGTCATTTTCTTTTCCTCTAGTCCACATGTGGGGATAACTCTTTTTTGTAATTCCATTTGTAAAGGAAATTAGTTTATCCTCCTTAAGAGGATATTGACACTTTGCACACACTTATTATGAATAGTCGCATTCATAGAAATGGGAGTTATACATGCAACTCCTTTCTCATCTCTATAAAAGGGATGCCTCTGTGATTCTTCTACACTACTTGTACACATCATCTTGATGTTATTGTAATGAGCTATTTGCTCTACCTTCTTTCTCTCTCCTTTCTTAGCTCTTTTGCTTTCCATTCATAATATTACACAAGGGGTTTTCTTTTCTTTCCCCTTTGAAAATATATTGTCTCAATTCTTGTTGATCCATTGGCAAACTCATTTCATTTATGATAATACTCTTCACATTAAGCTCTCTTGGATTGCTTTATTAGTTTTTATTTTACTCGATTTCTTACAATTGTAATGAATTATTTTGGCAATCAATTCAATAATAGATTTTTTTCTCTACCTTGTTTCAATGTCATTATTATTAAGTGTTTATTACTATTATAATCTTTATTGTTTCCTATTTTTTCTGGTGCCAACATATTCACATGCATTTTTCATAAAAAATACTACATGAAGTATTACCTTTCACAATGACTTTCAAATATAAGTTTGGAGAGTTGATCCAAAAAATTGCATTAATCCTTAGGAAAGTATCAATGAAAGAAAAATGAAACTAGGTTATCTTATCTCTATGTGTGAGATAGCTTTAAATGGTAGTGACAAGGTTCATGAAGAACTCAAATCATGTAAACATTGTTAGGATTAACCTTGAATAGAAATAATAGTTACATGCAAATATAACCAATATCAAAAAATAATAGAGCACACATAGGAAAACACAAGACACCAAGATTTAATATGGTTCACCCAATCCCTAGGCTACATCCACAAACAACAAGTCCAATATTATGATTATCTAGTGATTACAATCTACAATCCCTTACAGTTCAATTCCATTGCAAGAAGCTATAATTTCACCATTACATTATGAAATCCCTAACCCTAAGCCTTTTTTATAAAAGCTTTTGCCTCTTACAAATTAGGGCTAGAATAAGTCATCCAATAAGAGAAATAGTAGTTGATACTTTTTGAAATATAAGGTCATTTTTTTACATTGGAGGAGCTATTCCCAAAAACCCCCATGGGGGAATTGCCCCTCAACCCCACCCTATACTATGTCAGGAAGCACACCTGGGGCATTTCCTAAGACCACACAGGGCTGCTACCCCTTGACCCTATCTTGAAGGCACTGAACTCGAACCCTTGTAGAAATAATATAGGGAGAAAACCATGTTGGATGAACCTCCAAGTTTTATTAGGCTCCACATCACAACAATCTCCCACTTGGAGACTGATCACACTCCACAAAAATAGCCTCACACTTGGAGACTGATCATAGCACTACTAAACATGTAGCTCCCACTAGAATATCAAACCACCTTGGACTTTGTTGTTCTTTTATTCTGTTCAGTCTAGAAGACCAATCAAAGTTGAAGAGGAGTTCAACTTCTTCATTGTCACTACATTTGTGAACATATCTTTTGCATTGTAATTTGTATGTATCTTCTCTAGCTTTAACTATCCATCATCCAAAATTGACTGAATGAAATGGTAGCATAACTGTATTTGTTTTATCTTTGAATGTAGAGCTAAATTCTTTGCAAGATGAATGGCACTCTAGCTATCTGTAAGCAAATAATGATCCTTTTCAAGGTGTCCAAATTCTTCCAAGAACAACTAAAACCATATCATCTCCTTGGCTACCTCTATAGCAGCAACATACACTACCTCTCTAATGGATAAGGTGTTAACCTTCTACAACTGAGAAACCCAGCTCATTGTTGCCCCACCAATAGTAAATACATAACCTATAGTATTTTTCTTGGTATCAATATCCCCTACAAAATATGAGTCAACATATCCCTATAAATCTGTAGTAGAGCCCACAAAATGTAAACAGTTACTAGATGTACCTCTTGTAATACCCCAAAATTGACTCATTGCCATGATACCAATTCTAGTCTATTCTAAATCAATTCTAAAGTCCTATTTCACTAGGAAAATTCTTATTCTGAGTTTCACTACTTGATTTAATTGTCAAATGCTTAAAACCCTAATCTGCATTAATCAGACTCTTTATTTAATTCCTATGTTATTGACTCACATTAGTCACATTAAACCTATTGATTAAGATTTAATTTAATTATTAAGTATTTATACTTTAATTAAATTAAATTATCTCCTAAGGCTAATGTACTATGGAATTAAATTTATCTAATTTAATAAATATGCTTATTTTAATTAATTAAACAAAAAAATTTAATTAAATGGAGAAGCTACTTATAATTAATTAAGAAAAGTTGTTTAATTAAATGGAAAACCATTCCTAATTAATTAAATGAAGTTATTTAATTAAATAAGAAAAGCGTCTCTAATTAATTAAATAGAATTATTTAATTAAATGGAAAAAGGTAATTATGAGAGCATATCTCATTTTATTAAATTAAATATCTCTCCTAATTTCTCTTCAATTCAAGAATGGAAATTCCCAATTCGCTGCTGATCAAATTAGAAGTGGCCCAGATCACTTGCTTTTACACTAAAGTCTATCGAAGCTGACTAACTCTTACACTCAAATCTGATTTAGTTAACTCCCTTTAATTTGGGAATCTTCCTTTATGACTAAATCTCACCTTTAATCTTGACAGTTGATTGAAATTGATCTCAACCATTGATGGATTCTAGGAAAATCTATTTAAGAGACCCTCATCTCTTTATTTTGAGGGATGAATGAGAATTTGCATCGAATTGCTATTGAAATTCATACTCACATTTGCTCACATTTTCTCACATTTTTGCATACATCTTGCATTCTTAGTTTAAATTCATTTAGCTTAATTATGCATAGGTTAATCTAGTTTTGTTTCAGTTGTTCCTAGATTAGAATGCATTTCTCATTTTAGGACAACTTGCATATTGTTTTAGACTAGCTTCATTTTATCAAATCCTTCATTCTTAGAGGGTCTGGTTGCTCACACCTCAATTCTGAGGATATCAACGAGCAAAATCCTTTTAGATAGAAGGAAACAGGTTGACTTGTTGGATGATTTTTGGATGGGCAATCTAATGTTCATTCCAGGATGAATCCTCATATAAAGACTATGTTGAAGTGTGTGTGTGAAGCGTAAGGCCACATTTCGCATATACATTTCTGGCGCCCACCATGGGGCAGAGAATCAACTTTTTTGGCCTCTTTCTAAAATTTTTTAATCATTTTTGTGTTCTCTGTCTGTACTATTCCATACAGAGTCAAGAATCTTTATGTGAGACTATTCATTTTCGTGTGAGGATCCAAAATCTTCGTGCGAGGATTCTTTTCAAGTCGTGTGAGAAAGTTCCTGAGCGCGCAACACCTATTTTCTTGGCATGGGCCATAAAACAATTTTGTGCAGGCTCCAAACAATTTTGTGTGGCTATGACAGAGATTTTTTTTGAAATCTTGTGACAACAATTTCAGTTTTAAGCATTATTTTTCAATCCTCAGATTGTTTGATTGCACTAACGTGCTTGTCTTGATTTGTTCCTTTGGATTTCTTGCAGCTTATCCATTGTTTGCAAGACATTAGCCGAAGACTCCTTTTAAAATCCACTCGAAAATTGACTAATTGTTTGCTTGCAAGACACTTGTCAAAGACCATATTTCAAACCCACAAAACAATGTGTGTAATTAGGGGCTTGTAAACTTCCTACGGTGCAAGATGGAAGAATAGGGAAATATGCTTTTCACTTCTTGGTGGTCATGACCAAGAGTAAATCAAAAACCTAGACACTTTTGAAAGATGGCATTCCGAAGAAGGCAAGCAACTTGGTGGTTCTCCAAAGCTTGTTCTCTTCTATGATAAGACAATGATTTCCTTTAAGGGAATCGAAATCTTTAATAAAGAATGAGTTTGGATTGATTAAGCCAAGTCGGTAATTAATTTGTCTTGCGTGTTTGGGCAAGGAAATAATGTAGAGGATTATTCTCTTTCCCCTTGAGGGAAATCAAAAAATCAGACCCTTAGATCTAAACTACTAGTCCGTGTCAATCCTTTAGAGGGCCTACCAGACTAATCCAACCTTCGAGAATGACCCAAGTGAGCACACTCCTTTCACCAGAGATTCCAACTCAATATAATCAAGATGCTTTGTAGAGTGAAAGACTCCAATGCCAAATTAATTTCTTCCCCTTAATTCTTGATATTGCATATCAAGGGGAAGCTCTGTATATGCACTGGTCGACGCTGGCCCCTAGCTTTTTAAGCAAGTAGTGTGCACTTACAGATGCTAGTGTGGGTTGCTAGCCTCAACTCTACTTGCAAAACCACTGGGGATTAATTCAAATGGAAGCCAAGTAAAAACCTCTTAGTAAGAAGCCACCCAATTCACCTTCGAAAGGAGGCATAATCTTTGTGCAAGGAGGGGGAAGAATATCTCTTGTAGAACTCACCATAGGCATGCTACTAGATGTTTAAAGGTGGTATACATTCTCATCCCCTACCACAAGGTTTCTCGTTTAGTGTATACTATTGAGTCCTTTGAATATACCAAAAACATGGGCGCCCTCTAGGGGGTGACATGGTTGTGTGAGGTATACGCATGCGCATAAGATGTGGAACAAAGGTTTTGCCTTCTCTACCAATTTTTCTTTCTAGGGATAAAGTGTGTTTGTTATCGAGTCATCAACAAAGTCCAAACCAATTACAACAAACAAAGGTCAAGACTCCCCTATCCTGTCGAGTTGCTTTGTCCTTAGCAGGACTATTTTCAACTATTGCTTGCTTCTCACTATCTTTTAAACACTTTGCTTGGATTAAAAACTTGAAACTTTGTCCAAACATCTTACTCGGTCAACCTTGTTGCCTGTCCAATAATGATTTTTTGATAAATATAATTACTCTATTTGAAAAGTCCAAAAATCTTGTCAAATTTAGTTGCTGTTCTAAAACTAGTCTGCCTTCTCGCACGAAAATTTTCTGTCTTGCACCAAACCATTTTGTCCTTGTGCAAAATCATTTTGTTCTCGCGCAAAATTAAACTGTTGTCATGATTCTTTGTGTGACCCTCTGAACTTCCTCGCATGAAATTAAACCACTGTCATTGACCTTCGCGCGATCTAGGAAACTTCTTCGCGTAGCTCAGAAAACTTCTTCGTGTGGCCTATAAAAGTTTCTTGTGCAAGATCTTGTATTAGCATTTGCACTTTTGGTCTAATTTAGCTATCTATGGCCTGCACACTTCCCTTTTCTGCGTCCATTTGTCACTTTCTATCTATGAACATTCCTGAAACAACAGCACTTTGCTTTGCTAAGGGCTTGTATCTTCCACTTTG
Organism: Cupressus sempervirens; assembly: GCA_028749045.1. Lineage (NCBI taxonomy): Eukaryota > Viridiplantae > Streptophyta > Pinopsida > Cupressales > Cupressaceae > Cupressus > Cupressus sempervirens. Next base: position 826,413,784 of record CM053785.1, on the reverse strand, counting down.
ACTAGTCTCGTCTCATAAGTTATTTTTTTTGTCCTTGTCTTAATGCTTTTCATACTCTGTGTCACATTGGTCATAATCTCTGGCTGTTCTAGCCTTTAAATTAGATCATTTGTGCCTTGGTGGATAGCATTCTTGCTATTATGTTGTCTTTTTTTGAGACTTAGTCTTAGTGTAGTCCTTGTCTAGGTTCTAGCTTCTTGTCCTTGTCTATGACTATCGCAACCAAAACCAACAACGTGCTTCATCCCTATAACCTTAGACATGGTCATGCTAGGGGTCATAATCATGGCAAAAGTCATTTACCTTTCGTTACACAATCTGTATCTAGTTCGGCTAGTGAGGCATCTTCACGATCTCCCTCACCTACTAGGTCATCTCCAGTTCAGTGAACATTTTCCATAAACCTACAACAAATTAGGAATCCTTTGTACCAAGAGGATATTGAGAAAGGTAGAGATCCTATATTACCAAACATGATGTCTGATCCTTTTTTCAGAGGACCTTTTGAAACGAAACACGCTAAAACTGAACATGTTCCTATAATGACTAATCGTGAACCTAAACATGGTAGTCATAGTCGACATCAAGAAAGACCTAAGAATGACAAAGAGAAAGAGAAAGACTATGACACCGATGAGGAACAGGAAGAGGTGGAAATACTCCCTGAACACATAGCAAAATGTCAAAGAGACAAAAACTTCCAAAAGGTCATGGGAATCTTACTCAACGAAGAGAAAGAAAAATACTTTCTCAAACTTTCCCAAGAGGGAGAAAAGTTACCTTCTCATTTCAATGTGGAAACCATTGTCACACCTAAAGAAGAAACTGAGGCCTCTAAACTCCAAAAATAATTGAAAATTATGCAAGACCAATTGGCTTAGATGATACATGAGAAAGAGAAACCCACAAAGACATACACATTGGATGCTCTTTGTCCATTTCCATTTGACAAAAGCATAAACATGTCACCTTTCCCATGAGGTGTAGAACTACCCAAATATGACAAGTACTTTGGTACTACTGATTCCCAAGATCACTTGCAGGAACTTGGTGCTTTGTCTATGGAGTTTATGCATGATCAAACCTACCTCATGCATTTATTCCCTAGAAGCCTACGTGGTCAAGCTTTGGAGTGGTTCTCACATTTACCTCCTGGTATCGAGACATTTGATGAAATTTCCAATCTATTTGTTCAGCAATATTCTCATAACATACAACATCCTATCAATATTCGAGATCTATGCAACCTTAAACAGAAGGTTGGTGAACCTTTCCTCACTTGCCTCCAAAGGTGGAGAAAACTATACACTAAGTATTCTCGTAAAATCCTACAAATGGAGAAGCTTCACATTTTCACTAATAACCTCTTACCTAATTTCGAGTATAGAGTCCAACTACAAGGTCCACGTACCTTTGAAGACATTATTACATAGACTATCTGTATCAAAGAATTTATAGTCAAGAAAGGTGAACTCACTCTTTAGAGAGACATAAAACAAGGTTCCACTTCCAACAGGGATAAAACCAAACATGTCAACAAGAACCAAGAAATTGTACATGATGGAGTTGTTGAAAATGTCACACCCAAACTTGCTAAAGCTGCATTTAATTTGATAGATGGCCTCAAAGCAGCCAAAAACATTGAGAAACCTCCTCCTAAAAATAAGACATCTAGGAACAAATTGAGAAACTCTTGGAGAACATGACCCAAGCGAGAGTATACACCTTTGGGAGAACCTTTGGATGTGGTTTACAAAACATTGCTACAACATAAGCTTATTTCACCAATGGATAACCCTCGTCCCTATGATCCACAACCACGTCCACCATGGTGGAACGAGGCCTCATTCTGTGAGTATCACCAAAACAAGGGACACAAAACTAGCAACTGTATAAACTTGCACCATAAAGTATAGGACATGATTGATGCTAGTGATCTTGTGGTAGATGGACATAACAAAAACTCAAATCACAAGGCATTCAAAGAACCTTTCCCAGCTTATGAAAAAGGAGAGACTTTGAAACCACAACCCTACAACAACGTCAACTATACATATTCCAATGATGACAATGTCATTCACATGGTTGAACCTGTGGATTCTGAATATTGCAACATTATTACCATTAAGGGCAAGCAAGATAATGACAAACCCAAGACACCATTTGTATTGAGGGGCCCTACTTTCGATGAAATGGATAATACGCCTTCACAACACTATGCTAACACTGTTACTCACTCACGTGTGAAGTTGGTGCTCAAAGGCACTATGCCTCCTACTTCAAATCTTGAACAACACAAAGATAAAACCCTTGCTGGTCCATCGAGCAAAGGTGGAAAACCCACAACAAACTTGAGTGTAACCAGTTATAGTGTTCTTGATCAACTGAAATGAACTAATGCTCAGATTTCCATCTTTGAGCTACTTAAAATCTTGCCTGCTCACAGGAAGATTCTAGGTAAAGCCCTTGTTGAGGTAAATGTTCCTCAAGATCTTGATCTTGAGCAATTCCAATCCATGGTGGGTCACCTCACCTTGCCATATCTTATGACTTTTTCTAAGGAAGATGAAAACTCACTGAGTCATCCACATGATCAACCTCCACACATCAAGGTTATGGTCCATTAGACACGTGTTCATCAGGTACTCATTGATAATGGTGCTAGCCTAAATATTGTCTCTGCTACTCTGCTTAGACAAGTGAATTATTCTAAGGACTTTGTTGATCCTCGATGAAAGATCACTATCAAAGCATATGACAAAGTGGAATGAAAGTCTCTAGGTCTTGTGGTTTTACCAATCCACGTCGGTCCTATTGAAAGGGATGTCAGCTATCAGGTGCTTGACATTCCCTTGGCCTATAACATTCTATTAGGATAGCCATGGATACATGAGATGTGCATTGTACCATCCACATACCACCAATGCATCAAGTTCCCATTTCATGGCTCCAAAGTTATTATTCCTGCCACTACTAGCTACACTTGCAATATGCTCAAAGCTACTGAAACTTTCATCCCTGCTAACTATGAGTCTACTGATTATCATGACAATAAGCTAAAACAAATTGAGTATTCATTCAAACTAAAAGAAACTAGTATGGGAGAGTACCACATTGAACCAGTGCTATCATTAACGTCTCTTCCAGAGTCTCCTCAACATTATGGGAGACCCTCAAAAGCAAAGAATTCATTTGTGCTGACACCTCAAACCAAGTATAATGGCACTTTTGTCAAGGCTGCAGTTCCCTTAGAAGATGAAAGTGAAAATAGAGCCATTGCTACATGGCTTTATAGAGAAGAGGCTCTAGTGGACCTAACAGAACAAGCTGGAGAAATCACTCCTAAGAAATATGGACTTGGTCTTAGGCTTATGAAGTGTTTTGGTTACAAGGGAACTAGCCTTATTGGGTGCAATAACAATGGCCTAATTGATTCTATCAAAGGAAGAGCTCGAAGCAACTGTGATACAACTAGCCTAGGGTTTAAGAAGTTCCCTTTCCATTTCAGATCAAATAAACTCATCCCCATACCTAAGAGTTCATCTAAAAATGAGTCACAAGCTGAGTCAGATACTCAAGAGGAAGAATCTAATGATGAGGATTCCTATCCTCATCCTATCCCTTATGATCTCTCTAAATTCTTTTCTGAGCCAAATGACTTTGTGCCACATGTTAGAACTGTAGATGATACTAGTGATTCTTCTAAGGACAATACTAAGCAATTCAAATATCATTCAAAAAAGGGAGAATCTAGTTGACCAGTCATGCCGTTTTGAGTATTTGTGTAAGAACCCAAATGATGAAGGTGACTATGTCCCTATCACTGTTCGGGAGTTCTATAATCTCTCGCCATGTAGCACTGATTCTAAGGAATATCAGTTTGACTCTCTTTCAAAAGTGACTACTGATAAATACATTGACCAAGTGCATGTCTATGAAAACCAAATCAAAGTGGGTGAAACATCTAGGGTTAAGTCACATGGGTCGGATTCAACTAGTGTCCTATAGTCATCAATTACTAATATTTGTACTCTAAGGCATTTGAACATAGTTGCGAACGAGGTCGTCATAGGTCTCGAATTGCTGGTCCAAGCACTTAATTACTATACTGTGAATGCAATTGAACCAGCCACTACTCTCTCACTCACACATCTTGAGCTTATAGACTGGAACCCCAATACATCTAGTGAAGTCCCCACATTCCAGAATGACTATGCTCTTTCCTGTTACCTAAACACTATCAAACCTGTAATGTCTTCCACCAATGAGTAGAGCATCAACATGACTAAGGCTGACATCAAATATCTTAGTCACACTATTAAAAAGAAAAAACGTAAAAGGTTCGATGGTGAAAATCACATTGTGGTAGTGTCGAAACCCAAAAAAGTAAAAATAAAAGATGTATCCAAGGGTGAAAACCTCTCTGAGGCATCCATGGATAAGATATTTGATGTACTTCCTAGTCACTTTTAGGAGAGATCATCAGTGTTGATAGAGTCGATGTAGCCAATTAACTTAGGCACAGAAGAACATCCTCATATGATACATCTAGCACAGTCACTGTCACCTAAAGAGAAAGAACAATTCATTGCCTTTTTCAAGGAAAAGAAAATAAATTTTTCCTAGACATAATTTGACATGCCAGGATTGGATCCTGATCTTATCATGCATCATTGGTCCATAGCACCAAGCATCAAACCAGTTAAACAGAAGCCTCAAAAAATGCACCCTCGCGTTGCATTGCTCGTCAAAGTAGAATTGGAGAAACTCTTAAAGGTTGGTTTCATCTATGCAATTGATTATACTGAATGGATATCCAATATTGTTCCAATTTCCAAGCACGATAAATCTATCAGGGTTTGTACAGACTTCCATGATCTTAATTTGGCATGTCCTAAAGATGACTTTCCACTCCCTAATATTGATATGATTGTGGACATGACGGCAGCCTATGAGATGTATTCACTTATTGATGGTTTTTCTAGATACAATCAAATAAAAATTGTGCTAGAAGACTAGGAGAAAATGGCTTTCACATGTGCATGGAGAACCTTTTGTTGGAATGTGATGCCATTTGGTTTGAAGAACATTGGTGCTACATATCAGTGAGCTGTTACTACATTTTTTCATGACATGATGCATAGAGCCATGGAGGACTACATTGACAATAGCTTGGTCAAAAGTGCTAAATGTAATACTCATCTACAAGATTTGGATCCCATCCTAGATCGTATGGAAAAGTTCATTCTTTGGCTTAATCCTAAGAAATGTACATTTGGTGTCACATCAAGGAAGTTGTTAGGATACATTGTTTTTGCAAAAGGAATTGAGGTAGATCGGGAGAAAGTACAAGCAATAATGGACATGCCACCACCTCCGAACATCAGTCAGATGAGAGGGCTACAAGGAAGGCTTCAATTTATTTGTAGGTTTATTTCACAATTTGTGGATAGGTCACAACCCTTGACAAAGACCTTACATAAGGGTGTGAAATTCAATTGGAGCCAAGATTGTGAGAAAAGCTTAACACAGATCAAACAATATCTTGTCAATCCACCCATCCTGATGCCTCCTATTCATGAGAAGCCTTTGCTTTTATACATTTCAGCCACTGAAACATATTTGGGCATCCTATTGGCTCAAGAAAATAATGACAACAAAGAAAGAGCTATTTACTACTTGATTTGAACATTGGTCTCTTATGAGAAGAACTACAACATTATTGAGAAAGCATTCTTGGTAGTTGTCTTTTCTTCCCAGAAGTTGAGACACTACATGCTTTCCCACACTACATGGCTTGTGGCTAAAATAGATCCATTAAAGTACTTGCTCAATAAGGTAGCTCTTATAGGAAGATTGGCTAAATGGGTTATGATACTTAGTGAGTTTGACATCCAATACGTTGAACGCAAGGCTATGAAGGGATAGGAAATTATAGATCAAATGGTCAAGGCACCCATACAGATTCTTCTGCCAATGAACTTTGATTTCCCAAATGAGTCAATTCTGACACTCACACACCACACATGGGTTATGTTCTTTGATGGGTCCTTCACACAACAAGGATTAGGTGCTAGATTACTCTTTATTACACCACAAAGATACTCATTTCCCAAAGCGTACAAGATTATGTTTCCTTGTACAAAGAACATTGTTGAATATGAGGCTTCGATCAATGGCATCAAAATTGTAGCTGAGTGGAGAGTGGATCAGTTAGATATCTTTGGTGACTCTTAGCTTGTTATCAACCAAGTTAATGATGTGTACCAAAAAAAAGATGAGAAACTAATTCCTTACAAGTGCATGGTTGATGATTTAAAGAAGTATTTTGCATACATCACTTTTCAGCAAGTCCCTTGAGTAGATAATAAAGTGGCTAATGCCATGGCCACCCTAGCCTCCCTGCTTCAAATGCCTGAAAATGATCTCTGACATGAGTTCTTGGTGGAAGCGTTACACTACCCAACCTATGACACCCCTGATTCTAAGATGATATGTTTCGTTATAGGACAAGAATCATCTCGCTATCATCACATTTATTCCTATCTTCATAATCAAACCATTCCAAAAGGTCTAGCCCAGAATGAAAAATGTTACGTAATCCATAATGCTTCACATTATGTCATTGTTGCTGATGATCTGTCTAGGAGAGGTCTCCGCGGAACACTCCTTAGGTGTTTAGAACCTAAAGAGTCCAAACATGCACTAATTGACGTTCATGAGGGCATTTTCAAATCTCATTCTAATGGCCTAACACTAGCTCGCAAACTCCTTCATGCTGGCTACTACTAGCCCAAAATGGAGCAAGAAGCTATCAAGTATGCTAGGTCCTACAAGTAGTATCAGTTACACATGAATCTCATCCACACTCCAACCACAGAGTTGATTCCCTCTACTACAACATGGCCATTTCAACAATGGGCCTTTGACTTGGTAGGAAAAATCCACCCAACCTCCTCTAATGGACATAAGTTCATTATCACGACTACAGATTATTTCACGAAGTGGGTAGAGGTAGTACCTCTCATAGTTGTTGATGGAAAAATTGTAGTAGTTTTCATCACATACTACATCATCTACAAATATGGTGTACTGTCCTCAATCATTACTAACAATGGAGGACAATTCAAGAATAAAGACCTCAAGGAACTGTGCAAGAAATTCAAGATCACACAACATTGGTCTTCCATTTATTACCCCCAAGGTAATGGCCAGGGTGAGGCATCCAATAAGGCGATCCTCAAAATTCTCCATTGCATAGTCAGCAAGTCAAGGAGAGACTGGCATCTCTAGATCAATCCAGCTCTGTGGGTATATAGGACAAGCATTAGAACTCCAACGGGCATGACTGCCTTTGCTTTGGTATATGGGGTGGATGTTGTGCTTCTGATAGAGGTTGAGATTCCTACCTTAAGAATCTCTATGAAGGGCCTTATCACTGATGATGACTATAGGATAGCTTAGATTCAAGAGCTTGTATTATTGGATGAACGACGACAAGTGGCATGTTATCATCTACGAGCATATCAACAAAGAATGGCCAGAAGCTACAATCGAAAGGTTAAGCCATGTGACTTCCAGCTAGGTGATCTCGTCCTGAGAGAGAACCCCAAGAATCAACAACAACGAGTACAAAAGGGAAAGTTTGAACCAAACTGGCTCGGTCTATACATCATCACTATAGTATATGGATCTGGCACCTATCAGCTTTCTACAACTGAAGGAGAAGTGCTTAAAGAACCTGTCAACACTCTCCACCTGAAGCAATTTTACAGTTGATTTGAAATCAGTAAGCTCTTTGTACATATCTATATGTCTTGAAAAAAAATCTAAAAATCAGAAAAAGTCCTAAAAAAATTGTTACCTTGGTGAAAACCTAGCAATAGGCACCTTGGTAACACCAAAAAAGGTGAAAAATCTCAAAAATACAAAAAAAAAGGAAAACCTGGAAACAGGCATCATGGTAACAAAAAAATGGAAATTTCTGCCAAGAAGGTGAAAACCTGGTAAACAAGCACCTCTTATTCCCAATGCTACATCTTGCAGCATGTCTTCTGGCTTTCTATACAATCGCTTTCATGCTTTTTCTTTCCTACTTTTCCTTCTTTCTACTCACCTATCCATGGATTGAGTCTTGTCACAACTTGGGGGCATTCCCCTTTAGTGTCACTCTTTTTGGAATCCTCCTCATAGAATCTCCTTTGCGACAATCACTAGTGGTCCTCACTATGTCTGCCTACTATCACCAATGTCACTCTTTTCAAGGTTCTCCTCATAGAATCTCTTTTACGACAGTCACCAGTTATGCTAGCTACATCTGCCTATTGTCGCTAGTGTCACTCTCTTCAAGATTCTCCTCATAGAATCTCTTTCACAAAAATCACTAGTTGTTTCAGTTGTGTCTGCCTACTGTTGCTTGGGTTATGTCTCCAGATTCCTTCATGGAAGATCTCTCTTGCGTCAATCCCCAGTCAACCTGTCTGTGTCTGTCTACTATCGCTTAGTCCTTTTTAGGTTCTTCATCATGAAGTTTCCTCCTTGACCTCAGTCACGAGTCGTTCTAACTGTGTCTTCCTACTACTATCATCCTACTAAAGAGATTTCTTTCAAACATGTTCTGGACACTAACACTTGACATCAATCCCAAAAACATTGCTCAAAAATGATATACTTGTTTGGATATGTTGAGAATTTTGCTTTGTTTTCTTTGTTTTTCTTTATCATATCTCCTCGAGAAAATTCATGATGTCATCTTCGACTAGAGAAGTAATGACTGGGGGCATGATTTTTTCTTTGCTTTCTATTTGTGGTTTAGTTCCAATTAGTTGACATATTCCTATAAGAGGGGTGTCAACTATAAGAGCCTCCATCTCGTATTGGATGACTAGATGTACCTCGACTCCTTTTGTATGAATATGTCAATAATATTGGTTCTTCTCCTTGTTTGTTGGAGTAAACTCCTCATGCTATAGTAAATACGGATACTCGTCTTGCTAAGTGAACGTATGGGTCACTGCAAGTATATCTAGCACACTTCTATCTCAGGTTACAAACACAAGGGTCGTTGTGGATAGAATAAAACTGAATAGTTAGCATAAGATGGATCTCCCATGTCTCTACTGTGTCTATCATGCACGCAACATTCTGGTCATCTTAGCATTTATGCTTTGATGCTTATGTTAACTTTCTATATTAAAAGGGACAAATGTTCTAGTCATTCTGGCTCCTTGTGCCTTGAATGCTTACATTTAATCCTGACAAACCTATAATGTATGTTATATTCATATTTCCATGATTTCAATGTTAGTGGGATTTGTATGACCGACAAGCTTTGTTCTATACCCAGTGATGATTGAATATTTAACATAGTCTTGCATTACATACTTCACTTGCATACATATGCAATTTGGTTGTGATTCTATTTCTCCCCTGTGTGATGAAGGATTGGGGGCATCTTCAAACATGTTAGGTTTCTCCATGGCTGCACAAGTGTTTGCTCCATTGATTCATGTTCCTCGGTGAAGTACCTGTCACTATCAAGAAAAAAAAAATTACATGAGATGTCAGTCCATTTTCATGTGCATTGCATCTATATACTCATAAAATCTACTCTACATGCTCATAATCACATCACATCACATCACATTAGAATACATATGCATTCATATCAAAGTATAATATGCATCTCATCATCATAATATTGACATCTCATGTACATCAAAGTAAAGAAAAATAGACAATGACATGTACACAGGGATACTCGACTCAAGATCTCGTATATATATATATATATCAAAAGAATGGATCAGTACAAAAAAGGGTGCTACTCGAGCACAATCGAACAAAAATGATACATGTGGTGCTAGCACACCAATCGATACATAGCCAGAGATCAAAATCATAGTCAGGCACAGAGCATCTAACTCAATTCCATACCCTCACCTCTAGGAGGAGTAGGAGCAGCAAGTGGCAGAGGTAGCGGTGACATATCTCGTCTAGCAGGAGGTTGTGTGCCTCCAAACTCTCACACATACTAAGAAAAGTGCTAAACTTGCAGTGTCTCATCTGGTACTACACTCGTATATGTAGCATAATAGTAGGCAGCCCGAGCTGACTAAAAGTGGATCTCATCCTGTGCCAACTCCAATCTCTTCTTGGTAGTCTCCACATGCTCTCTCCATAAATCTATCTCTCGCTATCTCTCCACCAGCTGCACATCCCATACTGCCACTAAAATCTACAAATCCCCCAACTGTAGGTAGGCCTAACGAATCCTCTCTTGGTACTATCGTAATGTGTCTTGCATCCCACCTATTGGCTGATCTAACATATCCTCATCTAGCATCTCTGGTGCCTGCCGCTATGGTGGTGCCTCCTACTGTGGTGGCACCTGCTACTATGGAGCCTCCTACTAAGGGGATTGCTCCTCTGTCCTCTGTCTTTTCCACCGACTATGTCCTGTCCCACTGCCTCCGACAACTGGGTCTGATCCCATCTGATGTAGGGGAATCTACATCTATTGTACCTCATTCCGGACCCATGACTTCTATTGTGGCTAACCTGGTGGCTGTGGTTGTGCCTTCTGTTGCTGAGGCACCTGCCTCTATGCCTGCCCTGCCATCCCCAATGGATCTGTAAAGCATGGGAATGGATGGCTGATCAAAAATGACTAATATGTAGGCGTCATGCTTGCATCTACTACCTCTGGTAGGTAGTCCCATTGAACTACAACTAGGCTGTGAATATCTATCATGGATTACCCTGGATCCATCCGTGGTGGCCATCCCCGCTCAACATCCTTCTACAACCTAGCATAGGTGCAGTACTCAATAGAAATGTCTTGTGGTCAGCCATACTGCCACCACACTCATGAAATCACAAATCTCTCTATGACTAATATGGTCCTACCTGCCAGAGGTCGAGAACTAAACATCCATGGTAGCTTTCTGGGGGCATCATCCCAGTCCTCTCTCTCTCGCCAGGGTCACCATACAATGGACACCAGGTCATCAAGACATATCCTCCAGTGCTCAGTCTTACCCAAGTGGACCTAGGTAATGTGCCCTTGATATCTGCATATATAGGGTTGCATGGGCTCTTTGGCATCCTCAAAAATTGGCCTGCATAGGGGAAGGAGCTCCCATGCCCATACCTGTAAGACGTACACTCCAGTTGCCATCGTCTTCTTCTCATGGAAGAGGACCTTGTGTATCTCATGGAAAAGATGGGCCAACATGCATTGACCCCACCCAAAGATCTCAAGGGCCTCTAACATCTTGTGAAGCATAGCTCCCCACCCACACTCCAAACCATGTTGTCCTTTGTCAGGACATAAGAAATAGCTCAAAAATATAGCTAGCACAGATGCCAACCTATGCGTCAGTCCATAGGTGTGCATTAACTCATCTGAGCTGATGGCCTTGCCCCTAGGTAGCTCTCTCCCAAATACAATGGATAGTGCATCTATCCTTGCTCGGGGCACTGTATCATAGATGACCCGAGCGTCGTGAAAGGGGATCCTCAGTAACCTCCATATATCCTCTAGGGTGATCGTCATCTCACCCATCGCCAAATGAAAAGTTTTCATCTCTGAATGGAAATGCTCCATCAAAGTTGTCAGTAAGTTGTGATTCACCATCACGGTTGGAATCTGGCATAGTGAAGATAAACCCCCAATCGAGCAATGTGTGCCCGATCAACATCATCGAGACTCCAAAATAATTCCCCATATGGTGGGTAATGCGATCTGATGTGACATCACTAAAGACCTCCTGCATGCACAACAAAAATGAAAAATGAAACAATCAGTATCATGTTGAAATGATACACCAAAACAAATTAAAATGCAATTTTTGAGCATGAAAGTGAAACCTTTAAGCATGAATGTCACGAGATTTTGCACGAAGTTCTCCAAGTCTCGTGCAAAAATCTTAAATCTCACATGAAGAATCATTTCGTTGCATGAGAAAAGATCTTTTTGCACAAGAAATGAAATTCCTTTGCACATAGAATCTTGTTCTTCATGTGAGAGATGAGCTCCGCCCACGCGAAGATCCTCCCCACCGCGTGCAAAGAAACAATGCACCCTGTTTCTTCGCGCGAAGAAAGAAGATCTTCATGTGAAAGATGATAGGTCTCGCATGAAGACCTATTGGACCTCCTAAAAAAATGCTAATAAATGCAATAAATAACCTAGAAATGTGTGAAAGCAAAAGTACAAAGGTAAGAAATCGATGATTCACTAGTGGTCCATAGTCAGCTAGTCAACTGTGACGTCTGGAGCACTCAAATCAATGATATCTCACATTAACTGCCATATCTCTCTCAAAGCTCAAAATCACTAGAAGACAAAAGCACAAATGAGTTTGGAAATGACACCTTGGACCCTTAAATAGTTGTTGACCAAAATTTTCAAAGTGCTCTGATTTGTGCAAAAATCACCCCCTAGCTAATTGGACCATTCTAAATCCATTTTCGGGATCGAATTCAAAATCTAGCACACATAAGTGCCTCAAAAATATGTTTTAATGTTTTGGGGACCGACATGATCAAACGCTTGTGCAGTCTAAATTTATCTGATAGCTTGGGATTCCTAAAATCTTTTCAATTCTAAATTCTTCATATTTTCAAAATTCATTTTGAAAATCTTCAACTCAAGTCATCTTTGCTTAATTCTAGTCAACTAATGGTCAAACTTGGTCTTCTGGACCTCAAAAGCACACTAAACTCACTCTAAATCATCTTCTAATCATTTTGATCTCTTCCATATTCTACTAAAATAAGAATCATCCCCAAAACAAGGACTGATTTTTAGGAGTTGAGGTTTAGACTGTCCTAATACCTATCCACTGAACTCAAACCAAAAATGTTATAAGATGTGATCAAATGATCAAAAGATGAAACAAATGACAATGATGCCAGAAAGAGGTGGACAAGATGCCCTGAGTGATGAGATGCAATGATGATACTAGTGCAATAAACATATCAAAGAATCTAGTGATGCATGCAAAACCAAACATATATCTATCAAGTATCACTACTTAAGAGAGCAAGTACAAGAGAAGAAAATGAGGCTTGAATATGTAAAATTGACAGAACAAATTTTTGACATATTTACCAAACATTTTCCTAATGATGCTTTTGAGTATCTAAGAGGTAAGTTAGGGATCCTTCCCTAAATTGTTTATTTGGAAGTTGATAAGTATTATTCTAATAATTTGAATAATGGGAGACACTTCTTCGAATTGAGGGAGTTTAGTTATTGCTAACATTGATTTTAGTAAAATAATTCAATGATTTTATTAAAAGACAATGGGAATTAGTTTAATGATTTAAATAAGTAAATAATTATCTTTTGACTATTTTAGAAAAAAAAAATTAGAATAATGGCTGATTGATGATGACCCTAGGAATCAAAGAGGTCCTTAAGCATATGGAACAAGATGAGGCCAAACTCCAAGCACTTTGAAGGCAAGTCCAGATTCTAAAGGGATATCTAGCCAAATTAGTTGGTCCTCTAGATCTTGAACACCCTGAGTGGACTTTGAACACTATTCTCAGAGAAGGGGGAGCAGGGCATATTGATCCATTTTTGAAAGCCTATCAGCAGTGGTAGGAAATTTTTGATGAGAAAGGTGTTATGATCATCACAGGGATTTCAGGAAAGTTTTGAGGAGAAAGGTGTTACAATCATCACAGGGAATTTGAAGTTACTGCATGCTACACAAGAGGATGTGAATAAAATAATAGCAATTTTGAAGCAAAAATTTAGTATTATGGATGAAGTATGGGCCTAGAGTTTTCAGCCCTTCTCCATGAATTAGAGCATTTAAATGTCGAAACTGATTGATGATGACCCTAGGAGTCAAAGAGGTCCTTAAGCATATGGAATAGGATGAGGCCAAACTCTAAGCACTTTGAAGGCAAGTCAAGATTCTAAAGGGATATCTATCCAAATTAGTTGGTCCTCTAGATCTTTAGCACCCTGAGCGGACTTTGAACACTGTTCTCAGAGAAGGGGGAGCAGGGTATATTGATCCATTTTTGAAAGCCTATCAGTTATGGCAACAAAGTTTTAAGGAGAAAGGTGTTACGATCATCACGGGGAATTTGAAGTTACTACATGCTACATAGGAGAATGTGAATAAAATCATAGCAATTTTGAAATAGGACTTTAGTATTATGGATGAAGTATGGGCCTAGAGTTTTCAGCCCTTCTCCATGAATCAGAGCACTTAAATGTTGAAAGTATTATTCATTTAATAAAGTTTGAGCTTTATGATATATCAAATTTATTTTCAACTTTTAAATCTTAGAATGAGCATTCCATGAAGGAAATTTTTAATATTTTAATATTTTGAATTTTTACCATATCCTTCTATTTTACCTTGGTCAAACCTTTAATTGACTGCTAACTAGGCACCACATGCCATCACCTTACTAGTTAGATCTACCACTTCATTGTATTGTCAGCAACTCCTACCACATGTTACCTTTTTACAACCTCAAGGCTTCAATCCTTAATTGTAAATTAATAGTTGCAAAGTCATGAAATTACCATCTCCTTAACTACGCATCGAACATCACATAGCTTCACAACCTTTCTTGATGTCTATAATTGTTGGGTGTCAATGCCAATTGATATTAACATTGAGTAGGATTTTGAATTTATCTCCTTTCATTAGATGCGTATTTAACATCTTGGAAATTCTTGGTTATTGTTTATCATATATGCCATACTCTTCATTATAATCTTCCCTAACAATTTCTCCATCGTGTGATGGTAGGATGATTACATCCTTGAACTAAATGTAACTCAATCTAAATCTCATTTCTTGGGGCATCTAGTCCCCATCTTATGTCCTCATCACTTGGGGCATCTCATCACTCGGGGCATCTTGTCCCCCTCTTTCTAGCATCATTGTCATTTGTTTCATCTTTTGATCATTGATCACATCTTATAACATTTTTGGTTTGAGTTCAGTGGACAGGTATCAGGACAGTCTAAACCTCGACTCCTAAAAATTAGGCCTTATTTTGGGGATGATTTTGAGACTCATAATTGGATCTTATCAACTCAGGTATCTAGGTGTTCTATCTGGATCCTTGAAGGTTACGCTCCATTCTGGAGATGATCTTCTAAATTCTATCAATCTTAGGTATTTAGGTGTTCTATCTAGATCCTTGAAGATTATGCTCTGTTCTAGAGATGATCTTCTAAATGCTATCAATCTTAGGTATCTAGGTGTTCTATCTAGATCCTTGAAGGTTACGCTCCATTCTGGAGATGATCTTCTAAATGCTATCAATCTCGAGTATCTAGGTGTTCTATCTAGATCTTTGAAGGTTAAGCTTTATTATGGAGATAATCTTCTAAATGCTTATCAATCTTAGGTATCTAGGTGTTCTATCTGGATCCTTAATGGTCAAACTTCATTCTAAAGAAACCTTTTAAATGCTTATCAATTTTTGGTATCTAGGCTTCCGGCTTGGATTCCTTGGGATTAAGCTCTATACTAGAGATAGTCCTTAAAAGCTTATCAATTGGTCTTTGTATCATCAACTTCAGAACATATCACATCTTTGCATCATGCTTTCTAATTTTCTTTGAATTTAACGTGTTGTTCGCACATTCATTCAAAGAGGGGCAAAATGTAATACCCCAAAATTGGCCCATTGCCATAATACCAATTCTACTCTATTCTAAATCAATTCTAAAGTCCTATTTCACTAGGCAAATTCTTATTTTGAGTTTTGCTACTTGACTTAATTGTCAAATGCTTAAAACCCTAATCTGCATTAATTAGAGTCTTTATTTAATTCTTATAGTATTGACTCACATGAGTCACATTAAACCTATTGATTAAGATTTAATTTAATTATGAAGTATTTATACTTTAATTAAATTAAATTATCTCCTAAGGCTAATGTACTATGGAATTAAATTTATTTAATTTAATAAATATGCTTATTTTAATTAATTTAACAAAATTATTTAATTAAATGGAGAAGCTACTTATAATTAACTAAGAAAAGTTATTTAATTAAATGGGAAGCCATTCCAAATTAATTAAATGAAGTTATTTAATTAAATAAGAAAAGTGTCTCTAATTAATTAAATAGAATTATTTAATTAAATGGAAAAAGGTAATTATGAGAGCATATCTCATTTTATTAAATTAAATATCTCTCCTAATTTCTCTTTAGTTCAAGAATGGAAATTCTCAATTCACTACTAATCAAATTAGAAGTGACCCGGATCACTGGCTTTTACACTAAAGTCTATCTGAGCTTACTAACTCTTACACTCAAATCTGAGTTAGTTAACTCTCTTTAATTTGGGAATCTTCCTTTATAACTGAATCTCACCTTAAATCTTGACCGTTGATTGAAATCGATCTCAACCATTTATGGGTTCCAGGAAAATCTATTTTAGAGACCCTCATCTCTTCAATTTTGAGGGATGAATAAGAATTTGCATCGAATTGCTATTGAAATTCATACTCACATTTGCTTACATTTGCTCATATTTGCTCACATTTTTGCATACATCTTGCATTCTTAGTATAAATTCATTTAGCTTAATTATGCATAGGTTAATCTAGTTTTGTTTCAATTGTTCCTAGATTAGAATGCGTTTCTCATTTTAGAATAACTTGCATATTCATTTAGACTAGCTTCATTTTATCAAATCCTTCATTCTTAGAGGGTCTGGTTGCTCGCACCTCGATTCTGAGGATATCAATGGGCAAAATCCCTTTAGATAGAAGGCCATAGGTTCACTTGTTGGATGATTTTTGGATGGGCAATCCAGTTTTCATTCTGAGATGAATCCTCATATAAAGACTATGTTGAAGTGTGTGTGTGAAGCATAAGGCCACATTTCGCATATACACCTCTCAAATATTTGAGAAACCATTTAACTGCATTCCAATGCTCAATTCCTAGATGATTCGTATGCCTACTAACAACTCCTACTATATGTGCAATATCTAGTCTAGTACCTATCATAGCATACATCAAGCTTCTTATAGCTAAAGCATAAGGTACCTTACATGATATCTTATCCTCCTCTTCTTTTGTCTTGGGACACATGTCCTTAGTCAACTACAAATGACTAGGAAAAGGTGTACTAACAGCTTTAGCATTCTCCATAGACAAATTTTCCAACACCTTTGCAATATAATTAGCCTAAGATAATGCCAATTTCCTATTCTTCCTATCTCTGCAAATCTTCATACCAGTGATTTTTTTTGCTACCCCCAAATCCTTCATAGAAAATGCATGTGTTATTTGTTCCTTTAACCCCTTAATGTGATCTATGTTAGACCCAACTATAAGCATATCATCAACATATAAACTTAAAATAATGTAGCTGCTATCATCCAACCTCTTAAAATAAACACAATGATTTCAGTGACACCTGCTATATCCATACTCATGCATAAACCTGTCAAATTTTAGATAACATTGTTGAGGTGCTATCTTCAAGCCATATAAACTTTTCTTCTATTTGCACAATATGTTCTCCTTACAATGGACCTCAAATCCCTATGGCTGTACCATATAGATCTCTTCATCCAAATCACCATGAAGAAAGGCTCTTTAAACATCAAGATACTTCAAAAAAAATCTTCAGTAGCTACAATACTTAAAATAGTGTGAATAAAAGTCATTTTAACAATAGGAGAAAATATCTCATCAAAATCAATTCCTTTTTCTGTGCAAATCCTTTTACAACTAACCTAGCTTTAAATATTTTCTTACCTCAATCCTCTTCTTTTAACCTATAAAACCATTTTTTCTATAAATCCCTTTTACCTATTGACAACTTGCATAAATCCCATGTCTTAGTTTTCAGCAAAGAGTCCATTTCATCTTTCATTGTAGACTCCCACTAAATCTTTGTATCCACCTGCATAGCTTCATCATAACATTCAGTTTCGTTAGCATCAATAAGTAAAATAGAATACAAAGAAGGAGAAAATATTTTTCAAGGTCTACTTAGCCTTATTGACCATCTAACATTCACTAGGGTGTGTGGTATGTTTTGTTGTAGTTGTTTCAAATCATGAGGAACTGTTGGAACATCATCTTTTAGAGTATCATCCAACACTACATAATCATTTTCTTTCTTCTTATGTTTTTGCAACAGATCTTTGTACAATACTTTCTCATTGAATAAGGTATTCCTACTGCATACAATTTTATGGTTTGCAAAATCCCAAAGCCTATAACCAAATTCATTAATGTCATATCCAACAAATACACATTTCTTTGACTTAGCTTCCAACTTGGTTCTATTATCAAAATCTATATGAGAAAATGCTTCACAACAATAGGTTTTAAGAAAAGAACAACTCACCTTCTTACTAGTCCATGCTTCCTTTGAAATACCACAACCCAAAGGAGTAGAGGGACCTCAATTAATCAAATATACAATAGTATTAATGACTTCCACCCACATGTTTAAGGGAGATCCTGCATGCCTCATGCTTCTTGCATGCTCTATTATAGTCTTGTTCATGCATTTAGCCACTCCATTTTCTTATGGAGTCCTTGGAATAGTTTTCTATATATGACTACAATTAAAGGAGAAATAATCTTGAAATTCATGACTGCAATACTCACCATCATTGTTAGATCTGAGAAATTTTAATTTCTTACTAGTCTCATTTTCAACCAAGCATTTCCATTTCTTAAAAGTTTGAAATACATCAGATTTTTTTCTAAGGAAATAAACCCATACTTTTCTAGTTGCACCATCAATAAATGTAATATAATAATGATAGCCAACAAGGGAGGATACCTGAGATGGTCCCCATACATCTATATTCACAAGCTCTAATCTCTCACTTTTCTTTTCCTTCTCAGTCTTCACAAAACTCACTCTTTTTTATTTTTCATACAGACAACTTTCATGAAAATCCATATTAACACCTTTTAGACTTAGTAAAACTTTCTTTGAATGAAGTACTTTCATACCTTTCTCACTCATGTGCCCAAGTTTTTTTTGCCATAGCTCTATATTAGAATCTACAATAGCTATATGTTCTCCTTGCTCAACTGGAGCAACTATTCCTAAACATTCACTTTTCTCTGAAATAGTCAAAGTTTAAGGAAAAATATGATTTGCATAGAGATATAAGGTGCCTACTTTCACACCTTTTTCTACTATTAGGAAATCTTTTTAAACCTTCCAATTTTTATCATTAAAAGAAACTACACAACCCTCATCACTGAGTTGCCCTATTAAAATTAAATTTCCACTCAACTTTGAAACTTGTCTTGCCTTACATAGTAGTCAATGATTCCCATTCTGCAACTTAATCTTAACTTTTCCCTTTCCAACAATTTGACAGGCTTTATTATCTCCCAAATAAACAAGCCCAAAATCCCCTTGGACAAATCAATGAAATAACCTCTATAAGGTGTAGCATGAAATCAAGAACCATAATCTAAAACCTGTGAATCATCAACACTTTATAAATATAGACACAAAGCATCCTCTTTGGATTTGTTACTTACCACATTTTTCTCCTTGTACCCTTCTAGTTTATCTCATTCATTGTTCTTTGAATTCCAACAATCTTTCTTCTTATGCCTTGGTTTACCACAGTACCAGCAATCTCTTGGTCCTTTGGATTGAGACCTCTTCCCCTTTGACTTTTCTCTTGATTTCTCATGATTTCCATAACGATTTCCTCTCTCAGTCATTCTACCTTTGCTTTGGGTATTCAAAGAACTTCTTGATGTAGATCCACATGAAGTTTTTGTATGAGTTTCCTCACTCAGAATAACACCAATCACATAACTAAATTTTAGGGTATTAGATCCAAAAATAGAATTACTTAAAGCCATTACCAAGCCATTCCAACTTTCATGCAAAAACACAAAATCAAGAGAGCCCTAATTTCTTCATCAAAATAAATACCCATAGAAGATAATTGACTAGTGGGTATGTGCAAGATCATGGTCAACCAAACTATGCTCTTAAGTGGCAATAAAAAATCAAAAAATCAGGGTTATGTCAATCTGACATGCAATTTCATACTTGTTATTAACTTTATATCAAAAAGTTCAGAGAAAAGAATCTCTAGTAAATTGAATATAGTTTCTAAACTACTAGGACTTATGTCAAAAAATAAAATTGATTGGTCAAAATTTTGAATTTTAATGCAATATTACAAAAATTTCAGAATAAAAAAAATAAGTAGACGTATGTCTGACTACTTTAATCAAAATCAAATGATAGTATATTTTAATAATATTCTAGATATAAGTAGTAGACTCATGCCTAGATGTAACACATATTTTTGGATATTTTTATTCTAAATAAATAATTGTAAGAATTTTCCTAAGGGAAAAATTCACCCAAGAACTAAGAACTCAAACACAAGCAAATAATAGACCAAAGAGAGAGAGAGAGAGTATGATCAGAATAACAATGTATTCAATAACTGGTTCATTAGAGTATACTAGGAGTGCCTGCATATAAAGGCCTTAGAAGAGCTTCTAGAATGCATAGAAGTTAGCATCATGATGTGTCATACAACTAAGCACATGTCCACTAGATATGGGTTATCCTCCATTAAGCATAGAAGTAAGTGCAGTGATGAGAGGATAAGCCTTCAAGGGTGTGACACGCAAAATAGTGTTGTAGACACCATGTCCTAAAATAGAGTTGCGTACTCTTGTGTTGTCTACATGACAACTCAAAAGGTGTGCAAACTCCTAAGTATCTCACAAATAAAAATAATAAAATAATGCAAAATAATTAACAAATGCCTTAACCTAAGTAAACTTAAGTAAGTGTAATAAGTGAATACTTATTTACACCAACAATAATAAATAATTAAGTTTTTACTTTAATATTTTTGGAATAAAAAAATCTCATGTCTGACCACCTTAACTAATTCAAAACTTTGCAAAATTCAAATTTTCATTATTTTTCCTTATAGTAGAAGAAACATAGAATGTGATGCATCTTTTGGATTTAAAAAATGTTGTACCATTTGCAAGTTATAGTTATTTTTCAAGTAGTGTGTTAATCAGCACTTTATATGTAACTCCATTAGAAAATAAGTAATAGTTACTTACTAAACTCATAATTTGAAAAATCTTACATTTCTAAAAAGATAAGAACATTCTTAAGAAACCTTTTTCATTTCATCAAATTTTGGTGAAAAAAATGTCATCAACTACATGTTTGAGGTAAAAATCACATAAAAATAGAGCAAAAGAACATTTTTAGGATGTTTATAAAGTTGACCATATAGGTTTGGTATCAAAAGATATAGTAGACTTTATAAAGATATTAATTGTTTTCATTTAGTATCATGGTGGGTGGGAAAAAATTTGGAATAGATTTTGAAATGGTTTGAGATATTTTAGAACTACAAATTTTTTAGATTGCCACTTTTTGGTACACCATGGTCCTGCACATACCCTAGTAATAGTATTAAATTTATTTAAATGATTTGCAATAGATCCACCTTCTGTCATCTTCATATTAAATAAACACTTCATGATAAATACCATGTTTGAAGTAGAGGGCTTTTAATATAGTTTTGCTAGGGTTTGCATCAACTCTTTAATTTTCTTTCCTTTTGTAATGTTAAATGTCACTGAAGGTGCCAAGCATAATCAAATACTTTCAAGTTTCTTTCTGTCTAAAATCTCTCAATCCTCATTTGTCATAGTTCCTAGTTTTTTTTTCTTCCAATGGCTTCCATAAATCCTTCTGATAAAAATAGTCCTCCATTTGCATCTTCCATAACTGAAAGTTTTTCCCATTAAACTTCTCCACCTTTAGCTTACCATCATCTGCCATCGCTCCCACTCAACCATGAGACCTTCCTATAAAGGATTCTTAATAATAATTTAACAATTATGCTTGATATTGTTAAATAGGTATATATATTTTTTGTTTTTTTGTTTTTTTGGTAATTATTGGTATTTTTATAATTATACTTGTTTAGTATAATTCATTTAAATTTTTTTAAAAAAATTGATAACCATCTAGCTCTAATACCACTTATTAGGATTTACCTCAAACAAAAATAATAATTACATGCTAATATAACCAACATTAGAAAATAATAGAGTGCACATAAGAGAACACAAGACACCAAGATTTAATGTGGTTCACCCAAACCCTGGGCTACATGCACGAACAACAAGTCCAATATTATTATTATCTAGTGATTACAATCAGCAATCCCTTACAGCTCAATACCACCATAATAAGCTACAATATCACCACTACATTATGAAATCCTTAACCCTAAGCTCTTTTTATACAATATTTTGTTGCTTACACAATTATGGGTAAAATAAGTTGTCCAATAAGAGAAATAGTGGCTGATGTGTTTTACAATATTAGGTCATTTTCGGCTTTGGAAAAACCCCCATAGGGGTGTTTCCCCTCGACCCCACCTTGTATTGCAATAGGGAGCGCACTTGGGCTACTACCCTAGGACCCCATAGGGGTACTGCCCTTTGACACCATCTTGTGGGAACTGCCCCCAAATCCCCATAGAAATAATATGGGGAGAAATCTATGTCAAATAAACCTTCGAGTTTGATTAGGCTCCACATCACAATAAACACATTCTCTAAGAATATATTGAATAAACTAAACTCTGAAGATCTCCCTAATATGATAGTAGAATAAGATATTGTCTCTATATTAATTCCCAATTCAAGACTTCCTAACTACCACTTTGAAGATTCATGACCTTATATGCTAGAGCAAGGAGATAAATATTTCTCAATTCTCTAGATACATAGAAGAAGAAGATGTCTTACACACACACACACACACACACACACACACACACACACATTTATGTTTGTGTATATGTATGTATTTATCTCCCTTTATTTTCCATATTGCTCCATTATTTAAAACATATTAATCAAATATTTCTCTCCCTTATGATATGAATATTGGTTTAGCAACATCTTCAACTCATTCTCTCCCTTTAGATTTACTCCATATCGTGCAATATATTATGCCCCCATTTTAAAAACATGATTAGAAACATTCCTTCAACCATCCTTCTAACTCACATATTTCCTTTTTTTCCAATCTTCTTTCTATAAAAATCTATCAAATTGCCTTTAAAACAAAAAGGTCCTATATTTATAAGTATTCTTCCTATTTCTTGAGAAAATTTATTTTGAAGGTGATTTTGAGTTGAATTAGATACTTGAAAATGATATCCATTTATATCAATCATAGAGAAAAACCTAAAACAATAATTTCCCTTGTCAAAAGGGGGGCTTCATTTGAACAATTCCCAAGTGCCTTTGTTTGAAGCCTCTGTAGGGCCACTCACATAACCCAAGGATACTAGAGAAGACACCAATGAGATGAAAGGTAGACGAAAACAAAAATCTTCTAGGTAGAGAAATAAAATCTCCTAGATGCATGGAAAAGAAATCCTTAATGAAAAAGGCCACAAATAGACAACAGGAGGGAATACACCACTATGTTCATCCTCAAAAGTCAAGAAATAGAACCTAGCCTTGATAACATGGGAAGGCTTAAGGAAAGCTATGTGTTATGGAAGTTTGTACCAAAAGCCCCAACTACTATAGAACCACTATACTCATAAAATTTACTAGATGCTCCATCAAGAATTGAGTTATAAATGATATCATCCATTCAATTGTTTACCTTCATTTCTATTGGAATCTTTTAGACAACATGATTATAACATACCTTTTTAATTATTCATTTGTTATGGAAGTTAGACTATTTTTGAACAATAAGCTAATTTTAAAGTATTTATTTCTAAATTTAATAGCACAATAGTATAGTATTTACCTATCTATAGATTTTTTTGTCAGATCAAATCTAAAAAATTATAGGATTTCTCATTGAATTAATGTTATATGTTTTGAAGGCTAAGTCACAAAGGAATTAATTATTAAATTTATTATATGGAATGAAGAAATACACATCTTGGAATTTTTTTAAAAATGTTTTTACTATTATCTTAGTGAGTAGAAAATTAAAATAATTAAAATTTTGGTCTTAGAATAAATATATTGAATTGAAATATTTTATTAATACTATGTAAATTTAAAAATTAATAAAACTTAAACAATCCAATTAGTAAGACAAAAGCAATTATTTTTTGAATTAAATTTATTGCATAGACCAAAATGATTGCACATATATATTAAATACAATGTATTTGATTTAAAACTTCATGATGGACAATTGAAATGATAGTAATACACGAATCTCATGAAACTGGTAGTAGTTGTGTGAAAACTCTAGAGAGAGATCGAGGCATGAGACAATTCTTGAGCCTGGGTAGGATACATGTTTGCATCATGACCAATAATTGACCATTCTATTCATATTATAGAGAGATTTCCCTTGACCTGGGTATGGTGATAATATGGTCATCCCCATGATATAGCATAGGAGTACTATTTGTATGCATCATACTCTATTATGAGAGTATAACTTGATGACCTGGTAGCAGTTGTGTGGCAACCCTAGAGAGAGATTGAGGCATGGGACAATTCTTGAGCCTGACTAGGATATATGTTTGCATCATGACCAATAATTGACCATTCTATTCATATTATAGAGAGATTTCCCTTGACCTAGGTATGGTGATAACATGGTCATCCCCATGATATAGCATAGGAGTACTATTTGTATGCTCACTTCGCCGAGGAGGTGAAGAAGGCCTAGTCCATGAGGATGGATCTAGGCTATTTAATGATAGATGTATGTGGTCTCACCCATGCTCGATGGGATTACTTATCGATAGTCATAGATTACAAAGTTATTCCCAAGTAGAGGGAATATTTTCCTAGTCATCCATTCCCATGACTCACAAAACCTAGTGGGTATGTGTTGTGGTTCCACAAAATATGCCCCATTTTCTTTAGAAATGCCACCCCCCCCCCCCCCCCCCAAATTTTTTTGTGGCTTTTGGAATCCTAAAAATTTCGGATCCGAACAATTTTGAGGTCCCTCATAAGTCCCTAGTTCATGTCTACGTCTTGTCAAGGAAGCTCAAAATGTTATAAATTTAGGAGATTCAAGAGAAACAAGTTAAAATTAAGAATTTTGGTGCACTAGGCGCACCTAATTAGGTGTGCTAGTGCACCCAAAATGATAAAGAGCTTTTTGCACATTATAAATAGACAGTTGCACACTAATGCTAGGCTTTCCCAAAACCTATTTTAAGGGGGGGAACCCTATCCTTCCTCACCATGTCTTTTATTTTCTTGTTGGTGCATAAGTGTCTTCATCTTCTCTGCTACTCTCCACATCTACCTTCACATCTATGCACTTAGCTAGGTGTGCTTCCTGCCTCCTTCCATCCAAATACCCTGTGCAAATAAAACACACACCTTAAGTAAGGGGGGTGTGCAATAGTGCACCTGATTTGATGCACTGCTATGGACCCCGTGAAACATTGGAAAAAATTAATTAAATTTTTTTTTTGAAAGAAATAACCCACATCTAGGTGTGCTATTGGACACCCAATATGGGTTTTGAAATAGACAAAAGTTTAAATCGAAAAGAACTTGCACCCTATTTGGGTGTGCACTAGCACATCTTTCTAGGTACACTAATGTGCACCCAAATTGATGAATTGATGAATTGATGAATAAAAAAAAATTTAAAAACCTAAAAAGGGCTATCAATATCATTTGGTGTGTAGTAGTGCAACTCACATATTTTTTGGGTTTTTGATGCAATTGGTGTTTGATTTCTTGTCTGACATAGTTCTAGAATTTAATTTAATCATTTTTAGTCCTAATTCTAGACTAATGGATTTCTTTCATGTAGATATATAGCATCTTTTTTAGCTTCCTTGGGTGAGAAAATAGCACTTAAACCTGTAGTTTGGACAAGTTCCAAGGCCTTCCAACAAAATTGGGGTTCCAATATGACTACTCAGAAATCAAGGATACAAAGTTGGGGGAATTTTTGGAGGTTTGTAACAAACCTACTCAAAGGTCTACTATGGTCTCTACACGGATCCAATCAGGGTTGTGAATGCAACTTCACACTCGATGTCAATAAAATCTTTAGAGCTCATAATAACATTTGTGGAACACTTTGTACTTGAGGAGAGGATTGTAAAGAGTATAACTAGGGAAATTGTCTGTAATGTCCCCTTTTTAGCATTCATAGCATGATGTTGCCATTAGCCTATTTCCCCACAATCCTGTAGGCTAACTAGGACATTAGAGGGGCTCAGAGGCCATTTGGCCTAGACAGTTTCAGTTGCAGGTCTTTCTGAGGGGTTCTGAGGCAACTTTGGGCATACTTACTATTTATAGTAAGTCATCTTGGACATGGCCGGACATTCAATCACAGTGGTATGTCGATGGTAATTGTTTAAAATCAATAGGAAGACTTA
Source organism: Cupressus sempervirens (assembly GCA_028749045.1). Classification (NCBI taxonomy): domain Eukaryota; kingdom Viridiplantae; phylum Streptophyta; class Pinopsida; order Cupressales; family Cupressaceae; genus Cupressus; species Cupressus sempervirens. The sequence goes on along the minus strand of CM053785.1, from coordinate 826,387,379 downwards.
TTTATCATTGATAAGATTTTTTATGCATTGATAAAGCCATTTTATAAAGTTAAATTTAAATATTTAACTTTATTAATGTATAGACTATAGTTTGTGGGAAATATTTAAATTAAAAGAGTTCCCTTTATTTTTATAACACATTGGAGACATAAGGTACATAAAGGGAGTTATGTTTTATCCCACATTGAGAAAATGAAGGATTGAGCTCTTGTGAGAACACTATAAAAGAAATGGAAGAGCTTTTTTTTTGTAAGCTTGGATGAAGATTAATGTTATGTTGCTAGATATCTGATTATCGGGCTTGGAGGACAGAATCCCTCTTTGCTAGCATTCTCTTCATTGTTGGAAGACATAGTCAGGAGGATCAAGGGTGTTTTCACTTCAGGAAACACACTAGGTTTCATTTGGGGCATCGCATAAAGAAATTTACAAGGGTTTGAGATGCAGATCTGAAGTTAGTTATTGCTATAGTGCCACATGAACAGTATTTTGCTACAGTCGGCATGAACAGTATTTTGCTATAGTATGGCATGAACAGTGTTGGTATCAAGTTTACTTGTTTTTCTAGTTGATTAGAAGTTTGGAGGGCTGCCGACTACATCTACAAAATACTACGACAACTAATTCCAAGTTTCTTCTGTCAAATTTTGATACTTTGCATAATAATTGTTGAATACAAGTCTGAATAGTTGTTGCAACCTTTAAGGCAGCTGTGAGTGCACATCTACATTTAAAAATCACTCTTTATCAGCAGATTGAAAGAGTTTCCAGATTTTTCATATATTGTTGAATGTGTGCCAAGTGTTTGTGAAAATGTTATGATGCGCACATATTATGCATTTTAATGTCACTTCATAGTTGTTCATAAATCTACTCATTGGAAAGAAATTTATTGAGGAAATCAGCTTTATGAGTTTGCATACAAAGTGTTTGACAATATTCCTTAAGTTAAATTTCTACAAGTCAAAGTTCAAATTAGGGGAGGATATTACATTGTCCTTGATCTCCAACCTGAAAACATTGAGAAGGTATTCCATCTCCCACATGTAGATCAATTTATCAAGCTTACCTATGAACAAGCAGAAAGGTGGTACCAACATCATATTGAGGAAGCCTCTGATATCATTCAATCATCCTACCTTATAGAGAAGACTCCTTTGGGAAAAAATATCAGTAAAGTTGACATGACCAAAGGATATATGAAAGAATACATTCGATGCTCAATTATACTTTTAAGTAGGGTTATGGGTTTGCCAAAAAGAAAACATTTGAACATCTTTATGGTGCATTTTATCGAGACCATCAAGATAGAAAAAATGCCACTTGATTGGGCCTCTACTTTGATTGAAAATTTATGTGAATAGTTGGAGGCAACAAAGAACAAAAGAAAGTTCTATATGACATCATATTTTGTGTTATTTTTAGCCACAAGGATGATATACTATCTAGGGTTGTACAAGAGGGGTATGCAAGATCCTAATGCATGGCAATATATTGTCTACCCTCAATTGGTAAAGAAGAGACTCTCAGGCAGAGTAAGGAGTATAGAATTGTTAATGATGTCTTCATATTCACCATAATCATATGCATAGAAGGATATTATGCAAAGAGATTATCAGATGATGTAGTGGCACAGATAATGGTACATGGAGCATACTACATTCAATTCAAAAAATTTACATATCTAAGGGTAGCTGGTACCACTATCAACTTGAAGAAGCTTATGAGGTGTGCTTGTGATAGACCTATCCTCTTGGAGATTTCTTGACAAATTGTCTCTGCATACAACAGATTCAGAAAACAACATAAACATTGTTGAACATGGCCTCTTCCCATATGACCTTTTGGGGTTCTTTAAAAACAAGATATTTCATGCTTTGAATGTGAATGGGATCAATATTCCTTAGAAGAGTATATTTCTCCAAGGCTGTGTTTTGATAATATCAAGAGAGAACAATATCTAGTAGGCAAGACATTCTACCATGAAGAATCCATTGAGGATCATTGGATGAATGCTACAAATTATTACAATGTCCAAATAAGGGATTATTGTAGGATGACTTTTTACTTGGTAGAAAAGGCCATGAAGATAAAGATTCCATTGAAGACATTGCAATAAGACTCAAGGGAGCTACCTGATCCTTTGTTCAATGTAGATAAAATTGGGGAATGACCCATAGTGAATGTTGAGGTTGATAGAGAAGAGAATTCTAACATTAACCATAGGGTGAGGCGCATCATTAAAATGATGCAGTATTGGATGAAGAAACCATTTAAACTTGATCTAATACCTAAAATAGTAAGCTTCCATGCACAAGCTTGTGCGACCAAAGGTCGAGGGAAGAGAGTCACCATCCCTACCTTTATAGCTTAGTCACCAATAAGACTTGAAATAGTGTACCAACTTGATAGATGGGTTGGATACTACCACCCTCAAGAGAGAAGAGGAAAGGGAAAAAGAAAGAGGAATTCTCCCTAGAGAGTTAAGATTGAAGAGGGTGAAATCCTAGCACCTCTATAGCAAAAAGAAGTAAATGAACAAGGGCCAGAGGATACTGGGGCATCACAAGTTTAGGATGACCCGCAATTGCCACCAGCTACTACACATAGCCAAACAAAGACATAAGTTGAGATACAAGAGGTCTCTCCACCTTGGCAAATAAAACAAGAATCCTTTGTTGTTCCTAAGAAAGGAAGAAATATCAAGACTCTAGTCAAGAAGAGGCAAAGGATGATCCAAAAAGTAGTCCCTGTCCCATCAATCCTGAAACCCATTCCTAAGGAAGATGAAGAAGAGGATGATGAGGACAATGTACCTTTGAGTAGAAGAACTCAGCTAGCAAGAGCCATGAAATAGGAAAGGAGAAGAAGTTCTATTGCTACTCCACTACCAATCCAAGAAGAACCTCTGCAAACAACCACATCAGAGGATGAAATGCCACAATGGATTGATGAGTAGGATGTAGGGAGAATTAATGCCTTTAAGATGTCAGATTTTGATTTCATGCCCATTAAACCAAATTATTTGGGGACAAGATCTAAGATATACCAACTAATGAACCTCAATAGGAGGATTGGGATCAGATGCCAACATAGTCACAAGCTCCTGAAGTTACTCTTTCATTCCCATTACAACTCATAGCTATTATAGATAAGGGCTCTGCTACTCCTCTACCATTAGGTACCAAAGAAGAACAAGTTAAAAAGGAACAAGAGGAAGAACCACAACAAGTATCAACTGATGAAGTGTCTAGAGAAGGAAGAATGATTGAATATCCTCAAAAAGCCTCCTAGGATATAGAGGTAAGAACTGTGGGCTCTACCAAAACCAAGGCTGTGGAGGGAGAGCCATCACAGGGAGAGAAAACCTCATAGAGGAGTGATAAGAGAAAAGGGATAGAAGAACAAACTTCTTCATCATCAAAAGGTAGGCCTTCAGAAAAATGCATCCCAAGATGGTTGCAAAAAGAAATGATAAGGAGTAAAAGGAAACAATTTAATGCTAATGAAGAAGATATGATAGAGTTAAACAAGGTTCTGAGGATACCTAAGTCCCCATGAAAAGAAGCAAGAGCATTGATGTTTATTAACAATGATTAGAACTAGGATTTATTTACAGAAGTGGCTATTCCTCCTCCTAATTCAAAAATAGAAGATTTGAATCCACAAGATTACCAAATCAGAGAAGTTATGTATGGGAAGCTCACATTAGACATAGCGAAGTTGATGGTTACAATGGGCATCAAGGAGGTATTTAGAAGTTTGGAACAAGAAGGGGCTAAACTGATAACACTTCAAAGGAAAAATGAAATCCTAAAGGGATATTTAGTTGAAGTTGTTGGTCCCTTGGATCCTGAACACCCCAAGGAGACTCTCAATGCTACACTTGAAATAAGAGATAGGGGGGTTGTACAATTAGATCCATTTTGAATGCTTGTCAACAATGGTGAGAATGTTTTGAGGAAAAAGGTGTTCTAATCATCCAAGGAAATTTGAAACTACTTCATGCTATGTAGGAAAATGTGGATAAAATGGTAGCAATTTTGAAACAAGATTTCAGTATTATGGATGAGGTAAATGCATGGGGAAAAGATTTATAGGTGCTAAAGGTGATAAAGGGCCATAGATATAGAATTCTCATGGATGTATATGCTATAGAGGATCTAGATTTAATTGATGATTGGATAGAAAAGATAGTGAATAGAAATAAAGTAATGGAGTCATAACATGCAGAGATCCACTGGCTCAAGGATCAAACCCGTGTGCAAATTTTGGAAGCAAAGAAACATTATAGCAATGCATGTTTGGACATTTTTAAAGACAATGAATAGGAGAAATTAATATCTATAGAGGTAGTAGTCTATAAATTTAGGAAGGATTTTGATGAGGTTTCTAGTGATAAATATATCTAATAGGCATTCAAGGTAGAAGAAGTCTTGCTAGAGTTGGATACTAAACTCTGGGATTTTGCTGAAACTTGTATTGAGGTAGACAACTACATGAAAAAGGTCAAGGATAAGTATAACACCTTGGATTTACTAGATGTGCTAAATATCACTAAAATTATTAAGAAATTCAAGGGCAAGCATCTAGACATAGCTTTGGTATGAAGGGAGACAAAACCCAGAAGCCAGAATTTCATTTTTGACACTTAGTATAATTTTACAATTTTGGACCCTTGAGGTGCACTGCTACACTGGTGCATTGTTGTTCTAGCATGTTGGTGCACTTTTTGATTTTGAAGTGTTGGAAGAACTTTGAAGAAGTTAGAGGTGCATAGGTGCATTGATGCCCTTCTTTCGAGGTGCACTTTTCAAGAGGTTCACCGATAGTTAACTGCTAGTTCCAAAAATAGAGCTTTCCATGCATTGGAAACACATTTTGATAGCAATTTAACTCTAACAGATGCCCAGTGAAGAACTAGATTCTATTTTTAACACTTCCACATTTTTTGAAGGCTATATTCTTCTTATTTTCTTATTATTTCTTTGTTTTATGACATGTAAAGGCTCATGCATCCAATTAATGATGTAAAAATGAATGGAGTCCTACTGAGAACTAGTTAGATAGTCAGTTTGTAAATAATTGGTTTTTTTTATTAAATTAGAAGCATATGATTGTATGAAGATATCTCTCACTCTCAACACAAATTGAGGATATGATTTCTTATAAATACAAGATTGTAATATGTAATCAGGGCTATCATTATTTTGCAATAATATCATGCTTTTGTTGCTTGCATTTGGAGTGTAGTAATTCTTGCCTAAATATGTCATATTTTTGTGAATGTATGTTCATGGAATTGTGATTAAGCCAGAAGTTTATTGTGTTATTTTTGGTTGTGCTATCTTTTAATTTTGGTGTTTTCTACGATTTGACAAATTTCGTTGATCTATCTAGCTCAAGAAGAAATGACCAAATTGTGCCTGCATAACTTTTTGTCTCGCATGAGCACACTTTCCATGGTCTTGTGATTTGACGAAGAGTAAAAAATCATATAGTTACTAAATTTCCCATCAATGATTGCATTGGTGGAATTAAGGAAGCACTAGTCCTACTTTCATTGGTTACCCACCAATTTCTTCAAAAACTTTTTGTTTCCATAGCTTATGTCTGTTAGGATTTTACTTTTGTGTTATTTGCTTTAAAATTCTTGTTATTTTCTTTAATAACCCCTTGTTAAAATAGGAATTCATACTAGCTACATTGTTAGATTGCATCCATATATTAAAAAAAACAAAAAATACAAAAACATAGTTCTTTTCTATGTTTATTTTGAAGTAGTGAGCAGATTCTACATCTCATTTGAAGTCATTCAAACTAGCAAAGACCTCCTTGTGAACAAAATTTTTTATCTTCAACTAAGAAAATTCTAGTATGTTGCAAGATCACCCAGAACCTTGGAGTTGATCCAAAAAGATTGACTTTTCAAGAGAGGAGTTCGGAAGAATTCCTGCCATTTATCATTGTGCATAAGGACAACTCAATAGAAGTGGTGTTAGAAGGAGGGCCACCATTTTGATTTCCAAAATAGAAGAAAAATCTACCAAAGTTTTGAAATTCTACACTTTTTACAAGTTCAATTTTTTTTTTGAGTTTTTTGGGAAATTCAGGTGTGTTGTTGCACTGCTGTGTTGGTGCGTTGTTGCTCAAAATTCTAAGCTACACCTCTTTTGTGAGAATGTGTTCTTCTACAGAGGTGCAATTTTTTCTAGATTTGATGCAAACTAGAAGATCTTTATCCAAAATCCCCATTTCAATGAGCTTTAAGATCTTATTGAAGTGCACACAAGTTTTTCAAGCTTAGCCAATTCTGCAAGCCTCATAGTGACAAAGGAATACCTCAAATTCAACCACTTCCATTCAAAATTTCATCATCTTCTTCAAATCCACCTCCACAAAAACCACCCTTGGGTCCACCAAATCCTCCAATGGCCTTTTTTGCAAATGTTGTAGGCTGCTTGGGAGGTGCACTCCTTGACCTCCCTAAAAATCGTAAGAATTTTTTCCCAGGGTTCATTTATGGAGAAACACGAAGCCAAAGATCACATCAAAGTATCCAAAGAAAATTTCAATCAAAAATAGATTGCCAATAAGGATGACATTCTCCATTTATTCCCTTACTCCTTGGGGGATGTTGCCTTTAATTGGTATGTTCATTTTCCACTTGGATGTATTGGAGATTGGGATTCCTTCAAAAAATTGATCTTAGAACAATTCAAAACTTTTATCAACCTAGTGGTGATATATTAACAATTCATATCAATCAAAAGGGACCCAGTTGAGACAGTTTCATTCTTCAATCATCACTTTCACATGGTGTATCTAAAATTAGAAATTCCATATACTATACCAATTGAAGTAGCTATTTAGATTTATCTAAATGCTATGGACCCTCTTAGTGCTATCTTTCTGAGAAGACTTCCTACAACAAATATTGATACATTGGAAAAAGTCTTCATAGAAGCAATAAATTTTACTAAGCAAGCCAATCCTAATGGAGGAGGATTGATGCTTCTAGCCCAAGCCATCACAACAATGCCAACATAACCTATCAGAGTACCCATGATGCCTAGCGAATTCATACCTATGACTCTAGTTCCATTAGAGCAGGCACCTGCTCTACAAAACTCCACTCTGACATATCCAGGTTATGAATCTTTGAAAGTTGCATTCTTTGAACAAAAGGCAATAGTTTTTGCAAAAGTAGACAATAGCTTTGTTTATAAATTTGGTCAAATGGAAAAGACTATGTCACAAATGAACAATGAGATGACTCATTAATGTTGTCACAGGGACAAAATAATTTTTTTCAAAGGAACAACATTGGCCCCTACAACAACTATTATGACCAAAATTACAATAGTAACTTCAGTGGGAATGACAAAAGTGGATACAATAATGGAGGAACCAACTTCAATCCTCCTAACCGTAATAATAGCTTTCAAAGGCAAAATCAACAATGAAACACTCATTCAAATAATAGAAGCATCCCTGCAAACAATAACAATGATAATGTTCAGTACATAGATATCAATCAATATGATGATGGTCAAAATGCATCTAACAATGATGGTTCATATTATGATGGAAATCAACAAATGACTCAAAATTTGCAAGTAAACAACAATGCTCCTCCTATGCAATTTAATGCTATGCTATTAGAATCCTATGATTTTGCACAAAGTACACATGTAGAACAACTAGTCAATGAAGAATTCTCATTCCTATTTAGCCAAGAATCTGACTGTTAGCATTAAGAGATGTTTTCCTTTTGCAATGACACTCAAAATATGTACAACTTGAGAAGTAGAAAAGAACCTTTGACAAATGAAATTTCCCTAGCACTGCAACTAACTCCTCTTGATCTAAGAGCAAGTAACAATTTGGTACTAGTTAAATCACCGTATGGAGGACAACAAAATTAGAACCAAAGAAATGTACCAATAATATTTAAAAAACCCTATTTGGTCTACTAAAAAGTATAGTGTCATAGAATATTTGAAGCAAACAAAGGCTAACATATCCATGTTTGACATGTTGCAAAATTGTCCACAACAACGAGAAGAGCTTAGGAAGACTTTGGACCATAAGAAGACTCCCCATAATACAATTTCTATCCCTCAAAAGATAGTATCTCAATAGGTTAATGCTACAGAGGCATTGCCCCCTATGTTTAAAGATAAGGTAGAGGTACCTCCATTTTTTCTCAGCATCAGGATATATGGGAAGAATCTTCATAATTTCCTTATTAATTTAGGAGCCTCTTGCAACATCCTACCACTATCAATAGTGCAAAGGTTAGGAGTGAGCCCTCAACATACCAAATGAATAGTGATATAGCTAGACAAAATAGAGGTTAAAGTCATTGGCATATTAAAAGATGTTCAGATATAGTTAATAGTTGACCCTTGGATTCAAGATGTCATTGATACATATGTGGTTGATATCCCATAAACATATGGATTACTCCTAAGTAGAGAATGGAAAAAATGCTTAAGGGGATGGTTTCCCACAAATTTCACTCATCTTTGGTTACCATGGAAAGATTTGAAGATTCAAATCAAAATAGATGTAGAGCCAAAGTTAAAAAGGATGATTATAGAATACAATGCTCCTAATGAGGTAGCCTTCTTATAAACATATTTGGGCTCCTACAAGGTAGTGGTTTTTGACACAACTGTGGTTAAAATATCAGATGATCAAGATATAGACTCCATGATTTCAACCCCAAAAGATGAGGTCATAACACAATTCATAGACCACATGATGGCTAATTTATACTGTCCAAGAGGAGAAGCTAACTCCAATATCCTCCTCCTTCTAGGATTTTGTTGATTGCATCAAGTTAGCCACTTAGAGTTTGAATGTTCATCATGTCAAGAAATAGTTGCCAAGGTATTAACACAAATAATGGGAGTAAAGAAAATCAATAAGCCACAAATGAATCCATAGAAAATAAAAGTTCTACAAACATGTTTGACACTATTGAAGAGATTGGAAAGCAAACTAAAGATCTAAATGTGTCATATAGTGACACTTCTTTAGATGGCAAATATTTTTCTTCTCCTCCACCTAGAATGATCAAAGTACAAAGAAGAAGACAATACATAAAAGGCTAGGGATGGACTTCAGTAGTCATCCATCCTAAACCTGAAGTGGATGAAATCAACGAATTGATAGGAAAAATCCAGGACAAAGAAGAAAAACATATGTTCCCAGTTTCAAGGAGTGACAATGGAAAATCATTAAGCCCACCCCACAAAAGGCTACAATGGCTACCTAAGAGATAATCCTTCCAAGCTCAAGTAAAGGAAAAATTGAGAAAAAATAAGCATAAGGTTAGAAAACCCAAGGAAAGCACAATTTGGACACTTCACTTCGATGGTTCCAAATGCAAATCACAAGCTAGTGTAGGTATTGAGTTGATTAGCCCAAAAGGTAAGTCTTTCTATGCAGTATATCAATTGTAGTTTAGATGTACTAACAATGTTTTAGAATACAAAGCATTGTTTTGACGACTTGTTTTTGCACTCAAGAAATGAGTTACAGCCCTTATAATCAAAGGAGATTTTTAATTGGTTATTCAACAAGTGAAATCATTATATTCCTATAATGATAAAAGGTCACTTTATTAAAGGAAAAGAGTATGGGATTTACTAGATAATTTTGAAGCTTTGAACATAAAGTCTATTCCAAGAAGGAAAAACATGGTAGCAGATGCCCTCGCTATTTTAGCAAGTGCATTACAACTAGTCAAAAGAACAAAATTAAAATGATTTTTAGTCAAATTGGTTGCTGCTCCATCTATTCTCAACAATATTGTAAATTTTCAAGTTTTTTAGGATGATCAACATATACTTGAATTTATTATGTGTAGTGGGCACTTTAAGGGACAATAAATTGATGACACTCTAGATGATACACCTGAAGACAATAAGCTTCAAGATGAAGATGGAATCTTGAATTTGAAAACTAATACTATTCCTAAGAGGATGATTTAGTTGGAGCACATTTTTGATCGTAATGTATCAGCGTTTAATAAAAGGACCACTAAAGAGAAAGGGATCAAGGAATGTGATTCATACAATTTAGGTACAGATGGTGATCCTAAAATGGTAAGGATTGGGAAAGCGTGCATTCGAAAAGAAAGGAAAGAAATGCTCAAATTTCTTATAGAGTGTAAGGATGTCATTGCTTGGAGCTATGAAGAACTAAAGACATATGATCCTCATATTATTACACATGATATTCCACTCAAACCTAATGGCATACCTTTCTAACAAAGGCAGAGATCCATCAATCCTATCCTTGAACCTTTGATAATGAAGAAAGTCAAGAAGTAACTGCATGCTAAGATTATTTTCCCCATGCATGTGGCTAATTTAGTTCCTGTACAAAAGAAGACCAAGGATATTTGACTTTTTGTATATTTTTGTAACTTGAACCTAGCATCCCAAAAGGACAACCCATTACCCTCGCTAGATGAGGTCTTGAAAATTGTGAATGGTTTGAAGATGATGTCTTTCTTGGATGGATATTCAAGATATAATTAGGTAATGGTAGAAGAAGAAGATAGGCTAAAGATGACCTTTATGACCAAATGGGGAACCTTCATCTATAGGAGAATTCCATTTGGATTGATTAATGCAGGGGCTATATTTCAGTGAGCCATGGATGAAGGTTTTAAGGGATTGATTAATAAATGTATAGTTTTCTACATGGATGACTTAACGATCTCTTCCAAAGATTGAAGTACTCATATTGCTGACTTAAGATAGGTATTCAATAGATGTTGCAAATACACCATATCTCTCAATTCCAAGAAATGTTCATTCAGGGTTACTAAGGGAAAGCTCTTAGGTCATGTCATTTTTGAAGCTGGCATCGCCATTGATCCTGATAGAGTTGAAGCCATTTTGAAGTTATTGCCTCCCAACAGTCAAAAGGAACTCAAGTCTTTCTTTGAAAAGATAAATTTCATGCGAAAATTCATAAGAAGATTTGCAGAGATAGTACATCCCCTTAATGATTTACTCAAAAAGGGGGCTAAAATAGAATGGGTTCTAGAGGTAAAGAAATCATTTGAGGATATTAATTTAGCCATTTCCATAGCTTTAGTAATGGTAAGTCCTAATTATGATCTTCCCTTTATTATATATTCCTTTGCTTTAGAACATTCATGCATTGGGATCCTAACCCAGAAGAAGGAGAAGGAAGATGAAAGGTCTAATGCTTTTATGAGTTGCCCTCTAAGAAATGCTAAGTTGAACTATTCAAACCTCAATAAAAAATATTTTTCTTTTATTAAAGTAGTAAAGAAGTTCTACCCTTACATAATAAGGAGCAAAGTGTATGCTATTGTACCTGATCCAATAGTAAAGACATTATTGATGCAAAATGAACTTGGTGAAAGACAAGGTAAATGGATGGTGATATTGCAAGAATTTGATCTAGAGATCCAACCCATGAGGTTGGTTAGGGGTCAAGGATTATCAAGAATGATAGCTAATAACCAAATTGGAGATGAAAAGAAATTCAAGTTTGACAGTGAGACAAATGATAATAACCAGAAGAACATGATAGTATCTCAAGTTGATACTAGCCAAGGTATAGTGACAGATGTTTGGTACCAAGATATCATTTACTAACTTCTACAGAATTAGTGACCTAGCTGGATGAATTTTTCACAATGTAGAGGATTTAAAATGAAGTGCCATTTAGCCTTGTGTGCAATAGTGGATCAGCTTCTGCATCATTATTCTTGACTCAATGGGCATTTGAAAATTAGGATATTATCAAGTTGTCTTTGAATTATTACCCACAAAGAAATGGGGTAGTTGAATCTTCAAATAAGAATTTGATCACAATAATAAGATGGTTATTGAAGGAGAACCCTAAAGATTGGCATACAAAACTCAAATATGCTCTATGGATAGATCGAGTGAGAGTCAAGAATGCTTTGGGGATTTCTCCATATTTGATTGTTTATGGACAAGAGCCCATATTCCCACTTAATCTCACAATTCTCATTCTAAAGTTCATGAGTGGATATATTGAAGATGCTGACAAAGTACAAATCAAATTGATGAATCTTTTGTAGATGGAAGAGAAATGGACAACTACATTGGAGCACATGGGTAAACATCAAGTAGTCATCAAGAGATAGTTCGACAAGAGGGCCACGATAAAATCCTTTAGAATTTTTGACCTTTTTCTACTTTGAGATAAGGTGAGAGAAAAGCTAGCCAACCACACTAAGTTTCAATGCTTGTGGGTTGGTCCTTACTAGATTGTAGAGATTCTTGGAGAAAAAGTTTTTAGGCTTAGTTCCTTATAGGGAGAATTAGTTCCATTGCCAGTTAATGGAAAATTTCTAAAACATTATTTTGAAGCCTAGAAGAACCAAGAAAAAAAGATTTCATTCCTGCAAATGTGTTTATTTTCTATAAGAGTGTTTTTTTTCAATTTCATGTTTGCTTTGAGTCACGTGTTTGTTTTCAAAGTTGCATCAGTCCAGGGGGTAAGGTGCACTTGACATTTTATCTTGGATAACTACTCTTTTGGTTCTTATTTCAGGAAGAGGTATTTCTTTGTTAGAACATTTTGATGTTCGTGTGTCTTATACCAATTGAGGAATGGATATTACTCATAGTAATAGGGGGACATTTAGTCTTGAATTTAGGATTCTAGACCAACAAGTTCTCAACATTTTGAAAATTTAAAGATCAACTATTTTGGGTGTTGTTAAATTAAGATTGAAGACAACAAGGGATGATCCAAACCTCCACTGGTTTAGATGAAAGGGTCTTCTCAAAGGGACTACTAAGATCATTGTTTGACATGAGAGTTTCCAAAAGTTCTGAAAGAGGAATACAAGGGATGTTCACAAAAGATCAAATCCAAGAAATGAAACCGATGTCCTAGCTACACAGTCTAAGCATACTTAGGATATAGAAGAAAAAAGAAAAAATAGAAAAAAAAAAAAAAAAAACAAAAAGAGAGAGAATGGTGTTAAGACTGAAGGATTCTAAAAGATCTAAAAGGGGTATTATGATTAATAGATACAAAATGAGCTATCTAGTAACAAAACATTGATTCATCGAAAAAAGAAGAAGGAAACATTATGAGTTACATAGAGCAATTATTCAAAGGATTACCAAGAAATTTAAAAGAAAAGTGACAAGCCACTAAGAGTTCTCAAACTAATTCTTTAATTTGGTCAGGAAAAGGATCGATAAACAACCTTTGCGGAGATTTCCAATGGATGAGCCAAATGGGGTGGAAGATTATTCCCATGTTGTCAAAAAAAATTGATAGACTACATCTAGAGAAGTCGAAGGAAATGAATACATAGGGCACACACTTAGGTTGAGAGGTTTTAGATCCTGAAGTCTTCATTGTGAAGTCATTCGAAATATGCTTGCAATGTTCAAAATTTAGTTGGTGTTTGATATATGTTAGAGGATTGTTTTCTGATGAAGAGATGCCTTTATCACAATTATTTGTCGTGGTTCCACAATGCACACCCCATTTTCTTTAGAAATGGAGGCCCCCCACTTTATTTTTTGGCTTTTGAACAAACATTCAGGATTCAAACAATTTTGAGGTCCCCCATAAGTCCCTAGTTCATGTCTAGGTCTTGTTGAGGAAGCTCAGATGTCAAAAATTTGGGAGATTCAAGATAAGCAAGTTAAAACTAAGAATTTTGGCACACTAGACACACCTAATTAGGTGTGCTTGTGCACCCAAAATGATAAAGAGCTTTTTGCACATTATAAATGCACAACTATGCAACTGCATTGGGCTTTCCAAAAACCTATTTAAAGGGTTGAAACCCTATCCTTCCTCATCGTGTCTTTTATTTTCTTATTGGCACATAGGTGTGTTCATCTTCTCCTCCGCCCTCTAGGTCTACCTTCACATTTGCACACTTAGCTAGGTGCACTTCCCACCTTCTTCCCTCTAAATAACTTGCACAAGTACAACACACACCCTAAGTAAGGGGGTGTGTAGCAGTACACCTAATTTGGTGTGCTACTCTGCACCTCCTGAAACATTTGATAAAATTAATTTTAAAAAAAAGTTTGAAAGAAATAAACCATAATGCACACCCATCTAGGTGTGCTAATGCGCACCCAATATGGGTTTTCAAATAGACAAAAGTTTAAACCAAAAAGAACTTGCACCCAATTTGGGTGTGCACTAGTGGACCCAAATTAATGAATTAAAAAAAACTTTAAAAACCTAAAAAGGGCTATCAATATCATTTGGTGCACTTTTGCACACTTAAAGGGCATGAATTAATAATAAAATATTTTTGGTTTTTCAATGCAATTGGGTGTTTGATTTCTTGTCTAACTTAATTCTAGAATTTAATTTAATCATTTTCAGTCCTAATTTTGGAGTAATGGATTTCTTTTGTGCAGATATAATGGCATTTTGTTCAACTTCCTTGGGTGAGGAAATGGCACTTAAATCTATAGTTTTCAAGTTCCAAGGCATTCCAACAAAATTGAGGTTCTAGGATGACTACTCAGAAATCAAGGATATTGACTTGGGGAATACTGACTTGGGGAAATTTTTGAAGATTTGAAACAAACCTAGTGAGAGGTCTGCTATGGTCTCTGCATTGATCTGATTAGGGCTAGCGAATGCAACTTTGCACCCAATATCAATACAATCTTCAAAGCTCATAGTAACACTTCTGGAACACTTTATCCTTGAGGAAAGGGTTGTGAAGAGTATAACGAGGGAATTTTTTCTTGATCTCCAACCCAACAACATTGAGAAGGTATTCCATCCCCCATGTGCAGATCAATTTATCAAGCTTACCTATGAACAAGTAGAAAGCTAGTACTGAGAGCATATTGAGGAAGCCTCTAATATCATTCAATCATCCTACCTTATAGAGAAGACTCCTTTGGGAAAGAAGATTGGTAAATTTGACATGACTAGAGGATATAAAAAAGAAGACATTGGATACTCAATTATACTTTTAAGTAGGGTTATGGGTTTGGCAGCAGCTGAACATTTGAACTACTTTATGCTACATTTTATAGAGACCATCAAGATGAAAAAAATGCCACTTGATTAGGCCTCTACTTTGAGTGAAAATTTATTTGAATAGTTGGAGGTGGTAAAGAAAAAAGGAAGTTCTATATGGCATCATATTTGGTGAACTTGTTAGCCCCAAGGTGATAGACTATCCAGGGTTATACAAGAGGGGTAGCATGTAAGATTCTAATGCATGGCCATATATTGTCTACCCACACTTGGTAAAGAAGAGACTCTTGAAGTAGAGCAAGGAGTATAGAAATATTAATGATGCCTTCATATTTTCCATAATTAGGTTTATAGAAGGAGATTATGCAAAGAGATTATTAGATGATGTAGTAGCACAAATAATGGTACTCAGAGAATACTACATTCAATTAAAAACATTTAAATATCTAAGGGTAGCTAGTACCACTATCAACCCAAAGAATCTTCTGAGGTACCCTTGTGATAGACTTGTCCTCTTAGAGATTTCTCAACAAATTGTGTCTACATATGATAGAGTTAGAAAACAACATAAACATTGTTGGACATGGCCTCTGACTATAGAACCCTTTTTGGTGCTTTAAAAACAAGATATTTCATCTTTTGAATGTGAATGGGATCAATATCCCTTAGAAGAGTACATTTCTCCAAGGCCATGTTTTGATAATATTGGGAGAGTACAATATCTAGAAAGCAAGACATTCTAGCATGAAGAAGCCATTGAGGATCATTGGATGAATGCTACAAATGACTACGATGTCCAATCAAGGGATTATTCTAGGATGACTTTGTAATTGGATGAAAAGGCCCTGAAGATAAAGATTCCATTGAATACATTACAATAAGACTCAGGGGAGCTACTTGATCCTTTGTTCAATGCAAATAAAATTGGGGAATGACCCATAGTGAATGTTGAGGTTAATAAAGAAGAGAATTATAACATTAACCATTGGGCAAGGCACATTAATAAAATGATACAAGATTGGATTAAGAAACCATTTAAACTTGATCCAATACTTGAAACAATAATCTTCCATGCACAAGCCTGTCTAACCAAAGGTAAAGGGAAGAAAGTCACCATCCCTACCTTTATAGCTCAATCACCAAAAAGACCCCAAATAGTATACTAACTTGACAGACCAGTTGGATACTACCACCCTTAGGAGAGAAGAGGAAAAGGCAAAAGAAAGAGGAATTCTACCTAGAAAGTTGAGACCAAAGAGGGTGAAATCCTACCACCTCCATAGCAAGGAGAAGTAAATGAACAAGGGCCGAAGAATACTAGGGCATCACAAGTTTAGGATGACCCACAATTGCCACTAGCTACTACACCCAGCCAAATAGAGACAAAATTTGAGATTCAAGAAGTCTCTCAACCTTGGTAGATAGAACAAGCATTCTATTTTGTGACTAAGAAAGGAAGAAAGATTAAGACTTTAGTCAAGAAGAGGCAAAGGGTGATCTAGAAAGTAGTCCTTGTCCCATCAATCCTAGAACCTATTCCTAAGGAAGATGAAGATGAGGATGATGAGGACAATGTACCTTTGAATAAAAGAACTCAACTAGAAAGAGTCATGGAACACGAAAGGAGAAGAAGTTCTACTGGTACACCACCACCAATCCCAGAAGGAACTCTACAAACAACCGCATTAGAGGATGAAATGCAACAATGGATTGATAAGTAGGATGTAGGGGGAACTGATGTCTTTAAGATGTCATATTTTGATTTTATGCTCGTGGAAACCAAATTAGTTCAGGAGAAGATCTGCGATACACCAACTAATGAACCTCAATAGGAGGATTGGGATCAGATGCAACCACAGTCACAATCTCTTGAAGTTACTCCTTCATCCATATCACAACTCATAGCTATTGTGGATAAGGGCTCTACTACTCCTCTACCATCAAGTATCAAAGAAGAATAAGTTCAAAAATTACATGACAAAATATGTCCCTAGGGGTCCCAAGACCCCTAGGGACATATTAGAATGCTTCTTGTGGGTTGAAGGGGGTCATTGGGTGACCTATGTCCCCATTTGGTGCATTATATGAGGACATATGTCCCTTGGGGTCCTTGGACACTTAGGGACCTATTAGAATCCTTCCTAGGAGTCGAAGGGTGTTATGGGTTGACCTATGATCCCCTTCAACCCATTATATGATGACATATGTCCCTAGGGATCCTAGGACCCCTAGGGACATATTAGAATCCTTCATTTGAGTTGAAGGGGATTATGGGGTGATCGATGACCCCCTTCGATCTATTACATGATGACATATGTTCCTAGCGGTTTTGGAACCCCTAAGAAAATGTTAGAATCCTTCATATGCGTTGAAGGGGGTCATGAGGTGACCGATGACCCCCTTTGTCCCATTACATGATGACATTTATCCCTACGGGTCCTAGCACCCCTATGGACATTTTAAAATCCTTCATATGGGTCAAAGGAGGCCATGGGGTGACCGATGACCACTTTTGATCCCGTACATGACAACATATGTCCCTAGGGGTGCTAGGACACCTAGAGACATATTATATTGCTTTATTTGGTTCAAAAGGGGTCATAGGGTGACCTATGACCCCCTTCGACCCATTACATGACAACATATGTCCTTAGGGGTCCTAGGACCCCTAAGGACATATTAGAATGCTTCCCATGGTGCCAAAGGGGGTCATAGGGTGACCTATTACCCTCTTGGACCTATTAAATGATGACATATGTCTCAAGGGGTCCTAGGACCTCTTAGGACATATTAGAATGATTCATATGGGCCGAAGGGGGTCATAGGGTGACCTATGACCACATTCAACCTATTACATGATGACATATGTCCCTCAAAGTCCTAGTACCCCTAGGGACATATTAGAATGCTTCTTATGGCTCGAAGGGGGTCATATGTTGACCTATGACTAGCTTTGACCCATTACATGATGACATATGTCCGGAGGGGTCTTAGGACCCCTCAAGACATGTTACAATCTTTCATATGGGTCGAAGCGGGTAATGGTGTAATATATGACCCCCTTCGACCCATTACATGAGGACATATGTCCCTAGGGGTCTTAGGACCCCTAGGGACATATTAGTATCCTTCCTAAGGGTCCAAGTGGGTCATAGGTTGACCTATGACGCCCTTCGACCTATTACATGATAAAATATGTCCCTAGGGGTCCAAAGACCCCTTGGAACATGTTACAATGCTTTATGTGGGTCAAATGGGGTCATAGGGTGACCTATGACCCACTTTAACCCATTACATAACAACATATGTCCGTAGGGGTCGTAGGACCCCTAGAGATATATTAAAATGCTTTTTATGGGTCGAAGGGTGTCATAGGGTGACCTATGACCTCCTTCGACCCATTAAATGATGAAATATGTCCTTAGGAGTCCTAAGACCCCTAGGGACATATTAGAATACTTTCTATGAGTTGAAGGGGGTCATAGGTTGACCTATGAACCCTTTCGACCCATTACATGATGAAATATGTCCCTAAGGGTCTTAGGACCACTAGGTACATGTTAGAATCTTTCAAATGGGTCGAAGGGGGTCATGGGGTGACCAATAGCCCCCTTTGACCCATTACATTAGGACATATGTCCATAGGGGTCCTAAGACCCCTACAGGCATATTAGAATCCTTATTAGCGGTCGAAGGAGGTCATAGGTTCACCTATGATCCCCATCGACCTATGAGTCCAAGGTGGTCATGGGGTGATCGATGACCACTTTCGACCCATTACATGATGAAATATGTCCTTAGGTGTCCTAAGACCACTAGGGACATGTTAAAATGTTTCATATGGGTCAAATGGGGTCATGGGGTGACCTATAACCCCCTTTGACCTATTTCATGATGACATATGTCCCTAGGGGTCCTAGGACCCCTAGGGACATATTAGAATGCTTCCTATGGGACGAAGGGGGTCATAGGGTGACCTATTACCCCCTTGCACCTATTACATGATGACATATGTCCCTAGGGGTCCTAGGACCTCTTGAGACATATTAGAATGCTTCCTATGGGTCAAAGGGGGTCATAGGGTGACCTATGACCCTGTTCAACCTATTATATGATGAAATATGTCCCTCGGGGTTCTAGGACCCCTAGGGACATATTTGAATGCTTCCTATGGGTCAAAAGAAGTCTTAGGTTGACATATGACCTGCCTCGACCCATTACATGATGACATATGTCCCTAGGGGTCCTAGGACCCCTCTGGACATTTTAGAATCCTCCATATGAGTCGAAGGGGGTCATGGGCTGACTAATGACCCCCTTAGACCCATTACATAATGACATATATCTCTAGGGGTCCTACGCCCCTTATGAACATGGTAGAATCCTTTATATGGGTCGAAGGGGGTCATAAGTTGACCTACGTCCCCCTTCCACCAATTACATGAGGACATATGTCCCTAAGGTTCCTAGGTCCCCTAAGGACATCTTAGAATGCTTATTATAGGTTGAAGGGTGACATAGGGTGATCTATGACCCCCTTCGACCTATTACATGATGACATATGTCCTTAGGGGTCGTCAAACCCCTAGGGACATATTAGAATGCTTCATATGGGTCGAAGGAGGTCATAGGGTGACCTATGATGCCCTTTGACCCATTACATGATAACATATGTCCCTAGGGATCCTAGGAACCCTAGGGACATATTAGAATGCTTCATATGGGTTGAAGGGGGTCATAGGGTGACCTATGAACCCTTTCAACCCATTACATGATGACATATGTCCCTAGCAATCCTAGGACCCCTAGGGATATATTAGAATGCTTCCTATGGCTCAAAGGGGGCCATAGGTCAACCTATGACCCACTTCAACCTATTACATGATGAAATATGTACCTAGGGGTCCTAGGACCCATAGGGACATATTAGAATCCTTCGTATGGGTCGAAGGGGGTCATCAGTTGACCTATGACCCACTTCGACCCATTAAATGATCACATATGTCCCTAGGGATCTTAGGACCCCTAGGGACATGTTAGAATCCTTCATATTGGTCAAAGGGGGTCAAGGGGTGACCTATTACCCCCTTCGACCTATTACATGATGACATATGTCCATAGGGGTCCTAGGACCCCTAAGGACATATTAGAATCATTCCTATTGGTCGAAGTGGGTCATAGTTCTTCGACCCATTACATGATGACATTTGTCTCTAAGGGTCTTAGGACCCCTAGGGACATACTAGAATGCTTCATATGAGTTGAAGGGGGTCATAGGTTGACCTATTGTTTGCTTCGACCCATTACATGATGACATATGTCCCTAGGGATCCTAGGAACCCTAGGTACATATTAGAATGCTTCTTGTCGATCGAAGGGGGTCATAGGGTGACCTATGACTCCCTTCAACCCATTACATGATGACATATGTCCATAGGGGTCCTAGGACCCTTAGGGACATATTATAGTGCTTCCTCTTGGTCGAAGTGGTTCAGAGGTTGACCTATGACCCCCTTCAACTCATTACATGATGACATATGTCCCTAGGGGTCCTATGACCCCTAGGGACATACTAGAATGCTTCCTATGGGTCGAAGGGGGTCATACGTTGACCTATGACCCACTTTGACCCATTACATGATGACATATGTCCCTAGGGTTCTTAGCAACCATAGAAACATATTAGAATGCTTCTTGTGGGTCGACGTGGGTCATAGGGTGACCTATGACCCCCTTCGAGCCATTACATGATGACATATGTCCTTATGGGTCTTAGGACTCATAGTAACATATTACAATGCTTCCTATTGGTCGAAGTGGGTCATAGGTTGACCTATGACCCCCTTTAACCCATTACATGATAACATACATCGCTAGGGTTTCTAGGACCCCTAGGGACATATTAGAATGCTTTCGATACATCAAAGGGGATCATAGGTTGACCTATGACCTGCTTCGACACATTACATGACAACATATGTCCCTAAGAGTCCTAGGAACCCTAAGGCCATATTAGAATGCTTCTTGTTGGTCGAAGGGGGTCATAGGTCACCCTATGACCCCATTTAATCCATTACATGATGACATATGTCCTTTGGTGTCCTAGGACCCCTAGCGACATATTAGAATGCTTCATATGGGTCAAAGGGGTTCATATTTTGACATATGACCCCTTTCGACCCATTACATGATGACATATGTCCTGAGGGGTCCTAGGACCCTTGGGGACATACTAGAATGCATAATATGGGTCGAAGGGGGTCATAGGTTGACCTATGACCCCCTTTGACCCATTACGTGATGACATATGTTAGAATCCTTTGTATAGGTTGAAAAGGGTCATAGGTTGACCTATAACCCACTTCAACCCATTAAATGATGACATATGTCCCTAGGACCCCTAAGCACATGTTAGAATCTTTCATATGGTTTGACGCAAATCATGGGGTGATCGATGACCCGCTTCGACCCATTACATTACAACATGTGTCCCTAGGGTTCCTAGGACCCCTAGGGACATCTTAGAATCCTTCATATGGGTTGAAGGGCATCATGGGTGACTGATGATCCCCTTTGACCCATTACATGATGACATATGTCCCGTAGGGGTCCTAGGATCCCTAGGGACATATTAGAATCCTTCATATGGGTCGAAGGGGGTCATAGGTCACCCTATGACCCCCTTCAACCCTTAAATAAGGACATATGTCCCTAGGGGTCTTAGGAACCCTAGGGACATGTTAGAATCCTTCATATGGGTCGAAGGGGGTCATAGGGTGACCTATGACCCCCTTTGACCCATTACATGACAACATATGTCCCTAGGGGTCCTAGGAAACTTAGGGACATATTAGAATTCTTCCTATGGGTTGAAGGGGGTCATAGGGTGACTTATGAACCCCTTCGATCCATTACATGATGAAATATGTCCCTAGGGGTCCTAAGACCCCTACGGATATATTAGAATGCTTCCTATGGGTCGAAGGGTGTCATAGGGTGACATGTGACTCCCTTTGACCCATTAAATGATGACATATTTTCATAGGGCTCTTGGGACACCTAGGGACATATTAGAATGCTTCCTATGGGTCGAAGGGGGTCAAAGGTGAACCTATGACCCACTTTGACAAATTACATAACGAAATATGTCCCTAGGGTTCTTAGGACCCTTGGGGACATATTATAATCTTTCGTATGGGTTGGAGGAGGTCATAGGTTGACCTATTACCCACTTTGACCTATTAAATGATGACATATGTCCCTAGGGGTCCTACGACCCTTAGGGACATGTTAGAATTCTTTATATTGCTCAAAGGGGGTCAAGGGGTGACCTATTACTCCCTTCGACCCATTACATGACAACATATGTCCCTAGAGGTCCTACGACCCCTAGGGACATATTAGAATCATTTCTATTGGTCGAAGTGGGTCATAGGTCTTTGACCAATTACATGATGACATATGTCTCTAGGGGTCCTAAGACCCCTAGGGACATACTAGAATGCTTTCTGTGAGGTCAAAGGGGGTCATAGGTTGACCTATGACCTACTTTAACCCATTACATGACAACATATGTCCCTAGAGGTCCAAGGAACCCTAGGGACATATTAGAATGCTTCTTATTGGTCGAAGGGGGTCATAGGGTGACCTATGACCCCCTTTGACCCATTGCATGATGACATATGTCCCTAGGGGTCCAAGGATCCCAAGGGAGATAATAGAATGCTTCCTATTTGTCAAAGTGTGTCATAGGTTGACCTATGACCCCCTTTGACCCATTAAATGATGACATATTTCCCTAGGGGTCTTAGGTCCCCTAGTGACATACTAGAATGCTTCCTATGGGTCGAAGGGGGTCATAGGTTAACCCATGTACTGCTTTGACCCATTATATGATGACATATGTCCCTAGGAGTCCTAGCAACCCTAGGGACATATTAGAATGCTTCTTGTGGGTCGAACCCATTACATGATGACATACGTCCCTAGGGGTACTAGGACCCCTAGGGACATATTAGAATGCTTCTTATTGGTCGAAGTGGGTCATAGGTTGACCTATGACCCCCTTCGACCCATTACATGATGACATATGTCGCTAGGGGTCTTAGGACCCCTACATACTAGAATGCTTCTTATGGGTCGAAGGGGGTCATAGGTTTAACTATGACCTGCTTCAACCCATTACATGACGACATATGTCCTTAGGGGTCCTAGTAACCCTAGGGACATATTAGAATGCTTTTTGTGAGTTAAAGGTGGTCATAGGGTGACCTATGACCCCCTTTGACCCATTACATGATGACATATGTCCCTAGGGGTCCTACAACTCCTAGGGACATATTAGAATGCTTCATATTGTTTGAAGGGGTTCATAGGTTGACCTATGACCCCCTTTAACCCATTACATGGTGAAATATGTCCCTAGGTGTCTTAGGACCCCTAAGGACATACCAGAATGTGTCATATGGGTTGAAGGGGGTCATATGTTTAACTATGACCCCCATCGATGCATTACATGATGACATATGTTAGAATCATTTGTCTGGGTTGAAGGGGGTCATAAGTTGACCTATAACCCACTTCAACCCGTTAAATGATGACATATGTCCCTAGGGGTCCTAGGACCCATAGGGACATGTCAGAATCCTTCATATGGTTCGAAGGGAATCATGGGGTGATCGATGACCTGCTTCGACCCATTACATTATGACATATGTCCCTAGGGTTCCTAGGACCCTTAGGGACATGCTAGAATCCTTCATATGGGTCAAAGGGGATCATGGGGTGACCAATGACCCCCTTCATCCCATTACATGATGACATATGTCCCTAAGGGTCCTAGGACCTCTAGGAACATATTAAAATCCTTCATATGGGTCAAAGGGGGTTATAGGTTGACCTATGACCCACTTCAACCCATTAAATAAGGACATATGTCCCTAGGGGTTTTAGGACCCCTAGGGACATATTAGAATCCTTAATATTGGTTGAAGGGGGTCATTGGTTGACCTATGATCCTCTTCAACCCATTACATGACGACATATGTCCATAGGGGTCCTAGGACCCCTAGGGATATATTAGAATGCTTCTTATGGGTCGAACGATGTCATAGTGTGATCTATGACCCCCTTCGACCCATTACATGATGACATATGTCCCTACGGGTCCTAGGACCCCTAGGGACATATTAGAATCTTTCATATGGGTCAAAGGGGGTCATAAGTTGGCCTATGACCCCTTTCAACCCATTACATGATGAAATATGTTTCCAGGGGTCCTAGGACCCCTAAGGACATATTAGAATCCTTCGTATGGGTCAAAGGGACAATATTATATTTGATAATTATATTATATTGTATATTTTAATATAATAATAATATATTATTAGAATATATAACAATAATTATCATATATGTTACTAGATTATAGATCTAATAATAATAATAACAATATATATTATTATATAAAATAATTTTGTTATATAATACTACTATATATGTTTAATAATAATCATATATATTACTATAATATAATAATAATTATAATGTTAATGTTCACACATTCAAAAAATATATTTTCTTCTAAAATTGTCTAAAGTTATTATCTGATGCTTATTTCCCTTTAAATTTGTCTCCCTCTAAATTAAAAATTTTTTAAAATTTCCTTTTGAAATTTCCCTCCAAAAATGGGTTGGAACTTACCCGGCCATATCGAATATCTGATTTCACATCAGATATCCAATCTGAAATTGGATATTGGATTAGGTCTAGTATTTACCAAGCCTACCCAGTCAACCCAAAAGAATGTGTTCTAGGAGGGTTTCAGTGACACTCAAACTTTGGGTAGCCATCTGACAATGTTATTTTGATCGAAATTGAATGAAACAAAAAAAGTTTTTTAATATCACTCTTGAGATTCCATCGATATAATTGCTATCAAATTCTAAGTTCGATAAGTATTTATTAGTTACTTTTTAATGAAGATAATTGTAAAGTGTTGATTGATATACTGATTGAAAAATAGCTATAACTTTCAAACAGTATAACATTTTTTAAATCTAAATGTTGCGTCACATTCTATGCTTCACCTATTATAGGAAAAAAAAAATGGTAAAATTTTTTATTAGTTAAGGTGGTCAGACACGGGAGTTTTTTTTCTAAATAAGTTTTGGTGGATAATTTATATTTAATTATTTATTTGAAATAAAAATACCAAAAAATATGCATCACATCCGAGCATGAGTCTACTTTTTATATCTATAATTTTATTAAAAAAATATTATCATTTGATTTTGATTAAGGTGGTTAGACATAGACCTACTTTTTATTTTCACCCTAAAATTTTTTTAGTACTGCATTAAAATCTAAACTTTTGACCAATCAATTATGTTTTTCTCCTAATAAGGCCTAATAGTTTAGAAACTACATTCAATTTTCTATAGATTATTTTCTTACAACTCTTTGATATAAAGTCCATAACCACTTCAAAATTATGTGTCAAGTTGACATAACCCTGATTTGGTTATTTTTCACTGCCACTTAAGGCCATAGTTTGGTACACCATGATCCTACACATACCCACCTAACCATAGTTATAATAATTAAATGCTAGACCCTAATCATGAATGCTAAAACCTAATGCCAATACCTATCAATAATATGAGTGTTAACTATTGCAGTAACTATGTAAATTGATTAAGCATATTATACTAAATCTTAAGAGTAAACTCCAACTCTTATATAAGCCCTAATGTTGATTCTAAATACTAGCAATAACCATAATAATAATTTTAAACCTAAATTAAGTCCTAACCATGATAATAATATTATCTATAATCCTAACCTTGCCCTTGATAGTAATCAAAACCATATCCCTAACCTAAGTTATAGTGGACTATGTCTAAGCTAAGTACTTTCTCTAGTCACTATTTAAACCCTAATATTAACCTTATTCCTTACCTTTAAACCTAATCCTAGCTATGCTATAATTTTATCTTTAACATTATTTATAAGCTAGAGCTAATCCTAAAAATGGTGGAAGCACAACCCTAACCCTAATTGAAAGAACACGGAAAACCCAAACCCTGATCATAATCTTAATTATGACATTAACTCTGACTTAATCTAACCATGATGTAAATCTTGGCCATAACCAAAATATTAATTATAGTAATACCACCAACCATAATCCTAAACCCTTACATTGGCCATATCAATACTCATTAAATGCTAAAACCTAATCATAAATGCTAAAACCTAATTGTAAATTGTAAACCATGAACCTAAGGATGATATAAAGGTTATCTCTTATCCTAACTATATTTTGATTTAACATATTATATTAAATCCTAGTAGTAAACCATAAACCTTATATTAACTCTAATGTTAATTATAAATATGTAACCCTAGCCATAATTATAAACCTAAACCAAATCCTAACTATAATGATAAGACTTAACAGTAGTCCTCACCTTGATCTTGACCCTTACCTTGACCCTGACCCTTACCCAAACCATAGCCCTAATCAAATATAAATCTTTGCCCTTAACTTATCTTTATTTTCAATCCTAAACCAATTAAATACAAACCCAAATAAATTAGTAATAAATCAAAATATCATTTGAGCTTTAACGATAATACTAAATATGATATAAAATATACATGTAGTGGTAGTCCTAAAAATGGTATAAACTATAATCCTCAATGTTAACATTGATCATATTGATTTGTTCAATGTTTTACACATGTGAAGACTACTGCTTGCTAATATATGCTTTATACTAAATTTCTCATCATTCCCCTTTAATAAAAATTAGAATTGAAAAAAAATCACATCTACCACATATTTTTAGATGCAAAGTATACATTAGATACTGACATTATCAAACAAAATTCAAATAAGTTAATCTTGTTTCATTTTAATTGTTCAGACGTCTTATTTTCTTCACAAAGATCATCTATGTTCAACCTTATAAGATAAAATAATTGACCCTATGGCAAGACATATTGTCAATTGGTGAAAAAACATTGAATTCATCCAAGAAGTTTGGTTAATATTGCAACTAAGCTTTCCTTCAATCAACATGCTTCAATATAGCTCGAGCAGATTCAAAATAGGCTATGTTAACTGAGCACTAGCTTATGGACAGGCATCACAATGTAAACTAAGTTCTTAGTGTGAACCAAGCTAGAAATGTGGACAAATTTCATTGTATTCATCAAGTCCTCAGTGTAAAAAGAGCATTTATTTTAAGCAAGGCATCTAGTGTTACCTGAGTGCTAGAGTATTGCCTAAGTTCACTAAATTGCCCAAGCATCAGAATAACACCTAAGTTCATAGTGTGACCTAAGTATTAGCATTCAGCCAGCCTGATGGTGTAATTTGATTATTGTAAAGACATCTCTTGTTTGAGTTGATGTAGATTGAACATACAGTTTGATGGTTATATAAGAGAGGTAAATTGTTTTGTCTAACTATGTGAATAAGCATGAGAAGTGAAAAACATGAATAGAAAGTATATAAGCAAGTGAAACAAGAAAATATGGAAAACAAGAAGAAGATAGAGAATAATGATTAAGTTTTCTACCAAGTAGTATAAAGGGAAGAGAACATGCATATCTATTACAGTCAGATGATTACGATCTTCAAAGGATCTATATCAGTAAATCAAGTTGCAAACAAGGATCATCCTAAAAATTGCATCCTAAAATTTGCATCTTGTAAATCTTATTGTATTGTAAAATTATTTCACAAGGTGGACCTAAAAACCCTTCATACTCCTAATAGAGTAGATTATCAGAAGTGATCATTTGTAAGCCCTAACAAGAGAACTTTATTACTATAGTAGTGAAGCATTGTGAGTGTCATCCCCACCGTAGTTTTACCTTATCCTTGGAGGTTTTCTGGATTACAAAATATTGTGTCAAAGTGTTATGGTTTTGATTTTTCTATTGCTTTATATTCATGCATTGCTTCATGTTCATGCATGATAGTGGATTAGACAATCTATTAAAGTAAAGAAGAAATATTGAAAGTGAAATATTTTGAGTGGTTTCTAATTCACCCCCTACCAACACACCCTCTTCCCCCTCTCAATCACCTATATATCATTACATTTCCAACAATTGGTTTTAGAGAAAGGTTCTCCTATCGAAGGAATAATAGATTGAGAGTAAATATATGAGGAAATTGAACTGTATAAGTTAGAGAAAGTTATTGGGAATGATAAAATTGATCTACATATGGATATGGAACAAGTTAAGAAACTCAATGAGCAACTCACTCACTCTTTGAAAAGAAGAAAAGAATTGGATATGCAGATGAATGACAATCTATACATAGAGGAAAGAATAAAAGACCTCTGTAGAGAAAGAAGTTCAGAAGAAGCAAATGTAGCCATCTAGAATATCTACTAGGAAGGAATGTCACTCTATAAGAAGAAGAAAGAAAATTGAAAAGAGAAAAGGAAATTCACTCAGTCAGGCTATGTGAAATCATGGAGCAAAAGAAAAAAGCAATAAATGGAAAGGAAATGGTAGATGAAGATAAAATATTACTTGCAATAAGTTTAGAATAAAAGATCAATCAAATCTAGTAGTTGTCACAATATCACAAAGACATCAAAAACTAACTAGATAATGCAAATCATGAAATCACCAATGTAAGAATAGGGAATGAAAGACTCTAAAGTGAACTAAGAGCTGAAAAGGAACTCAATGAAAGAAGCTTGAGGTCACAATAAAGTGTGAATCAATTGTATGAACAAACTCTGAATAGACAAATATGGTCACAATTCTTATGAGTGTATATCAAATCAACAGAAAAAAAAAAAATCAAAAAAATGGAACCAAAAAAAGAGCATTTATTGGTTTGGGCTACAACACATGGGAAAGATGTCATCTACGTGGAGAATATGGTCACATTGGAGTAAATTGTGTAAGGAATCACTTCAGGAAAAGGCATACTAATATAAGATGTTATGTATGCAAAAAATAGTTCATTTGGCAAGAAATTACATTAATTGAGCTACAAAAAATTCTAGTGAATGAAACAAAGGTTGAAGAGATCAAAACTTAGATGAATCAGAAATTGGTAAGGATATCAAAGGAAAACACAAGGAAAGACAATGAAGCTATTTTCATCCAAACCAATGAGTTGCAAGAGGCATCCACATCCAACTAAGCATTCAACGAGATGGTTAGAACTATAAATACAAAGAAGATCCTACATTAGTTGTAGATATGAAAGAAAGATCAATCCAAATCTACATAAAAAGATGCACTACGAAAAGTGGAGGGAACTATGTTTTAACTAGGTTAAAATTTAGTTGTAAATGAGTTGTCAGGCTTCATCAAGCAAAGCCCAGTTAGAAACAAGTTCTAATTGAGCTTCACAATGAATAGTTCATGTTGAGGATAAGTTTGAAGAAATTTCCAAGTCTTCTCACCTAATAAGTACAAACCATTTATTAGACCCTAAAGTTTGAAATTTCTATAAAAGATGGAATTGAATGTTCATTTTTTCACCACAAATTTAGAGACCATTTTGAGCAGAGTGACTTTTGAACCCCCAAGAGATCAAGAGAAAATTATTGTGTTGTTGGAGAAAATTTGTAAAGTTTCATTAAGGAAGGTTATCTATCAGAAAAATTCTTTATTCACGAAGAGAAATGGCATCTAGATCTAGTATGAAGTTAAAGAAAGGTTCTAAGATGTTCCTAAAGAATGCAGTATGCAATGCACCAAAATTAAAGCTTAACCTTGCAATTATTGAGCAGAAAGACCTATTGGGAGCTCACTCAGTCATTCCTCCAAAGGTATTGTTGATCTATGACAATAGGTCATTTTATCATTGCATCATTCAAGAATTATGTTCTTTCAAGTTAAATGAGGCATATAATGCATTGTGTGACAATGGAGTGCTTAAACTTGAGCTCACACATTTGGAAGTCAAGGGTTTGACTCATGCACTATGCATGGCAAGGCACTTTCAACTAAAGTGGACCATAAATGTGTTAAGTAGGGTTCATGATATGTCATTCTAGCTAAAACAACTTGTTAGTCTCACAAAGAGGATAATCCATCAAGTCATGAGTTACCCAATGTTTGATAGACCTAAAACTACAAAAACCCTAGCTCAAAGCAAGCTTGTGAAGAAAACCCTAGCAGAGTGGGATAGTAGAAGAATGAAATTGAACAATGTCATAGACATGGAAATCAAGTTTGGAATCCATGTAATTACCCAAAAGATCTACAACTTAAGTAGGCCTAACAACATACCCTGTGAGGTAGTTGACCTAACATACAAGGTTGTGTTAACAATATATCTTTTGACCTAGCTTAGTTGCAGCTAAGCCAACTACATAAGAACATGGAAAGAGTTTGAGCATCAATGAAGAATGTGTGTAAGTTTGGTTCTTTTCTTGTATTCTTTTTTTATATCTGCAAAATTTCTTTCCTTCTAAGAGTAATGTGGTCTAGAGCAAGGATAGATGTATTATATATTAAACAATGATTTTATCAATGATTTAGGAGAAAATTTTGATAACATTATGGATGTATACTTTGATAATTTCAAGAAAAAGATGCAAAATAGCTACAAGATTCCTCAATAGTTGGTTGAGTAGTATGAACAAGATATTTTTTTCCTACTTGACTATGATAACACTCATATTTAAGTAGTCACACATAGGATAGCATGGGTAAAAGCTTTCAGGTATGAAGTAAACATTGATTATACTAAGCATATCATTGAGGCTCTACTAAATGAGCTAGCTAACCCTAACGTTACATATTTTGGCACTTAAATGAGGAGACTAAAATCATGATATCTCTAGAAATATAGATTCCTCAAATTTTGAAGAAAGGAAAGAATAATAAAAAAACATTCAAAAGAAATTAGACAAGGATGACCCTCTTATTCTCTCTAAAGAAAAGGGGAGGATAAAGAAGAAGAGGAAGAAGAACCTCCAAAGAAGAAGGGTAAATTAATCAAGACTATACCAAAGCAAGCTACAACTAAGAAGGTAGCTACCCCTGTGATCACCACTACTAGAAAGTCAAGAAGGAAATTGAATCTTCAGAAGGGTGATGATGAAGAGGAAGAAGAAAATACACCTATCATCCAAATGAATAATCCCCCACTATCCTTTGAGCAATAGTTGAAAAGATTTAAGGAAGGAAGAGGCATGACTACTTTCAAATATATCATGTATGAATCTAGGATCAAGGAGAAGTAGTAATAGATAGAGAATGTTTTGGTTGAATAAATGGAAAGATGAAAATATGATCCTAATGAGTTGAAAATCCAAGCTCCAGAATTTTTACTTAAGGCAGTGATGCAAAGATGGACAAATGTTTTGAAAATAGAGAAGGGCATTAGGAAAAAAGATTGAAAAGAAACATGCCACACTTCAATAAAGAAGAAATAAAGAAGGCCATGAGAAAGCATGAAAAAAGACAAAGTCCTAGATTCAATCTTTTCAAATTTTGTCTAACTATATAGAAGAGGTCATTTAATTGACACAAAAATTATGAAAAGCTATTTTTGAGGAAGAAAATAAGGTAGATAAAGATGAAACACCAGATGTACAAAATATTAAAGAATCAGATTTAGAAATGATGTCAACTATAGTAATAGCCTTTATTCCCACTTCTCCAAGGTAAGCCATCATTCCATCAAGTGCAGAGAAGACAACGAGCGAAGAGAAGGAGAAAGAAAGTCTTGCATCCACCTAAGTAGAAATCGAGTAGCATACTTTGACTACCTTTGGGCCAAGCACAACCAAGAAAAAATTAGAAAAGGATGAGGACACATTTGACAAAAGAAATAAAGAAGAAAGCATGAGCTAGCTGAGTGGAGAAGAGAAAAAGGATGAAGACAAAAGCAAAGAAATTATACTCTCTCCAAGTGCCAATGGACAGAGAAAAGAAAAGGTCTTAGAAGATATTGATCTTGATATAGATAATGTGATCCCAAATTGGGATCAATCTAATCTCTCTACTAAACAGATGAAGATCTTGAGTGATCTATGGAGAAAAAGGGATCAGCAGAGGAAACTCAGGGTGGAAAGGGATTTAGGAAAGGTTCTTGAAGATATCAAGGACATATTTTTGGATATAATGCAAGTTAAGGTAAATAAAAAAGACCCTATCATTGAGAAATTTATTGATATTGTACATATATTCAATAAGGATTTTGATGGCCAGGATAAACTTCTACAAAGGACTGAAAGGAAATTTGAGAACAAAAGCATGTAAAATGTAGCCAAGAAGATTGCCATTGATCAAGTGGAATTGTCCACCATTATTGCTACTCTAGAAGGAGTTGTAAATAATGTTGTCACTTTATTTACAAAACTATGTGATACTTAAATTTTCACCAAGGGAATAAAGGAAAAACTAACCAAGATTGGTGAAGACTTGAAGAATAGTGCTAGTTAGTTAGCACTTGACTTGAGTTCTAGCTCAAATCATTTTGTGAAGGTTGGATTCTTGACAGATTTATAGGCTAAACTACTAATGGGGGAAGCTAATGTAGAGAATCATAGAAACCAACCAATAAGTAGGATACATTCTGATCCCTCAAAATTCCATTAAATAATTCCACTAATTAGGGGTATCTCATGAGGTAAAACAAAATATATTTCAACCCAAGTTAATCAATACTTCACCATTCACATGGTTTGACTTTTATTCAAGAGGGTATTAGTCATGTAACTTTTGTTTCTGATATATTCTTGAAAATCCTTTCAAAGGAATTTTTAAAACTAGGCCTATTTAAACATATAAAAATATTAGTCCAATCCAATACACTAATTACAAAGTATGGTCTCTGTATCAAGACCCCTTTTCACCATCATAAACTAGAAACAAAACGTGTAACCCTACCTAATAAATCCAATATATTTCATGAAAAAAATAAATGATCCCAAACTAATTTCATATTAAGTCTTCTTGAGTCTATTTTCCAAATATTTAATCCATTCATTCTTCCAATTCATAAATCATTATTTGCACACAAATCTATGCCTGCAACTCTGTTGAAGATATTAAAAAACTAGTTTCCACTAAATGATCCATAACTTCCATAAATCTATATAACAATGACTCAAAAAAAAAGGAAATGAAATTGGAGTCACATGTATTTCCAATGAATCTATTTAGAGTTTATGACTATTTAAAATGTGTCCATAAAAAATGCTTCAATCTAACTGTAGTTAGAGAATCCTAAATCTGACAAACAACCACTTTTACCAAAATGCTCATAACTTTTTCAAAACTTCATGGAATTACTCCAAACCAAAAAGAGAATGAATATTAATGCTACTAACCAAATATATATAGTATACATGGTTCATTGGTCATACATGTCTGCACAAGGCCTGGAAGCAACACAAAACTAAAAGAACTAATCAAAATAGCAATATAGAAAATCTCCATAATAGATCCAAAATGTTTTCTTCTTCTCCTATTGATTTGTAACAACCAATATAATTTTTTATTAAAAAAATTGGTAGTTTTAAACTTCCCAACCAACTTTTGAACTAACCTATTACCTACTTGTAACCCTTTTTGCAATTTTTGCAATATTACAACTTTATAGTTATTCACTTTTTTGACAACTTTACATATATTGCCTTTAGGCATTACCATTGATTCCATTACATATAATATCACATAAAATTATATGGATTTACATTAAATAAATATAATATTTCTTAGGATCATCTACAATATCTTTATGGCTAGGTGTTGATGCACAATACTCCCAACCTTGAAATATTTCCATGTCCCATGGAAATGCTTTGGTGAGAATCTGTAAAAAAAATATGTTGTCTCTTTGTCTTCATCACTTAATTGATGCCTCTATTGCTTCCTCTTTATCCTTTAAACTATGACTCCTATCTATGGAGTTGATGTTGTCTTCCTCCAAGGTGCTTCTCTCATCTAAAGTCCACTCCGGTGTGTTGCTACAAACACCAAATTTTTTCCCTCACCTAGGAGTCCACTCTTGCCTCTCTCCCCCATCTCTTGGTGACACATAATGGGTCATCTCCTCTAGTCCTAGAGTATCTCCTATAGCCCTTTTGGTAGATCTTCATGTCCACCTATCTGAAGTGAGTGAACTTGCACCTACAACCAAGTAACTTTACAAAAAGAATCTAAATATCCAACACTTCTTGGTGTAGATTATCTTATATCTACATACTCAGAATCTTCTAAGCTCTGATACAAATCTGATGTAGAGCATCATAGAAACCAACCAATAAGTAGGATACATTCATATCCCTTCAAATTCTATTATGTAATTCCATTAATTAGAGGCATCTCATCAAGTAAAACAAAATATTTTTTAACCCAAGATAATCAATAATTCACCATTCACATGGTTTGACTTCTATTGGAGAGGATATTAGTCATAAGTTTCATTTATGATACATTCTTGCAACACCCTTTGGAGGGAATTTTTCAAAATATACCTATAAAAACATATCAAAATCTTAATCCAATCTAATATACCAATTACAAATTATGGTCTTTGTACTAAAACCTATTTTCGATGTCATAAACCAAAAAAAAACTTGTAACCCTACCTAATAAATCCAATATATTTTATTAAAAAAACTAAATGATCCCAAACCAATTTCATATTAATCCTTCTTGAGTCTAGTTTCCAAATATGTAATCCATTTATTCTTCCAATCCATAAATCATTACATGCATGCAAATCTATGCCTGTAACTCCATTGAAGATACTACAAAACTAGTTTCCACTAAAAGATTCATAACTTCCATAAACATGCATAAAAATGACTCAAACCAAAAGGAAATGAAATTGGATTCACATACATTTTCAATGAATATATTTATAGGTTATTTTTATTCAAAATGTTTTCATATGAAAACTTAAATACTAAATATTATTATTGCAAGAAGCTTGGACATTTTTTTAATGAATATAGAAAGAAACAAGCAGATATAGGGAAGAAAAATGTAAAATTTTCCAAGAGTAGTTATGGGACATAGTTCATTACATGTCATGTAGCTAAAGAGAGCTCAAGTTATGTATGGTTTCTAGATAGTCATTGTGGTAATCATGTGATAGTAAATAAAAATATATTTGAAAGCTTGGATACTTTAGCCAAATCAAAAGTGAAATTCAGAAATAATAACACAATAGAAGTAAATGAAAAAGGTGCAATTAATGTAGTGACAAAGCTTGGTAAAAAATCTATTTCTGATGTTTATTTTGTATTAGATTTGAAGCATTATATTATAAGAGTGGGACAACTTACACAAAAAGGTTATAAAGTTGTTTTGAAAAGAATATGTACACTATATTTGATATTTCTCCTACTAACATGGTGATTGCAAGCATTGAAATGACAAAAAATAGAATGTTTCCACCTCACATAAAAGTTTGAGTGATGGAGGAGACTAGATCAAGTTTCAAGGCAACATTTCAAGATGAAGCATGAAAATGGCATTTGAGATATGGTCATCTAAATTTGAAGGGATTATGTTTAGTTCAAAGGAAAAATGGTAAGAGTTTTAACCCTCATTAAAGAAAAAATGAGTTCATGTGAAAGTTGTATTTTCGTAAAGAAACATAGGGAAAGTTTTCTGAAATAAATGTCATATAGAGCTTGGGAACCTTTAGAAATTGTTCATATAGAGTTGTGCAGTCCAATACAAACATCATCATTATGGGAAGTATTTATTTTCTAACATTCATTGATGATTATTGTAGTAAAACATGGGTTTACTTTCTCAAGTATAAATATGAGATATTTGCAAAATCCAAGGAGTTTATGCCATTGGTTGAAAAAATAAAGTAATCTATCCATCAAGGTTTTGAGATTAGATAGAGGACTCAACAAGATAAGATAGAAGACCTCTCAAGGTTCTAATTAATTACAAGTGCCAATAGGCCAAAATGAGACCAAAATTTGAAAGTACTATGTCTACTCAAAATTACTCCAAACTAATACTAGATATGGAAAATAGACAAAAAAAAATGCACTTTAAAAAAAAAATAGAACTTGAATATGTGTCTACAAGAGCCCAAAAAAATCCTTTGAACTTGTCAAAATTAAGATTTGCAAGTTGTAGAAAAATTTGGGAACAAAGATAATCAAACATCTTGCACCAATGTGTACATCATGAAATTCTACCCCAAAACAAAAAATAATTTCTTGAAAGGAGTTTGTATGAGGGAGATATCGCTATTTGAAAATCACCTCTATAATTATTATTATTAAATCACCCCCATCACACCTCCAAAAATCAAATGACTCTAGATTTCACCTCAGATGTCCGATTTTGATGAAACGAGAGTTGATTTGGGGGGTTTTTCAACCATTTGAATGTGATGGAAATATCTGATTTGCACCAACAAGCTCCAATCTTGACCTACAAAAAAATAAAAATCTCTCCAATGGCTATGCAATGAAGTTCTCGTGGCTCTGATACCATGTAAGAATTTGGCTAAGGCAAGAATTCAACACTAAGATCAAGAAGCTCAATAGATAGCACAGGAGAGACTCATGATGATCAAGATAATAGTGGATTTTTGATAATTGGATATGAGATAATTTCATATGAGATAAATACACAATAGAAGTGCCTTGTATATAGAGGCAACTAGAATGACTAGGAGTCATCAAAGAGATAAGGATTACAACTCAATACGTGTCCACCAAGAGTTGATTATCCTCCATTGAGCACATGAGTTTGTGAAATGATGAGAGGATAAGCTTACATACATGTATCTTACAAAAAGATGTTGTAGTCACCATGTGCTTAATTAGAGTGTGAACAACTATGTTGTCTACATGTAAATGTAGATGAATATGCAAACTCTTGTGTTGTCAACAAGACAACTCATATGACTATGGATAGTCCTAGGTGTCTCTATGAGAACTAATATAATAAGGATTAACCTAAGTAAACTTAAGTAAAGTTTAATAATAATTAATTATTTACACGAACACTTTTCTTCTTTATCTTGATGGAGTCATGAATGAAGTATTTTTTCCTAGTTCTTTTCTTCAAGAGCTCTTTATGTTAGAATCAACACTTTTGTAAGAAGAAAATTATATATATATGCGTGCACACACACACACATATATGCACACACACACACACACACACACACACACACACTCACACACACACATGTATGTATGTACATATATATATGTACATATGTACATGTATATATGTACATATGTACATGTATATATGTACATATGTACATATATATGTACATGTACATATATATGTATATATGTACATATATATGTAGATATACACACACACACACACACACACACACACACACACAGATGTGTGTGTGTGTGTGTGTGTATATATATATATATATAAAGTGGCTTTGCCACCTTTTGAAAAAAAAAAAATTCAAAACTATCATGTTTTAAATCCATAAAATCTAGTCCATGTAAGAGTTAAAATGATTCATATAATCAAATCATAGAAAAGTTCTTAATATAAATTATTAAGTAAAAAATCTTGCATCTAACTAAGCACAATTATTAATTTTTTAAATAAATTCAAAAAAAATTAATTTAAAATACTTGAAAGGAAAGAATTTAATCATGAGCTAATGCATGAAAGGAAAAATGTATCACAATAGTACCTAGTACTAAAAGAGGTCAAGGGATTAGAGAAAGCACTATTAATAACAAAATCTATTGAGGGTGTGAATGTGGTTATGATTGTGTTAGATCAGAGCAAAGCAAATATGGCAGCAAAACAATGTGAAGAATAAATCTATTCATATTAATTTTTTCAAAGATATTATCCAATATAAATAAGACTATTGAACATTCCAACTTGTTAGACATTTTTAAAATATTTTTAGCAAGTGTCATATGATAATTTAGTACTTGTCATTAGTTTGAGTAAATTTAGTTTTTATTTAATATATTTATTATAGTAGATAGATAAATTTAACTTAATAAAAATATTATATAGTATTTCTATAATAATAATAATATACAATAGTATTTCTTAAAAGATTGTACAATATAAGTATATATAATATCTTTCATTGAATGAAAAAATTAATTTGTAAAGCATAATATAAAAAATCCTTAAAATTTCAAAGTATCATGTTTTGCAATGCATAAAATCTGGTCCATATAAGAGCTAAAATGATTCATCCAATCAAATCATATAAAATGTATTTTATCGAAATTATTAAGTTAAAAATATTGTGCATCTAATTATGCACAATTATTAACTTTACAATTAAATTTAAAAATGATAAATTTAAACTACTTGAAAGGAAACCTTTTAATCATGAGTTAACACATGAAATGAAAATTGTATCATTACAGTACTTAGCCTACAACAAGTACTTAAAAGGGGTAAGGGATTAGAGAAGGGACTATTCATAACAAAATATATTATTGGGGATATATCTATCTTAATCCTAAAATTATTTTTTCTTAAAATAGGTGTAAATGCAGTTATGATTGCCCCAAACCAAAGTAAAGTAAATCTAGCAGCCAAACCATGTGAAGAATAAACCTATTTGTATTGATTTTTCCAATGATATTATCCAATATAAATAAGATTATTGAACATTCCAACTTGTTAGATATTTTTGATATTTTTAACAAGTATCATATAATGGCTTAGTACTTGTCATTAGTTTTAGTATAAATTTAGTTTTTATGTAACAAAATTTTTATAGTATAGATAGAATATTTAAATTAATAAAAATATTATATAGTACTTATATCGAGTATGTGCAGGATCATGGTGTGCCAAAAAGTGGTGATGTGAAAAAAATAGAGTTTGAAGATGTCCAAAAGTGCTTCAAAATTCGCTCTAACTTTTTTCCACCTATCCAAGTACTAAACTTGGAAGGTAAGGCTAAGCCTTATCAAATATCCGATTCGACATCGGATATCTGATTCGATATCAGATATCCGATATTATCAGATATCTGATAATCAGTGTACTATAATAATACCATAATTATAATTATTATAATATAATATAATATAATATAATATTATTATTATTATATTATAATAATATAAAAATATTATATTATAATAGTATAACATATTATTTAATATTATATAATATAATATTATTACTATTATATTATAATCGTATAATATTATACTAAAATAATAATATTCAAAAAATCCTTTCTTCCTATAATATTTACTACGCCTCTGCCTGGATGTTTAATGATTATCAAGTTCTTGAAATTCAAAAAGCCATTAGAAATTATTTGTGGTCTGATGGAAAAGGTAATAAAAAAACTCACTCTGTAAACTGGATTTGGTGCCACACTGACAAGCTGCTTGGGGGTCTAGGTCTTAAGGACCTTAAGTTAAGTGGCATAGCTTTGGCCTCCAAATGGATCTTTCATGCTTTGGAGGGTGAGGAACCTTGGAAGGTTCTGATCCATAATAATATTGGAAGAGGTTATCCTAAAAAGGCTAAGTTTTGGAAGAACCTCCCCCTTGCTGACCTTATTTGTGGTGAGTTCCCTACCATAGTTCAAGGCTCTACTATTTTTAAGTCTATTTGGAAAGCCTGGGACTATGTTAGGCAGCTTATCACCAATAAGGATTTTTTTGGTAAAAATACCCTTCATGGGGAAAGGTCCATTTGGTGGAACCTTAAGCTAGGAAATAAACCCCTTGCTCTTACTCAATGTTGTTCTGCCAAAATTTGGGCTAATAAAGGTATCAAACAGTTTGTTGATATATTTGAGAAAGATTCTCTTATTAAGTGGGAGGAGTTGAAAGCCAAATTTAACCTTCTAAATGTTCATAAGAAGACTTACAATATGATTGCTAAAGCTAGTAAAAACATCCCTACTATATGTTATGTTGATTCTGACAGTTATCAAAAAATTAAATGGCCTAGTGGTATTGCTCTTCTTAATATCAAAGCTAAAGATATATACAAAGTTATTAATCATAATGAAGACATCTTAAGACATATTAATAAGATTTGGTATACTGATTTAGACAAACATGCTTGGATGAAAAAGTTTGATTATATGTGGAAAAGCTCTATTGATCCAAAAATCAAATGTTTTAAATGTTTTCTTATTCTTAGCAAGCTTCCTATTAGGAACTCTTTCTCTATTGTTGATTACTGCAACATTTGCAGGGTCCTTGAAACAGGTAGGCATATTTTATTTGAATGCACTTTTGCTAAAGAAATTTCGCTTATGTTTCGTATCTCTATTCCTACTTCCTTTACTATTTTTGAGATTATTACTGGTTTTATCTGCAATGCTAAAAAGGATGTTAACATATTTTGGAATATTCTCTCAGCTAACATTTTATGGCAAATTTGGAAATGCAAAAATGAAGAAAGGTTCCAAAATAAACCTAGGCTGCTTACTGAGTCTTTTTGAAGTCTCACTTATTTTGAAAAAATTTCACAGGTCCAAATCATGATGAGAACCAATAAGTCCAAGTTCAAAAGGCTTCTTAAGGATTGATATGCTACCTTCTTGCAAACGAGCTTAAGGATGGACACATTTGGAGACAACATTTGGATAATGTCAAACTCTTTAATCAGACCATTCAAGCCATTAGAAAGGAGATCAAGAGAACACCTCAAAGCTTCATTAGTGACATGATTTATATGCTAAAACATATTCAAGATCAAAAAAACTAGTTTGGATGGAAGGAAATCTAGGTTGGACAACATGGATGGATACTTATGTTGATGTTCTCCATTAGTTGCCCCTCTTTCTCTTCTCTCTTTTGCTTGTTTGAAATGTAATTCCTTTCGTCTTTTGGTGAGGCTTGGCCTCCTCTGAACTAATTCCATCCGTTTTTGTACTGTTTTGATCCTTCTATACTTAATACAAAAAATATATATATTATATTATAATAATATAATATAATATTTAATATTATAATATATAGTAAAGTAATATAATATATAAATATAATGTAATATATCTAAAATATAATATAATAATAAAAAAGTAATATATTATAATATAATATATAATAAAAAAGTATAATATATTATAAATTATAATAATATAATATAATATAATATCAAATATAATAATAAAAAAGTAATATATTATAATATAATATATAATAAAAAATTATAATATATTATAAATTATAATAATATAATATAATAATTATATTATATTATAATAATATATTATATTATAATAATATAATATAATATTTTATATTATAATATATAGTAATGTAATATAATATATAAAAAATATAATATAAAAATATATATAATATAATACAATATAATATAAAATATAATATAATGTAATATATTATATATAAAATATCATATAATAATAAAAACGTAAGATAGTATATGTTATAATTAATATATAATATATTGGATATCCAATAATATATCAGGTATCCAATATTGAATTGGATATTCGATATCCAATATAATATCGGATATCTGATACCTGTGCACAACATAAAATAAAAAACACAGACCCGCGGGCCCATTATTACTTTATTTGGGGCTAGTTTTTTGCCAGGGCAATCGGATATACAATTGAATATCAGATATCAGATATTAAGGCTTTTTTTTCCTCAACTCATTTTAGCATGATTTTGTTTGTTTCAGTTGAATCTAGGGTTTTTTTTTGAAAAAAATGGTTAAAATTAAGGTTTTTTTTTAATATATATTTACGTTTTTCAATTCAATAGGAAGGGCTAATCAGAATGATGACATTGAGGTAGGGAATAATATTCCTTGTAACCCCCCACCAAATGATCTAGTACCCCCACAAAATCGTCCACCAAATGATCCTCTACCCCTTCAAAACTCTCCTCGAATTGAGGATTTGATAAACAAAAATCTCACTGAGTTGAGAGGTTTGCATAGAACATATAATAATGTACCCACATTGGCTCTTATGTTATCCACATTAAACACTATAGTGGATAACATTGAAACCCTTATGAACCAACAAAATGTCACTCTTCATTGGTGTGATGAAATGCACAAGATGTTTGATGCTGGTTTGGACTATGATGAGGTTGCAACCCTCAAAATAACCAAAGATGATTTGGCTAGCCTTTTTGCAAACCCGAAAATGAGTTTACCAGTTGACCCAAAAAAATTGAAACTATCCATTAAATGGTGCACAAATGATGCCATACGTGCAAACTTTTGGGATCGTTGGTGGATGGTCTTTGATATTCCTCCACATGGAAATTTAGACATACCATTTTATTTCCTTAGAAAATTATATGCAGAATTTGTGTTGAAACTTAAAGTGAACTATTGGAGTGTGAAGCCCAACATGGGCTTAAGACTAGGAGCTCCTAAGGATAGACCCTCCTCCCAGTAGAAGAAAGCTAGCACTTTTGTCCCACCCACTGATATCTCCCCTCCTCCTCGAGTGCAGCACCTAGATATTATGATAGAGGCTAGCTCTCAGACCATCAAAGCCATTCATAAGCTGGGTAGCCTAATGATATCTCTGGCTAGGTCAATCCAGCCTCATCGTGTTGATGATGCTGGTGCCAGTTCATCATCGACTAGCTCATCACGCGTTTGTGTGCCTCACACTTGCATTACGTGCAATAATATTTTCCTAGGTTCCATAGGTGATCTTCCTGAGTATCATTTTGTATTAAACGAGGATACACTAGACACATGCGTAGAGGCTACAAACCCAAATGTGAGAGGGGAGGGGAATGCAGAGGCATGGACTCCTTCAATGTTGGTACATGTATACATTTTTTTGTTTTGACATATGCGATTTATAGTTAATTTTTATAATAGAGTAATTTTAATTTTTAAGCCATATTGACTTTTATATGTATGTGATCTTCATTCATGTTTAGTTGATGACCGAGGAGGAGCTTAGACAGATTGATGATGCCACGCTCTCAACCATTTCATTTGGCCTTGAGACATCTATGGTACATTATGTTGTGTTTGCATTTTTTCTTCTATTTGATATTGTAGCATATATGGTTGCTAAACTTTCTTTTATCTTGCAGGTACCACCTGTCCCGGGGGGACAAAGTGCGAGGGGTGAGCCAGCATGCATTGACAAAGGAAAGGTAATTAGGTGCTTTCTATTTGATTAAATATCGATGCATTCTTGTAACATGTTTGTGATAATCCCATTTAATTACATTCTTTATTGTATATAGGATGTGGCTACTCGCGATGAGCATGTATAGATTTTGCATCATAGATCATTAGGGATTTCCATTCGCACTAAGAGCCCCATTGTATGTATAAGTATCATTTATTTTTTATTATCCTTATCTTCATAAATAAATTCAAAACTGATTTCCATGATATTAACAACTACTATTTTGTATCTCATAGGAGACTCCTAGTGCACATGAGGTCCAACGAGAGAGTTATGTAGATTTGATGATGTAGCCACTCTCTCCTGAGGAGGAGCCTACAATAGTAAGTTTTTAGTTTGAATTCATGATTAAATATGTTATAAATTTATCATGCTATGAATTATAATGTTATAGTTTAAATTGTAGATTCATCTGGCAAACGCATTTGAACATATACAACCCACAATCATAGAGGTAGAAGCATTGCCGAGGGCATATGAGAGTACTCCTGACTAGCATAGGAGGTCGACGAGAGAGGTATTTATTATGAAATTTTGATAGTATAAATCTTCATTACAAAAAAGATCATTATGAATTTGAGTAATTCAATGTTAGATACAAAGAATCATATAAATTTAGTAGTCTAACTTTGGGTTTTCCATTTTTGTTTATGTAGGAGGCATCTGATCCACCTAGTGCAATGAAGAGGCTGCA
Organism: Cupressus sempervirens; assembly: GCA_028749045.1. NCBI lineage: Eukaryota > Viridiplantae > Streptophyta > Pinopsida > Cupressales > Cupressaceae > Cupressus > Cupressus sempervirens. The sequence goes on along the minus strand of CM053785.1, from coordinate 826,343,556 downwards.
TTTTGATCATCCACCAGCATCCTAGGATAGTATAGTTGTTGTAGGATGCATCATGAGACATTTTGAGATGGCATATGCCACATTGTATACAGAAACATTGATATTATACACATTCTGATGGCATGATCAGCCACATTTTGCATATGGATCTATGTATTTTGATATATATTTGAGTAATTTGTCTATGGATACGGTGGTCTAATTGATGAATGAATGAAAAATACAGAAAATTAGACATCCACTCAAGAGGTGCAACACGTATTCATTGTCCATTCGATCCAACCCCACGTTTAGCTCATGATTCAGAGAGATTTCACCGGCAAAATATTCTTTCCAATGGTTGAATTTATGGATATGTGCTTCCATTTTGAGCTGAGGTGAGTTTAGTAATGTTAAAATGAATTTTGTGTTCTCTCTACCTAGTAACTAAAATCTAGATAAAGAATAATCGGTGGCCATAAAGGATTGGGTTTACAGTTTGTATACGGAAATATGTTTCTTTTAATTACAAGTTTTCTATTATATCTTGATTATAAAATCTATTATATAATGAGGCCCCATTAGTTTAATATCTTTTTCAAAGAGTGAAGTCCCCTTGTTTTAATATCTCTTTTAGACAGTTCAATTGCAAGATGTTTCCAAGTTGAGTACGAATATCTCTATGTGATGTACAATCTAGTATGAAATGTTGTTCAGTTTCAACCATTCCTTTGCTGTAGGAAATGCAAAATTTTCTCTTTCCTCTTGGTGACTGGACATCTATTTGTGTCACATATAAGATGGTGAGACCCAATGCTCAACTGAACAACTAAAATTCTAGCCTTTGACTCAATTGCAGCCTTTAAATAAGCCTTTTCATTATGTTCCCATATGGGGTTGAACTTTTTGATATAGTGTGATTTTCTGACCTGTTTTTTTTTCCAACATGGAAGTCCTAAATTTTTCTTGCACAATTTTTTTTTATGTCTCTTCATTGATATTAAGACATTCCTGCCAATTAATGTCCCATTTTCTCGTCCACTTCTTTTGCTTCAGCCAATTCTTCTTTCAATAGTCCTAATTCCTCTGAACAATAATTTTGGGTCAGTGATTTTTTTCTTCTTCATGTTTTAGATTTTTTTAAATAGCTTAGCAAATAGATTATAATTGATGCTTCCATTAGAAACATCTTTGCTTCATTCAATAGGATCTCATAGAGAATTGTGGATTTGACTTTAAGAGTATTGATGATTAAATGTTCTTTGATTTTTTCTAGCTGTCTCTAGTTAAGGTTTGACATACTACTCCCCCCAATCTCACAATCGTAGAGGACAACCAGCACAACCAACAAAGCAAAGAGGTTTTTCCAATCCCACAGCTTTGGTTTCTTGCACCTATTTTGAAGCAGCTAAGAAGCTATCCATCATCTTTGAATCCTTTTTGTTCTACATGTGTCTTAAGGGAGACTATTGTGGAACCAAATTATAGGTACTTTTATTCTAACACTCTCTTCAACAAGCTTTCCCTAAGGATAAAGCTAACATGGTGCTTCTTTGTTTTAAAGAAAAACATTGTTAATTTGATCTTGCTAGTTTTCAGCTACTTCCCAATTTTGTGGCAAAAGAGCTCTAAAGCCTTCAAATGTTCTTTCAAACCATGAAAAGGTTTCATAATAAGAATAAGGCTAGCTATATACAAAAGTTACTTTGTCATGACTAGTTGAATACCTTCAACTATAATTTTATTTAGCCATTCTTCTAGTCTGTCATTATATAATTCAAATAATGTAGAATATAGAACACACCACTATTTGACTCTAATGTCACTGCTAAAATATTCAAACATATCCCCTTTAATTCTGATTTTATCACAAACTTGCTTATAAAATTTGAGTATGATAAAAGTGTGAAGGAAGGCTCTAGTACAGAACTAAGATTTCTAAACTGTTGTAGAATACCACCTTAAACCTTCACCATTGAATGCATTGTCATTTTTTCATTGCTTAAGCTATGGCATGGTCAAGCCTTGTGTTGCCATGACTCAAAGTTATGTTGACCTAGGATATTGTTGAATCTAATAATAGGAAAATGTCTTCTAACAATTGGACATTTCTTTGTGAACCAGTGCCTTAATTAATGCTTTAGTGCCATTTAGTTTGTCAATCATCAATTTTAAATTCTACTTTTAACATGTTCATTCTTAATAAATGGTATATTACAGTTCAAATTTTTATTATTGATTCATATTATATGAGTAGTGGTTTTTATAAATTTATGACTTATAAGAATGTATGGTCTATTTAGCACTTATTGCATTATGGCAATGCGGATATAGATGACAAAACTTTTTAAAAATCTCCATCCTTGCACTACTCTAACTCAAAACCTATTTAACCATAAAATTTTCAAGATCAAAATTAGTAAGTTCACTAGCCCATTTAAAAATTAATATCATATGAATTCAATATTTATTCTCAACATCCCTGGCACTAGAAAAGTCTTATTTTGAGTGGTTGAGCTAACCAAATGCTTTTAACAATTTTTTATTTTTTAAACACAAACTGTAATAACATAAAAAAGATGTGTGACTTATATAGATAATAATAGGAACAAAAGACATATAAGTAATTTTTGTAACATTAAATACTAACACATGATGCTAGATTCTTGAAGAAGCGTCGCAGCCTTCTTACTTATTGTTTGTTGCTTAACCCTTTTCTAAGCATACTTACATGTTGACTTTCTATCACACCCACCTTTGATAACTAAGAATTTAAATGAGGAAAAGGCAATTGTTATCACAAACTATAAAAAAGGTATACAATTTCTGAGGGATATCAAATTTTGCTGTTCAGGAAAGGTTTTAAATTCACCTCCTATTTCACATGCAATTGTCTTTTTATTAAAAATATTATGGTGCTTGCAGACATGGAGTAGAATGCTAATAAAGTTAACATGTGATGTTTTTTTTTTTTGTCACAGTGGTAGTTTGGTCCAAGAATTTTTAAGAAGGTTGCAGTGCAGAGATCATGTTTGATAGCTGACCAGGATCCTTGCAAATTTTGCAAGAGGACATTGAGATTATCTGGTGTAGGACAACAGATTTCTTAGCATTCTATAGCATTGGATAGTCAAATACATTTTTTTTGAAACTTCTTGATGGTATCGAGCTTACTAAAATCATTGAAAGCTTGCCTCTTCATAGAGCAATGATAGAGCAACTTATTCTAGAAAATGGCAATTCATTTTCTCCCTTTCCATGTATGGTTCCAACTATTAATGTTCCAGAGGGTGTTAATTTTCCTTATGATATATAGTTTCAAATTAACTCTCTTATTCATTGTGGGATACTCAGTGGCCCAACACTAAATTGTCTCTTTTTTTATTTGCTAAATAATGAGAAGAAATCAGCTTTGCACATATGTTTGGCCTTAATAGAATTGCATAAATTGAAGTCGACACGTTTCGACCCAAAAACATGGCTTCAAAATCAAGTAAAGAAGTTGAAAACTAGTCAAAATCAGTTGAAGTCTCTGACAATTTCTAGACCTAATGACACATTGAAATTGTATCGGGCCCTAGTTACTCCGACTAGGGTCTACTTTTTGGGCCTCGACTTGAATATTTCAAGTTGAGTGACAAGGCATTTTTCAAAGTATGTTTTGTGGAGGAGGACTTTAATAAGCTTCATTCAATTGCTTTGACAACAAAAATTGAATATGGTTTTCATGCAAGACCAAAAAGATCACAAGTATAGGAAAGAATATTGTCATATTTGTCGATTGAGTATGCCTCCTCCTTCAATGGCCCAGATCACTATGGTGAATCCAAACGGAATATGATCTCTCAAAAATGAGATAGTTTATTTTAGGCCTCAACATCGCCATCCTGTAGCGTTTGATAGTTCATTGATAGCCCTCACAAGCTCTGAGTTATGACCCTCGGAAGATCAACCTCAAAATGCACTTAGAGAACCTTTGGGACTCCTCAGTATGGGGTGGTTGCGGACGATGGATGGTCTCTATGGATGGAACAAGGGTGTCACTAGGGTTCACTCGCTCACCCAGAGCTAATGGCACTGACTATTTGATGTCAGGATCAACAGTTTCAAAGTTGTGTTGTGGTGCACCTATGAACTGAGGCACACTACGAGTTTTGGCATCAAGCAAGATCATTGTGCTGAATCCAAACGGAATGTGATCTCTCAAAAATGAGATAAGTTACTTTAGGTCTTAGCATCACCATCATATAGCATTCAATAGTTCATCAATAGTCCTCACAAGCTCCAAGTTATGACCCTCAAAAGATCAACCACGAAATGCACTTAAAGCACCTTGGAGACTCCTCGATAATGGGTGGCCATGGATGATGGATGGTCTCCATGGCTAGAACAAGGGTGTGACTAGGGTTTACCCACCCACCCAAAGCTAATGGCACTAATGATTCGATGCCAAGATTAGTAGTTTCAAAGTTATGTTGTGGTGCACCTATGAACTAAGGCACACTACGAGTTTCGGCATCAAGCGAGATCGCTATGCTGAATCCAAATGGAATGTGATCTCTCAAAAATGAGATAGGTTATTTTAGGCCTCAACATCACCATCCTGTAGCATTTGACAGTTCATCGATAGCCCTCATGAGCTCCAAGTTATGACCCTCGAAAGATTGACCTCAAAATGCACTTAGAGAACCTTGGGGACTCCTCAGTATAGGGTGGCAGCAAACAATGGATGGTCTTTATGGCCAGAACAAGGCTGTCACTAGGGTTCACCTGCCCACCTGGAGCTAATGGAACTGACGATTCAAATAGCTCATGCTGTTAGGATTTAGATTTTGAAAAGTTGTCAAGAAAATTACAAAAGTTGCTAAGCAACTTTTTGCAATTTTTGCAATTTTTGCGCTAAGACAAGTTTTATTGCAAATTTGATTGAAAATGGACTCTACAAATTCCAAGGGACCCTAATAATGTTCTAAACATCTAGACTTACATAAAAAATATGGAATTTACCAAAAATCCACTTTATTGGACCAATTGATGGAAAAGGCTTATAGTTGCACCATGGGGTCTTGTGTCCATTACAAATGTGGATGGTCACAGAGGGTGATCCCACAATAATGGGTTCCACTTTTTGATCAATTTTGACATTGAAATCAATATTTTTGCAACAAACGTCATGTTCACCTGACTGTATCTCAAAAACTATAAATAATTTTGAGATGACATAAACTAATGATTTTGAGTACTCTATTCCTACTTTGTAACCATATTTTTTAATCTTTAAAAAAAAAAATATTTAGATCAATTTTTTCATCTCCTTCAGAAAGTAGTACATAATAAAATTCAATATTTTCAAAGAGTGACATTTCATTTGACACACATAACCCTTTTTCTAGAAATGATAATAACATAATTCTTTTGGTGTTCGATTCATAACATCAATATCCAGAGGATGCATTTGGTTTGATTCATTTTGGTTGAATATTGTATAGTTTATGAAGTTTTGAAGTGACATGAATCGTAATTTAGACATACATTTCGTTTGACACAGATAATTTGAAATCAATTTATCAGAAACCTTTTTTTTTTATTTTGAATAGAAATGTATCTCAATAAGCTAGTTCCTACATATTTTTCAAAAAAAAATTGACCTAATTTACTAATTTTTTGAGGTGTCGAAGTCGGTTGATACTGAATCAGTAATGAACCTATAATGAGTTAAACTCATATTTGAAAGTCTTAATGAATATAATATGTATTAAAATTATAGTTGTTGGAAAGCTTGCTCTGAGTAGCACAAATTGGAATTTTTTATTTTATAGTAGGAGATCATTCAATCTCAATTTTAGGGGTCAAAAGAGCCAACTTTATTTTTTCTCTAGAAAACAACACCAAAAATTTATAATTTGAGATGTTCGCACGAACACTATGTTTGCACGAACTTGTCTAATACGTTCATATGAACACATGTTCACACAAACGTATGTGGAAAATAATTTTTCAGCCAAAAATTTAATTTAACATGTTTGCACAAACATTTACAATACTTTGTGTTCACATGAACATACAAAAAAGGCAAATTTATCAAGATCTCAAATGGAAAAGTGGAATTTTAATCACAAAATTGCCATTACTAATTTGTTCACACAAACATACTAACAATGTATGTTCACGTGAACATACCTTATTTAAACTCAATATGTTCGCGCAAACATGGAATGCTAATATGTTCGTGCGAACATAGTTCGCATGTTCGGGTGAACATACATAAATTTCTATATGCGAATTTTTCATCATTTTGTGATTTCCTTTATCCCCCAAAAGTGGTACCCAGTATTGTGGGTTCACCCAAGGAGATCATTAGATCTATCCCTAGACCTTATTGCATCAAGAAAAGAAAAATGATTAGGTGCTTTGCACTAGTGTTCCCTATATTTCATTAATGTTATTGGACTAAGAACCAGTTTTCCTCTCAGTCGAAAGGGTGGGCCTAAGGGTTCAACACTAATGGGTGATGTTGAACCACCTTGGTAATGACTAGTTCATTTGGGGAGGCTTGAGACTGCATGCAAAGAAATTCTTATCAATTTTACTCTCGTTTTAAGGAGTGGGCCTAAGAGCTCAACATACTAGAATGATGTTAAATCACCATATTAATGAATAGCTCATTTGGAGATGGTAGCTAACGAAAGCTTAGAAGATTATTTTTATAGTATTGTAAAAGTCTTTTGTGAGAACCTTACTACTAAAAATTTAGAGTATATTCAATTTTCCCAATGATTCTAAGCATGGTAAACAATGGAGGAAGAGTTGGCATGGTTGTAATAATGCATGGTAGCCATGATGAACCAACAAAAGGAGAAACACTATGAACCATGATGCACTTGAACATAAAGATGATTATGGAGAGGATCAAATGCAACATGTTGCTTCAGTCCCAAATGTGGACAATATACAAGTGATGTAGAGGATAGGGTGATGGACCCAAGAAACAACCTAAAATGAGCAAATTTGTAACAATGTGCCAAGTGACCCTTCTAGGTCCTAATGGTCAAATCCCACAAATGGTCAGATCTAGGAGGTTTTAGGGCTTCAATGAATTTTTTTTGACATATTCACCATGTTCCAACACTTACCCTTGAGTTTCAATACTTTTCAAGCCAAAATGCACAACATGCCAAAATGTTGTCTATGCAACTTTACAATTCTATGACAGCAACAAGACAAATAGGTGGATAACTTTTATTTTTTCTGAAAGATTTCTTAAATAAATGGATGTTTTGGATACCTTTATCCTTTCACAAAACATATATAATACTTAGATACCCTTCCTTTGGAAAATATCAGTGAACTTTCACACTTCTCTTATTTTTTAATAATGTAGAAAAGATGCATTTACAAAGCAACCACTAGAAGGACTTAAGATCTAGACTCCAAACTTTGCAATGGCTCCTAAAATAACTTCAATTAGATAAATCCACTCTCAATTATAGTCTATGGGTTCCCTAACCCCAAAATCCCCAATTCACCTTCTCAAACCCTTGTTCCTAGGGCATCACCAATCTCACACGTACCAAGCCTTCTTGGACTAATTCAAAATTTAGACATCTATTTTTTATCACCATAAATATGAATCAACTCAAAAACACTACCCTCTTTAAGGAAAATCTCTTCCTATAGGACTATCCCCTCACTTTCAACCCTTGTTTTAACCCCTTTATGTTTGGTGGCCACCAATTATTCTGGTTAGTTGATCATTTTAGGGTTAGAAGACATTATACATGTTAGGAAAATGACATTCCATGAAGAATCAGGTAAGTATTTCATGGAATTACCGTGATTAGATGAAAAACTGTCAAAATGCTTATGAAAAGGACTGCTACAGTTAACAATCAACAAGTTAGATGAATAACCCTTCAAAAAAAAATCAAAAATTGGTCCTAAACTTCCTTATAGATCTTAGAAGATGCCTCAATGCATTAGAATATCATAAAGAACTCAAAAACTCCAAAGAACCTTCAAATTGCTATTAAAATCTAAGCTTTTTTATTCAAAATTTTGAATTAGTCCATACGTACTGCCCTTACAGTTCGTACAAACACTATTTATAAGTTTCAAGGGATGGTTAATAACCCCCTCAACCACCTCCAATTGGTTTCACTTCCTATTCCTTTATAAAATTTAAACTATGGAGTTTCCCTCGAAAATGCTCATGTAGCCATTACATTCAAGATTTGAATTTTCTAAAGCAATAAGCTAAATTTTAAGTGACTTATTAAATGTTTAAACTTATGAAATGACTTGAGATTATTATGAGACCTTATTAGGACCTATCAAATGACTCACTTACCCTATGCCAACCTAGACATTACTAAAATTCAAATCTCATGGTCCTTTACAACTTTTCAATATGAAAGTCTTTCAAAACATTATACAATATTATGACTCTTTATGCTTTCAAATGCCATGATTGGTTGCAAAATGGAAGAAATCAAGTATTCTAATTGTTCATCCGTACTTTCTAGAATTTTCTTATTTGATTAGCTTGATAAAAATAGTTTAAATAATCATAATGTCAGTTTTATGTCAAATAAGGAAAAACCCAAACTTGTAATAATATATCTGCAAGCAATTATCTTTCATATAGTTATAAATGCTCTTAAAATTGTCCTTATATCCTTGTATCACATGCAAATATGATTTACAAGAACGTGTTCAATATCTTCCTCGTATAATTCCATACAATATCTTCCTCGTATAATTCCTTACAAAGAACCTACCAAAATACAAATTAGAATGTGCAACTAATGTAACCTATCTTTTTCATTATTACAAAAACAATATACAAAAAGAGTTCACATTTTACATCATAATACATCATAAATCTTAGGAATTCTCCTCAATACCGCACACACCCTCCTCCCCCCCCCCAACTCTTCATGATCTACCTACATTCCAATATCATAAAAAAATTAGTAACTTATTTTATTAAACAAGATAATCATTAGTTCATTGAATCATTATGAAGAAAATAACATAAGAAGTAAATATACCTAGTTGAGTGTTCCAATAGGGTCCTCTCTCTATTTTAGGGTCTCTAATAGGGCTTCATGATCAACATTAGCAATAGTAAAAAGTTCTTTTACTTTTGGTCTTCCTTGATGCTTCAAAAACTTTACATTTTTTGTTATAATAAGATGCGACTATATGAGAATTATGTTGTTCTTCTAATAGTCTTCGAATGCAAGAATTTTGTTCCTTCTAAGCATATATGTCCAAAGCCATGTTCTAGCAACAACCACTGAACCAGTAGGATATGTGAATCCATCGCCATTTGTGATCGGTTGTGCAAGTTCTTGTTTACCTCTTACACAACGTGCTAACCAATAATCAAATTTCTCATCATTCCCCTATGGTGCAACCAATGCAAAGACATGTCCTAGCTGAAGAAGATCTGATAGATGGTTATGCTCAAGTGAACTTTCCATGTCATCATTTCTGATAGAGAGTATGATAGACAATGGAGTAAGATAATGTGGAGCCCATGTGTCCACCCACTCACTTGACTCACAGTCATCCCAATCACACTAAAAACAACTAGGAAAAAAGAAAGCTAGCTATCATGTCCAAATGGTCCATGTACTAGAATTAGAACCCCTGAATGAATGCATTTTTTATGAGTCTCTCACTGTAGCACAATCTGATCTATCAGCTATGGACCCTTCCTCAACTAACAAAAAGAACCTATGTACCACTGAATCAAGAGTCAACCCATGTGATAATGCTAAACTATACCATTCAACAATGCTACGAGCATCAAGAACCTCTGCTGCTGAAATCTTCGATTGCTCCTTAACTAAAGCTCTCTTCACACATGCCCCTGCTCCATCATGTTCCCCTTTTCCATGGCCAGACTCAAAAAAACTATGAGGCACCCCTCTCTCTATGTGCATTCGAAACTACCAATAAAACATGCGAGCATTCTTGAATTGACCTGTACAGTTATCTGACCAAATGATATGTCTATCCATAGCAATTGCATGCTCAAGTAAGAAATCAAAATAATTCTCAAAACAATGTTTCACAAACTCATGAGAGTGAGATCTATCATCACTCATATAAAAATGATACTCTCTAATAATCTTTCGATTATCTTCTACAATATCAAGGGCATGTCTATATCATATGTGAACAAAAATAGAAATCTGAATAGAGTTGTAATACTAAGATTGTGTCCCATTTTGTGGTTGCAATGTATAGTTCTCAACAAAACCAAAAATTGATATAATAGTGCAATGGGAAAAGTCTCCTTGCACATTCTAAATTGTTGATCCAACCACTGAGACCTGTGACTATGTCTTTCATACTTGTAAAAATGATTTTCCTTGAAATCTAAAATAAAATTAGCCACACTAATATCTTTTCCAACCAATTCACATCTAGAGCTCTCTCCTCCATTCTTCAATGTGTATTTCACCATTTCATATACCTTTTTTTCACTATTGTCTTTCCAAGATCTTGTTCGCACCTCTCATGGAAACATGTGTCAAACTTGGATAAGCCACCACATTCTAAACACTTCTCATTTAAGAAAGAATTTCTATAAAAGAAACAATCATCAACTCTACGACATAAAAGTTGATCTAGCAAGTCTCTTGATGATTTTGAAAGCCCACTAGCACCACAATCCTCCAACATTTCTTTACTATGCAAAGTAGAACAGATGGAGCGTAATAGTTCATGGTGCATAGAAAACTCAACATGATATTTGCAACAACATGTATTTCAAATTTTGAGTGGCACACAATAAAATGGCCACAAAGATTCAAAAGCCCTTTGTGTTACATAAAGACTTGGATGACTCTCTCTAAATTGTTTGAACAACATAGTTTGACTTACCTCCAAATAGTATTTAGGATGTGGTGTGCAATCTCTGAAGCCAATTCTCAACTTTAACACGTCTTTAGCATTCGGTGATACTCGTGAGTTAAAGGTGCCAAAATTGTGTAATTTCTTCCTTCACATCATTGGATAGCTTCTTATCAAAATGTGGATGTCTCCCACCAAATGCCTATGTTTCATTTTGAAGAGGATCATCAATTTTCTCTCATCAACTAAGTGCTCTTCTCAATGTAGTACAATTTCAATTCAAATCAATAAAAGTTTGTCTCATATATCTATCTCTTTCTCAAATGATGACTTACCGAAGAGGTTGTAATAACCCTTCGAGAAACTCTGTTATCCTTCTCCCTGCTATTTTTTCCAATGCTATTAAGAGCACTGAAAAGATTCTTCATAATAATGGTATTTCTTTCCAACTTTTTATTGACATGAATCTTCAATTTGGAAACCATAGGTCTCATCTTTTGCATCTTTAATAAGTGCATGAAAAGTTGACATTGCTCTACCACTATCTTGTTGCCAAAAAACATCTTATATAGTCTTGAAGCCCATAACCGAATGGTTCTTTCTAATTTTTTCCCTCCAAACTAGAAATAATCATTTCATCAATTTCAATTATCCATTTTGGTGTTTTAGAACCTTCATGCTGATATTATAATTAGGAGATATGTAAGGTTCTTGTGCATTAGGTTCCTATGCATTGTCATGTTCAACATGTTCAATTATGCAATTTGGATTATGACTTGGTAGCATTTCGTCTTCAAAATTTTCATTCTCTAAATTTTCAATTTCGGCATTATTGTTTTCAATAGGTACATTTTCATTCCCCAACTGTGCATATTCATTATCTGACTATATGATTTCACCTTCGACTAATTCATCGTCAACTTGACTGATATTTAACATACCTTGTCTTTTATTCAATGTTCTATTTTGTCCTTTTCCCTATATGTCACAATGTCTTCATTAGATATCTTCCTTTTGTGTTTAGCCTTTCGAAAACTGTTGCTCCCCATTCAGATGACAATACCAGACACCTAGGGTTATATTTTTGAACTTTTTTCGATTGGATGACCCCAAAATGCAACTTTTTGTAAAACCTATGAAAAAAAAACTCAAAAAGTGATGTTGTCGAGTCTGCAGGGACATGGAATATGTTCGAAATTGATGCCAGTAATATTGGATATCTGATATGCCTCCTAAAGACATTTTGGAAGAAAAACTGAGTTTGTGAATTAATAATTTATAACTTATCAATTATTTGAGTTAAATTACTATGTAAATATTACTATGTAAATATATATATATATATATATATAATAACGTAACGTAAAGATATAACATATAATCTATTAATATATAATAATATATTATGCTATTCTTATTATAATCTACAAATATAATATATATTATTATATTATATTATTATTTTTTCTATATTTTTATTAAATATAATAACATAATATATTATATATATAATAATATATTATCTTATTAGTATTATAATACATACATATATATATATATATATATATATGTCCCTAGGGGTCTTAGGACCCCTAGGGACATATTAGAATCATTCTTATGGGTCGAAGGGGGTCATAGGGTGACTTATGACCCCCTTTGACCCATTACATGACGACATTTGTCCCTAGGGTTCCTAAGGCCCCTAGGGACATATTAGAATTGTTCTTATGGGTCAAAGGATGTCATAGGTTGACCTATGACCCCATTCGACCCATTATATGATGAAAAATGTCCCTAAGATTCCTAGGACCCCTAGGGACATATTAGAATCGTTCTTATGGGTCAAAGGGGATCATAGGCTGACCTATGACCCCCTTCCACCCATTACATGACAACATATGTCCCTAGGGTCCTATGATCCCTAGGGACATATTAGAATCATTCTTATGGCTCAAAGGGTGTCATAGGTCCCTTCGACCCATTACATGACAACATATGTCCCTAGGGATCTTAGGACCCCTAAGGACATATTATAATCAGTCTTATGGGTTGAAGGGGGTCATAGAGTGACCTATGACCCCCTTCAACCCATTACATGATGACATATGTCCCTAGGGCTCCTAGGACCCCTAGGGACATATTAGAATCGTTCCTATGAGTCGAAGGGGGTCATTGGTTGACCTGTGACCCCATTCGATCCATTACATGATGAAATATTTCCTTAGGGGTCCTAGGACCCCTAGGGACATATTAGAATCGTTCGTACGGGTCGAAGGAGGTCATAGATTGACTTATAACCCCGTTCGACCCATTACATGATGACATATGTCCCTAGAGACATATTAGAATTGTTCTTATGGGTCGAAAGGAGTCATAGATTGACCTATGACCCCGTTCAACCCATTACATGACAACATATGTCCCAAGGGGTCCTAGGACCTCTAGGGACATATTAGAATCGTTCTTATGGGTCAAAGGGGGTTATAGGTTGACCTATGATCTCGTTTGACCCATTACATGAAAACATATGTCCCTAGGGGTCCAAGGACCCCTAGGGACATATTAGAATCATTCTTATGGATCAACCTATGACCCCCTTCAACCCATTACATGATGACATTTGTCCTTAGGGGTCCTAGGACACCTAGGGACATATTAGAATCGTTGTTATGGGTAGAAGGGGGTCATAGGTCCGTTCGACCCATTACATAATGACATATGTCCTTAGGGGTCCTAAGTTCCCTAGGGACATATTAGAATTGTTCTTATGAGTTGAAGAGGGTCATAGGTTGACCTATGACCCTGTTTGATCCATTACATGACGACATATGTCCCTAGGGGTCTTAAGACCCCTAGGGACATATTAGAATCATTCTTATCAGTCGAAGAGGGTCATAGGTTGACCTATGATAGTGTTCGACCCATTACATGACGACATATGTCCCTAGGAATCCTGGGACACTTAGGGACATATTAGAATTGTTCTTACCCCCTTCGACCAATTACATCACAAAATTTGTTCTTGGGGGTCCTAGAACCCCTAGGGACATATTAGAATTGTTCTTATAGGTCGAAGGGGGTCATAGGTTGACCTATGACCCCTTTTGACCCATTTCATGATGACATATGTCCTTAGGAGTTTTAGGAACCTTAAGAACATATTAGAATCATTCTTATGGGTCAAAGGGGGTCATAGGTCACCCTATGACCCCCTTCGACCCATTACATGATGACATTTGTCCCTAGAGGACCTAAGCCCCCTAGGGATATATTAGAATCATTCTTCTAGACCCATTACATGACGACATATGTCCCTAGGTGTCCTAGGGCCCCTAGAGACATATTAGAATCATTCTTATGGTTAAAAGGGAGTCATAGGCTAACCTATGACCCCCTTTGACCCATTACATGACGACAAACATATTAGAATCATTCTTATGGGTCAAAGGGGGTTATAGGTTGACATATGACCCCATTTGACCCATTACATTGAAACATATGTCCCTAGGGGTCCTAGGACCCCTAGGGACATATTAGAATCATTCTTATGGGTCGAAGGGGGTCATAGGTTGACCTATGACCCCTTTAGACCCATTACATGATGTTATATATCCCTAGGGGTCCTAGGAACCATAAGAACATCTTAGAATCATTCTTATGGGTCGAAGGGGTTCATAGGTCATTCGACCCATTAAATGATGGCATATGTCCCTAGGGGTCTTAGGACCCCTAGGGACATACTAGAATTGTTCTTATGGGTCGAAGGGGGGTCATAGGTTGACCTATTACCCCCTTCAACCCATTACATGATGACATATGTTCCTATGTGTCCTAGAATCGTTCTTATGTGTGAAAGGTCCTATGACCCCCTTTGACCCATTACATGATGACATATGTCCCTAGGGGTCCTACGGCCCCTAGAAACCTATTAGAATCATTCTTATGGGTCAAAGAAGGTCATAGGTTGACCTATGACCCCCTTTGACCAATTACATGATGACATATGTCGCTAGGGGTCCTAGGACCCCTAGGGACATATTAGAATCATTCCTATGGGTCAAACGGAGTCATAGTTTCACCTATGACTCCCTTCGAGCCATGACATGATGACATATTTCCTAAGGGTCTTAGGACCCCTAAGAACATATTAGAATCGTTCTTATGGGTCGACCCATTACATGACGACATTATTCGTAAGGGGTCTTAGGACCCCTAGGGACATATTAGAATCATTCTTATGGGTCAAAGGGGGTCATAGGTTGACCTATGACCCTCTTTAACCCATTACATGATGACATATGTCCCTAAGGGTCCTAGGAACCCTAAGAACATATTAGATTTGTTCTTATGTTTCGAAGGGGGTCATAGGGTGATCTATGACCCCCTTTGACCCATTACATGATGAAATTTGTCCCTGGGGGTCCTAGGACCCCTAGGGACATATTAGAATCATTCTTATGGGTCGATCAACCTATGACCCCCTTCGACCCATTACATGACAACATATGTCCGTAGGCGTCCTAGGACCCCTAAGGACATATTATAATCGTTATTATGGGTTGAGGGGGGTCATAGGTTGACCAATGACCCCATTCAACCCATTACATAACGACATATGTCCCTAGGGGTCCTAGGACCCCTAGGGACATATTAGAATCGTTCTTATGGGTCAAACGAGGTCATAGTTTGACCTATCATTCCCTTCGACCCATGACATGATGACATATGTCCTTAGGGGTCCTAGGACTCCTAAGCACATATTAGAATTGTTCTTATGGGTTGAAGGGGGTCATAGGCTTATCTATGACCCCCTTCAATCCATTACATGATAACATTTGTCCTTTGGGGTCCTAGGACCCCTAGGGAAATATTATAATTGTTCTTATGGGTCGAAGGGGGTCATAGGTTGACCTATGACCCTGTTCGACCCATTACATGATGACATATGTCCCTAGGGGTCCTAGGACCCCTAAGGACATATTAGAATCATTCTTATGGGTCAAAGGGGGGTCATAGGTCACCCAATTACATGACTATATTTGTCCCTAGGGGTCCTAGGACCCCTAGAGACATATTAGAATCATTCTTATGGATCGAAGGGGGTCATAGATTGACCTATGACCCCCTTCGACCCATTACATGATGACATATGTCCCTAGGGGTTCTAGGGCCCCTAACGAAATATTAAAATCATTCTTATGGGTCTTCGACCTATTACATGATGACATATGTCCCTAGTGGTCCTAGGACCCCTAGGGACATATTAGAATCGTTCTTATAGGTCAAAGGGGGTCAAAAGTTGACCTATGACCACCTTCAACCCATTACATGATGACATATGTCCCTAGGGGTCCTATGACCCCTAAGGACATATTAGAATCATTATTATGGGTCGAAGTGGGTCATAGGTGCATTCGACCCATTACATGATGACATATGTCTTTAGGGGTCCTAGGACCTTTAAGGACATATTAGAATTGTTCTTATGGGTCGAAGGGGGTCATAGGTCACCCATTACATGATGACATATGTCCCTATGGGTCCTAAGACCCCTAGCGACATATTAAAATTGATCTTATGGGTCGAAGGGGGTCATAGGTCCCTTCGTCCCATTACATGACAACATATGTCCCTAGGGGTCCTAAGAACCCTAGGGACATATTAGAATCATTCTTGTTGGTCAAAGGGTGTCATAGGGTGACTTATGACCCCCTTCAACCCATTACATGACGACATATGTCCCTAGTGGTCCTAGTACCCCTAGGGACATATTAGAATCATTCTTATGGGTCGAAGGGGGTCATAGGGTGACCTATGACCCCCTTGGACCCATTACATGTCAATATTATATTTAATAATTATACTATATTGTATTTGTTAATATAATAATAATATATTATTAGATTATATAACAATAATAATCATATATGTTACTAGATTATAGATTTAATAATAATAATATATATCATATATATCACTATATTATATTTAATAATAATAATCATATATATTACTATAATGTAATAATAATTATAATATTAATGTTCACACATTCATGAAATATATAATTTCTTTCCAAATTTTCTAAAGTTATTGTTTTATGTTTATTTCCCTTTAAATTTGTCTCCCTTCAAATATAAAATTTAAAAAAGCTTGCCTTTTGAATTTTCTCTCCAAAAATGGATGGGAGCATATTGAGCCATATCAAAATCTAATTAGGCCTTGTATTTACCAAACCTACCCGGTCAACCCAAAAAATGTGTTAGAGGAGGGTTTTAGTGACACTTAGACTTTGGGTAGCCATCTGACAATATTATTTTGATCAAAACTGAATGAAACGATAAGGGTTTTTTAAGATCACTCTCGAGATTCCATCGATATAATTGCTGTCAAATTTTGAGTTCGATAAATATTTATTAGTTAATTATCAATGAAGTTTATTGTAAAGTGTTGATTGACATACTGATTGAAAAATAGCTATAACTTTCAAACGGTATAACATTTTTTAAATCTAAAAGTTGCATCACATTCTATGCTTTGCCTAGTATTAAAAAAAAAAAAAATTAAAATTTAAAAAGAAAATTTTCTATTAGTTAACATGGTCAGACATGGGAGTTTTTTTTATGAAAAAGTTTTGGTAGAAAATTCATATTTAATTATTTATTTGGAATAAAAATACCAAAAAATATGTGTCATATCTGGGCATGAGTCTACTTTTTATATCTATAATTATATTAAAAAAATATTATCATTTGATTTTGATTAAGGTGTTTAGACATGCACCTACTTTTTATTTTCGCCTTAAAATTTTTGTAGTACTGCATTAAAATCCAAACTTTTGACTAATCAATTATTTTTTTCTCCTGATAAGGTCTAGTAGTTTAGAAACTACATTCAATTTTCTACAGATTATTTTCTTACAACTTTTTGATATAAAGTCCATAACCACTTTGAAATTATGTGTCAAGTTGACATAACCCTAATTTGTTGATTTTCCACTACCACTTAAGGCCATAGTTTGGTACACCATGATCCTGCACCCTCGATATATATATATATATAATTTGTAGAATATAATATTCAAAATCCTAAAAATGGCATAGTATGATGTTTACAATGTGAGTTAAAATGATATAAATCATATTATTAAAAATACAACTCTTCAAAACTATCATGCTTTACAATCCATGAAATTTGGTTTATATAAGAGTCAAAATGATTCGTCCAATCAAATCATAGAAAAATATTTTATAGAAATTATTAAGTTAAACATATTGCATTTAACTATGCCTAATTATTGATTTTATAATTAAATTTTAAAATGACATATTTAAACTACTTGAAAGGAAAATATTTTATTAGGAGTTAACGCATGAAATGCAAAAAGTATCACAACAGTACTTAGCCTACAACAAGTACTGATAAGGAAACACTAGATAAATGGGTTCAACTTTTAGAAACATGTATACGTTTACTTCTTCCCCAAGCCTTCATTGTGATTTCTCTTTTGACTTTGTGAGCTTTTGTTTTTGTATTCATAACAAATGGCTATGGAACAAGTATTGTGCTCATACAAAACTGATGTCTCTATTTTTAACGATAACAAAAGGGACACATGAGTCCCATAAAGAATATAATAGAACTCCTCAAAGGATTACAAAAGGATTACTACTCATGAAACATGAGTTGATGAGTTTGACTCAAAAATTATATAGATAAATTCAAATAGAAATAACACAATAGTTGAGGCAATCACTGAATTTATTTGAACAAAGCTTTAATTTAATCTTTGATATAGAAAGTGATCGAACTTTAACTATTAAAAGAAGAGTTCTAACATTGTGGAGCTCCTTCAAGAGGAAATAGAGGAACCTAGTTACAAATATGGAGGACAAAAACAAAAAAAATAGAAACTAACAAAATAGAGGTTTCAGGGACTAATAGATTTGAAGATTGATGTCATTGCAAATTTTGCACATTACAAACCAATAGTTGACTATTAGAGGTTTAATTTTAGACATTGAAGCATGGGACATTGGGTTCAGTGATATATGATAGCTTAAACAAAGAGTCTCCTTGTCAAGAATATATAAGATTATAGATCCAATATATAGGAAAAAACTTATATTTCCTTCTCTTGACACACAATTTAACATTAATTTTAAAATTCATGAGAATTGAGAGGACAATTATGCGCCATGAACATGGGGCTTCATAAGTTAATTATATTGATTTCTATGAAGACTTAGCTTTCTCTAATTAGCCCCTTTTATTTTTGAAGTGATTGGTAAATTTGGATTCGACGACTGCCTTTGCCATAACTGATTGGTAGTTCTAACTTCTATGTTTTCTTTGGCTTATATGTTGTGATCAAGGAACATGCTTTCTATTCAATTCATCTACATTTTGAGCCCAGATGTCGATTCATGTTGGTAGATCATTATTTCTAATGAACAAACTATTGCAAATCAAACAATGCATTTAAAACAAAGTCTTGTCAACATCCAAAGGCTATTCATCGTCCATTACCAACCACCACCAATCGTTGCCTTCATTCATTTCAATTTATGATTACTTCATTACAAAGTTGCTGACATGAAATCACTTTGAGCACATGTTTTGAATGTCGATAGAAATGAAAGGTTCTGTATTGTTCTAAATCCTCTATATAGATGCACTTGTAATCATATTTTCTCATAAGACAATACAAATTGAGTTTATTGTATAATAGTAAAGTTATTTTTGCATAGTATGCAAAATTATTATTTATAAAGTTATTTAGTTTAACTAAACTGTATTTGTATTCTGATAGCTTTCCAAACATGCAATCATGTATCCTACTGTAGATTGCCTTAAAATAAGGAATTAGGACCGCTCTTACAAGTAGCCAACTTTGTCATTTGTCATCCTCCATTGTAGGATTATTAACTTCAAGTTAGGGATTATTTTATGATCAACAAGTTTGATTAAACACTTAGCTGGGATGTAATTGATTACATAGAAGTACGGTGCAATAATTTTTTTATAAAAATATCTCCCACAATATTGTGTTTTCTTTGTTCTGAAACAGAGTACTACCATGTTATTTTTTTATATTTGATAGACAAGAATTGATTGAATTTTCTCTTCAGTTTTGTTTTTAATTTTTCTTTTGCCAGTGTTCTATTTGGACAATCTACACGTCTCAACTTCAATGATGTAAAAGAAATTGCATAAACTTTCTTCTCATCTTATCAGTGTGGAAATGCCAATGGATGTCCTCCGCTATCAGTTGTAAATGGATCATGGCTTGATCATTCCATTACCTTTAAGCCCAATTACAAATATCATGTGAAGAATCAATATAATACTGAAATTAGTTTGGTAGATTTTATCCATTAGGTACATGATTTTTCTTTAATTTTGAATTGTACATATTCCTTTTCCTTTAATTCTGCTGTTTAAGAAAATAAACTTATTAATTAACATGAAAAGTAGATTCAAATGATTTTAATCTACTTTGTAATTTTAATATTTTAGAGCCCTCAAATCAAATCAAATAATATTTCTGTCAAGTTGCTGGAGTGTAATATATCTACTTGAATGTTTCTTAAATGAAATGGGTGGGAAGATAATCACCTTTTCTGGTCTTTGATTAATCTGAAATAAATGCCTGATAGAATAACTAATCCTGGATAGGATGTTACCAATACCAAATCGATCACCATCCATAGGTGAGAATAAAATATATCGGTGTTTCATTAAAAAAAATTGGAATTATTATTTTATCTACAATTTCCCACTAAAACCATATTAATAGGCATATCTTCCAACTCCAGACTCTTAGTTTTAAGAAAATCGATTCATTAGTTAGACAAAAACAAATCAGGACACTTCCATACAACTACTATTAACAGTGGAAAAGACATGTCTCATCTGAATTTATCGACTGAACTAACATTACAGATCATTTACAGATGAACTAATCTCTTGCCATTTTGTTGACTGTTATCAGGCAAATGAAGCTCGATTGGCGGTGAATGAAAGGGCAGCAGAAGAGAGCAAAGGGAAGATACGAGACTTCCTTCCACCCAATTCTGTAGATGGAGATACAAGGCTATTTTTGGCAAATTATTGTATCTAGAGGTTGCATGGCAGAAAAAATTTGACCCCTCCAGAAAAGAAGAAGGTACCTTCAAGTTATTCAATGGGGAAAGTTTGCAAGTGCCCATGATGCCTACTAAAAAGAAGCAATTTATTGCAATTCTTGATGACTGCAAAATCCTATACATTCCCTATTTCCGGGGACATGACAAGCGATGCTAATAAACTAAGGGACATTAAAAGAAAAAAAAAAAAACAGACCCTACATGTTCATCTTCTATACGTAATCTATCATAGTGTAAAAACATTTGGATATAATCGAAGATAACTATAATAAGTTAAGCTTGTTTTATTGAGCCAATAGGCTCATTTCAGGGAGAATGCCGGTCGGATTCGTCTGATAATTCAACATGGTCTGACACTGTCAAAATAGAAAATGGTGCCAGCAAAAATACAAATAGTAAGAAAAAATTGTGGAAAATAAACCTCCATTACTATCTGCAGTGAGCATGTGGCAGTGTGATTTTAAAGTAAATGGTTGCTCATGCCACACTGGATACAAAGTAGGTCTATGAACCAAAATTGGCATCCCAATTAATGGGCGCGAGCATCTCAACCTCTCTCCCCCCTGTGGAAATCCCTTTCAAGGAGAGTTATGCATAGAAGACATTGGAAGAGCCAGCTTTATGTAAGATTGCAGAAATTGTATGGAGCATTATAAGTGGTTCCAGAAATAGTGATTATATTATTTTGACCATTATGGTTTTTTTTTCTTGAAATTGCGGATTTTTTTTTGCTTAAATTTATTTAATAGAAAGACAATTGAATACTAGCTTAAGAAATAGTTACAAATATGGACATAGATGACAAATCATCATTATGTAGGTCCTGTAAACTTATCCAAGAGAAGCAACCACTTCAGAAAAAATTGAAGAGGAAACTACTATTGGTGAGAGGTATCATTAGTGCAAAAAATCAGATATGATAGATATTATTATTATTACTTTTAAATTCATATTTCTAGACTTTTGACAATATATGTGACATATTTTTCATAAAAGAGTCTTTCACTCTTTAGTTAGATATATTATTTATGTTTTCAACCAAGAAAATAACTAGCTTATATATATATATATATATATATATATATATATATATATATATATATATATATATATATATATATAAAATAAGTCGAGAGATATCTTTCTTGAGGTGCTTATTGCACTGAGTGAGATTATGAAAATAGGCGCCTCGAGAAGGATATCTCTTGGCTTATTATATATATATATATATATATATATAAGCTAATAGCACTCACGATGCAAAATGAAAGATATTATTTTTTAAATTATAATTCATTATAGTTAAATATATTATGAATTTTTTGTATTAATAGATATTTAATATTATTATGATTTTAGTATATTTTTTATATATTAATTTTAAAAATTTGCATAGAGAAAAAATAATAATAGTAATTTAAAAAGATATTTTCAAATCATATAGATATTTATTTAATGTTATAAAAAGCGAAGAAATGTTATACATTGTATTGCTAAACAATTGAAGAACATTGAAGCAATATAGAAATTTTTTTACAAATATGTGTAATAAAAAAATACTTAATAATCATTGAAAGAAATGATGACATAGTCCATCAAAAAACTTAATAATTAAACAATTGAAGCATATTGAAGCAATATAGAAATTTTTCTACAAACATGTGTAATAAAAAATACTTAATAATCATTGAAATAAATGATGACATAGTCCATCACAAAACTTAATAATGTAATATTTAATAGCTATTATAAAATTGGGTATAATAAAAAGTAGTATGGTTCAAAATGTTGACAATACATTGATAAATAATATGTAGAATATTTTTACTTTCTCAACCATGGATGGACTGGCAATAACTCTACATTTTCATGAAGAATTTTTCGTACTTTAATTGATAGAGTAGACTTTACGTGAAATAATGTAGGTATGCCATAATTTGCATGCAACAACCTAAAAGATGGAATGACTTGATGTATTGTGAACGTGATTGTGTAACCAAAATTAAAAGTAGCTATCAACCATTCTTCGAGTGGACCCTTGTGATAGCTAATTTTAGATTCACCTTTAAGAAATTTCATAAACTTTATACTGAGCTCATCAGAGAGAGTGTGCTTCCTGAAATTTACTATTGGGGCAATGATAATTTGATAAATACATCCTGCAAGATAAAGATCACGGATCTCACAATACAAAGTGTCTGGCCATCTACAAAAGTCTACAACCTCGATCTATAGGTGATGAAATTTGACATCTAAGTTCATCTTCACTTTTGTGGCATAATGGAAGTTGAAGTACAGAGCATAGTTATAAAATTTTAATTGATTGTTCCTTGGTCCATTGTTTATAATTTGACTGGTCATTCTATCCCTTATCCAATATCGAACACTCAACTACTCTATACAAAGGATGACATTTTGTGGAAGTCTATGATGAAAGTCTCGTAACCACCAGTAAGCCCATTCCAAACATAATTTGTCTGACATCTTCGTAAGCTGCATGGAAATTATGAAAAAAAATTATATCATTAAAACATGATAAAGAATATGTTATTTTTTTTTCAAAAAGGAAAGAAATGTTGAATCGAGGATAGTAACCATAATATTTAAACTAAGGTATTTTACATGAAATTTGATAAAATATATTTGATCAAATTCATATTTTGACACACATTTTTTAAATGTTAATATTTTTTGTCTTGAAAACAATTATTTGACATAGTGTGATACAAACTTATAAAGGCATAACAAATAAGTGATCATTTTCTTTAATGTAAGGATACTAAAAACAAATTACAAGGGTATATTAAAAGTCTATTTATATATTTATGAATGTGAAAACATGTATTTGAAACATTTAAAATGTGATTTGTAATAGTATACAAGTAAATGAAAACTTTATTTAAATACTGCAATCATACAATAGTATAGTAAATATAATAAAAATTACGAAATATTAAAGTGGCAAATCAAAATTGTAATTACATTGGACGAAGTATTAAAAATAAAAATATTACATCAATTGTCTTCCAACAACTTAAGTCTATTTTCTTCATCCTTGCGCTTGGCAACTTGTCTACCCTTTTTCATTTTCTCATAGTGATTATACGTGAATGGAGGCATTATTCTTAGACACTGTAAAGATTTAACATGAGAAATTGTCACAAATGTCAATCCTATTCTTTCTCTTGTTCCTATATCAATTGTCGCTTTTGGAAGAGTTAAACCCTGAGATTTATGTATAGTCAATGCCCATGCCAATCTTAAAGGCAATTGAAGTGTTGTACCCTTCTGTATTGGTTTTATTGGAATTGTTTTTGGATGATGGTCTTCAAATGGTAGTCCAGAATAGTTGTCAAACTCAACCATTACATATGTTGGAGGTTCAGGTGGAGTGCTACCTTGTTTGTAGACTATATTTCGAACATACCCCAAAGATCCATTTACAAGACCTGCTTGTACCCATAGATTAGAAGTTAGCATGACCCTTGCATCCTTACAAAGTAGCAATTCCAGATCAAGCTCATCATTTGAATAATCTTCCAATGCATTACCATGTCTTGCTTTTGTCGCAACACTATGTGCAATAGGATACTTCAATGAATGCAACATTTTTTTATTGTGACTATGAACATTTTCATTTGTTGAGAATAGATGGACAGAATTTTCAAACTGTAAATTTGTTGGAAGATCTATGTTGATATGGGTTCTTGTCATTAGCAACCTCCAATCATCAATCTGTGGGTTTGCATCTCTTACATTCATCAAAAGTTGGTGAAATCTTTGTTGATCCTCATTCTCCCCATCTTGTCTGAATATCTTGTCCAAAGTAACAACAATCTTGAATTCTTGCCATAGCAACTTTGCCCTTCTATTACTGTCATATGCTGGTCTGTCACCAACTGGAGGAAGCTTGCCCAAATCTCCCACCAAAATTATAGATACACCTAAAATATAAGAATAAAAATATTTATGTCAAAATGATTAATTTGTAATTACATTTTAGTAACATAATAGTCTATATTTTATACATGCTAGACTTGTTAATGAGGAAAAGTGAAGCCTTTTACCTCCAAAGCTAATATTTTCATTTTGTGGGAATGCTTGTCGAAGTTGAGAGTCAATGTTCTCCAGCATGTTTTGACCAATGAAGCTCATTTCATCAATCAAGATATACTTGATATGTGCCATTTCTTCTTGAAAAATGGTGAGTCTTGTTCCTTCTAATTGACAAAAACCTTGTATTGGTATTTTTAATCTTGAATGAACTGTAGAAGCTCCTATGTTGAATGTTGTGACTCCTGTTGGTGCAAGTAATAGAAGGGGAGATAGAGACGGCATTGCTGCATTTTGAAGAGATTGAATAATTGCACCAATTAGATATGACTTTCCAGTGCCTGTTGTTCCTTGAATTATCATGAGCAATGGCTCCAGATTATGATTTCTATGATAGTGTCATAATAATGTCAACTGCCTTTTTCTGTTTGTCACCAAGGGTCATGTAGTTAATGCATTGGGGAATGTCATCATATATTAGACAACCATGATTCTTCACATTACCTATAAAATTGATTGCTGCAGTAGTGTACTCTTCTCCCTTATAATCAATAGACCAATTTGTATGTTTGTCAATGTCTCTTCTCCCCAACATGTCTATTTCTGAGCACTCTATGTTTTGACCACGATGCAACCTAGATATAATTTCCCATTCGTGTTCTGTTGTATTTCTTTGAACATTGTTATTGTCTTCAGTGTCAGAATCACTTGGGTTTTCATCATTATCTATCACCACAGTACGTTGAACATGCCAAGGAATGTAATTAAATGTCTCCCAATTTTGTATGATGGCATCATCATTATGACCAATATCTTGTTCTATATCACGGAATGGCTTGTAGAGCAATAATTCTGATAAACAGAAGTCAACCCATTTAGCTAATTCGCGTGAAGGTATAGATACAAATCTAGGAAAGACTCTGACTATTGTTGCTTTGTCCCTTGGCTCCCATTTATTCTCTCTTCTTCTTTTAGGACTATATATCCATGATCTTGCTGCATCAATTAATGTGACGGATTCCATACATAGGGGCCTTCTTTTGTACCCATCAATGAAAGATTTTGTTTGCTCTTCAGTATTGTCTTCATCATTTCCATTTTCATTACTTATAGTTATAGGTTTGAAGACCTCATGGGACACATTTAGATTAAGAAATCTTCTACTACACTCTACCAATGGAAGCTCTAATACCATATGACATGTTTCTTGAGCAACAACGTCTCTTTCTATAATTGTCTCAGTTAGAAGTTTCCTATATGCACGTGTAGCTAAATCATCTGGGTTTTCCATGTTGGAGAGGCGCATCAACATTTGATGGTATGTTTCTGAGCTTTTCTTTGCTTTTGCTGCGTATTTGGCAATGTATTTCACCACAGCATGTTTGGAAAGAACAGGTTGCCAATTTATATTCGCTCTCCATAGTTGTAGTATGTGGTGATTATGTGAGTTGACTCTTTCATCATTTTTGGCTAGTTCAAATTTATTTTCACCTGTTTCTCTGTCTTCATATAATTTTGATCCCTCTAGGTTTAATGGCCAAGGTGCATTATACCTATAATAAATATAAGAGAGATATGTAGTTAGTCAAGTGACACTAGTGACCAATTTCTAATTTTGGTTTAAATATCGTAATGTAATGAAATGATTACCTGCAAACCATATGCCCCCTTTTCTTCTACAAACATGCACCCTCCTTACAAATTGTGTGTCTTTCTACACAATTTAGGATCTCCTCATAGTCATGATCTAGATTGACCTCTACAAGTTGTCTTGTGTTTTTGAGACATGGATGTTGTTGAAAATTCATGAAAGTCTACAATTCAAAATAAGTTCAATGAGAAAATAAGGTCATATCAAATTATAGCATAGAATACATATTTATAAACATACCTGTATATTTCGCTGGTGAGGATCTTGTCTAGGGTTCCATGCATGAACAATAGAAGGAAAATATCTTTCAGCACTTTTGCGTTCATCCTCATTTGACCAGTCAATGTTCTCCATATTAGGTGCCCCTTTGATCCATATGAATCCATGCACATGTGGGGACCCCCTATGTTGCCATTCATATCTACACCAAAAATCTTTGACATTCATTCCATTTTCTAGAATCTCTTTTCTAAACATAGAGTGTCTCAAGTGCATATAGTGTGCCACAATGTGAGGATAATCAATTATATTTTGCCTACGCCAATTTTGAGCTTCACGTGGATCAGTTGCCATTGTTCCTAGCACTGGAGCATGTAAATCAGGCCAATACATATCTGTTGCACTCAATGTGAAAAATATTGTAGGACAACCAATTTGATGAAGCAAATCTGTCAATTCTGCATGAGATTTTGCCCAATATGACCTTGTTCCCCTTAGCGTTGTACCAAACCGCATCAATTTATCTGCCAATCTAGAGTGAGGTGTAGTTTCCATATGTTGCCGCAGCTCATTGATGGTGATTGGCATGTCTTTAAATTTTCTCTTTACAAACACAGAGGTTGAACTCTGTGCACAATGTCTCATGATCATGTTATTCGTGAAATATCTAAATCTAGGATGTTTGCCAAAACGATGATCCCTATATCACACAAGATGCTTTACAAATTCATGAAGATATACATGTCGAAACTGTGGTTCTAACCAATCATAGGTACCATTAGGAAATAGTGTTGGGAATGCCATATCCAATAATCCTGATGTGACATACTCATTAATAGGTGACACACCAATACTTGGCCAATCTATCAATGATGCTAAGTTTGCGTCAGGATTATTAACCCATGCACGGATAAGTTCCATTTCCTTTTGTGCATTAGGAGGTCTTGAAGCCATTGATGTTGTGTGCTCAATTACATTCCCTTCATCTGTCTCCATAACTGGACCCAGAAAAACAATATCATTTGCATTTGTATCAAACTCCATATTCACCGTCTTCAATCTATGAAAAATATTTTCATCTCTATTTCTGGGCAAATCATTGAGAGCATTTTCATTAATTTGAACATCAGAGTAAAATTTATCATGCTCTACTTTGTATTTGAGTGCTTTGTATACACGATCTCTATTCACTGTAAAGTTATATTGTGTCCCACGTTGATCTATCCTTAAAATAATAATAATTGGCAACTTATCCATTGTATGTGGCAATATGTTTGTAACATGATCTATGTTTTGTGGGAAACTTATTGTGTGTCCTTTGTACTTAAATTGGCCACCAGTTGCATGTGTCACTTGCAATATGGGACTGACATGTGCAATTAACATTTCCTCAACTTGTGTCAAGTTTGCAAGCTTCTCTGGTTGAGGTCCTGGGTCCATATTATTTGAAGCTGAGAATTTGTTATTTCCTCTCTCTTGTCAGCATCTATTACACACTAGACCTTTAGAGGTGCGTGACACTTTCATTCCTAGATAGCATTCTTGACAAATATAACACATGTTTGGCATTCTTAAGCTATCCAATTTTTGGCGAAACTGCATTTGAAATCTATAGAAATTATCACCAAGCTTTCCATTCAGGTTTTGTGCATTTTCTACATTACCTTGTCTAGCTAAATTTATCCCAACTTGAATTGTATGATGGGGTGTTTCAGGAACACGTTCAGTTGTCCTTGATACTTCATTTTGAAGATCCAATTGCATATTTGTAGTCAAGGGTTGATTATACCTCTCATTGAGCTGTAAATCCACTTGATGTCTTCCTTGTATCTCGGAATGTGATACTCCATCGGATGTTCTTTGACGACAACTTCTGTTACTATTTTGTTGATCTCTATTTTCAGATTCCAATTCTTGCACTGAAAGTTGTGCCCTTCGCCTGGCATAGTTTTGTATTTGGAGTTCATTACTCCTCCTTCTTTGATCTTGTCTTTGATTTTCTGTCATTTGTTCTCTCCGACGTCTTCGATATTCCCTTTGATATTCTCTCTGATATGCTCTTCGTTGTTGTATTTGATATTGTCTCCTTTCCTCATCAGATTGAACATTTGGTGTTGATAGACTCATAGCTATAAAGTGAATAAAATCTCTGATTAATGAGAAATATCTTGCAATTTATTTTCACAACAAATGTCACGTATAAGAAATATGGTGATATTTATTTTATTATATAGAAAAATACATTTATTTTATCTAAGAATCCATACCCTTTAAAGATGAAGTATATAGAAACAAAATTTCCTTAAACATTATAATTCTAAAATATTCGACTGGTTCACTATTTGAAAAGAGTAAGAATTTATTGCAGTGAGTGTTTCTATTATTGATTTCAATGTTAGAATGTAAAAACACTACTCCATATTACACTATTTTCTCTTAGATCTTAATGCATTTTAGTTGAATTACTAATTTCATAATTTTAGGTCCAAAAAAATTATTAAGTACGTATTCAAATTTTATATTTTCTTGAAATTGTCAATTTCAAATAATAGAATATTTATTCATTTTACTAACTCTTTTAAATTTTATTTATTTAAAATAAATATAATATAGGAAAAATCTATTTGAAGACTTAATTGAAATTAAGACTTAGAAAATTAACTTTCACAATACATACACAATATTAATATAATTTAAACATAGTGCCTAAGAATATATTATTATTAATTAAAAATTGTTTTAGGAGCACTATCCTTAAGTGGCACTACACTTAATATTAATATACTATATATTACTATACTATAAATTAAATCTAACTTGTAAGACAAACTATTAAAATTTGAAGTAAATCTAATATTTAAATTTTTTAAAAGAAAACTAAATTAATTTAATTTTTAAAAAACCAAATTAAATATCTATATATAAGTGCAATTGATGCGTTTGTAAAGAAAGAAAGAAATCAAAACATGCAACTAAAATAACTGAAACACACACGAATTTAACAAAAATGCACACAACTTCAATTCTCGCCAGCGGAGCTGAACATGGCAGAAACAATCAAATGAATGTCAAATTTATTTAAAATGCTAAAATGTTTACATTGAAATTTGCTCCCACTGTAGAAAGCCTCTCAGCTTAATTATAAGAAACATAAATAAAATATTATTAAAATATAAAAAATATAACTATTAAACTTAATAGAATAATATTAATTATTTTTAAAATTGCTTTCAAAATGTTTTAAACTTATATTATTATTTTAAAATAGTTTAAACTTATACTTTCTAAACATTTTACTATTGAATAATGAAATATATTATTATAATATATTATTAAGTAGATTATTTTTTAAAATAAAATAAAAAATACTTTTTTAGCCTTTTTTTTTCAAAAATCACAATACTTAACAATATTGTCTTGGTAATAAATTAATAAAAATTATTCATATTTTTTCAATTTACTTTGATGAAAAAATTAGATTGATGTAGGGTATTTTTGGTAATTTTTATGTTTTGAAAATGAGGTTAAATATATTCAAATTTTGAATAAGAATTTGTTTCTAGTTGTTGTTCAAGTGATTTATGCATGGCAATGACCGAATTTTTAAATCGAGATGATAATTAATTTTGTATTAAAATAGGTAAACCACAATAGTAGGTTCTTACATTTAGAGTGAAAATTTATAAGAAATTGTTAGTGACAAGTCATAATATTGTTAGTGAGAAGTCATAATTAATAGGTGGGTTATTTAAAAATATTAGTAGTGAGAATTCATAATGTCTAATCCCCCCTCCCCTAAAGTTCTATTTGAGATGGATAATTTATTTTAAATATGCAAAAACTAAAGCAATATAGTTCCTATACAAATGATTTCGCAAAGATAATAAAAGCATATGTATTTATTTAGATTTCTCCAATGCGAAGGTTAAATTTCAGTGTCAATAATGAGCATATTTGTATTTAGGTCTCAATCATAAACAAAAATGTAAATATAATTAAAATATCTATAATATGATAAAATTGTATATTAGTAATATAAAATTATGTAAAATATAATAATATTATGATTTCAATGTAAGAATAGTGATAATAGATAATTTTGAAATATTATATGTTATATACAAATAATATATTTCTTAACTACAAATGGTCATGCAGTTAATTTAAAGTCTCATGGAAAATTTAAAGCCTCTTTGTATATGTTAATTGAGAAGCTTTGTTTTATTTGTTTTCCTATCTCATATAGAGAATTACATTGAGATATAAATTTGATCTTACCTTGTATAGAATTATTCTAAATAAAAAAATTTATAATAATTTTTAATATTTGTGAATTGGATGAACTAAGCTTTAAGGTCATATTAATCAATATTAAAATTGTACATGTACAAATTTTAGTTAGATATATTGTAAAAGTTTTTGAATTCAAACTAACCAACCCTTAATATGATGAGAGAATTAGATGAATCATTTTTATAAAGTGAATATTCAATGCATTTGTCCAACTAGCCTAGCTTATATTAATCAATAAAATTGTAGATTTAGATATATATTTTTTAAATTACTGTAAGATGATAAATTATGTACATTTCAAAATGCTAGGGTTTCTATTTTATGTAATAAATGATAATTAGAGGTAGGGATATATAACGAAGGATAACATGACAGAGGCGAGGGGGGTTGAATAAGATTAATAATATGAAGAGAGGTAGAGAGGTGAAAAGATTGATATTGATAAAAAAAATAGGGAGGGAGAAAAAGAAAGAGTGTTTGTGTTAGAAGTTTATCACTATAACAATGAAATTATAATTTGTGCATCTTATGGTTCAATAAATAACTTGACGAGATTAGATAACGATGACTACAATCCACCTTCCACCAAAATAATAATGAAGGAGATATTAGATAAGGAAGTAGATATAAGGATGACTTGAAGATATTAGATAAGGAGGAGCAAGAGTGAGATTTAAATATGAAGCAAAAGGCAAATAAGAAGGAAGCGAGAGGGAGACAAATAGGAAGAGGGGAGAGGAGAGTGTGGAGATGAAGAGATAGAATGATAAAGATATATTGCGTGATACACAATATATAGATATATACATAGAGAAGATTTAAAAAAAATAAAGAATAGGATAATGAGAGGTGAATGGTGAACAAAGGGGTAAGATGAGATAGAGAAAGGAGTGTATGTGTGCATAAGAAAGATATAAAGGAAAGTATAAGGATATAAATAGAGAAAGTGTATGTATTAAAGAGAGACATGGATATATACAAATATAGAGTAAAATGGAGAGGAAGAGGCAAAGAAGAGAGAGAGAGAGAGAGAGATTAATTATTAGTTTCAAATAGTTAGGTTGTACATTCCATATAAGAATAATATTTAGAGGGATAGATATTTATAATGAAAGATAAGGAGAGAATAAAGGAGAATGGAGAAAAGTGAGTAACATGAATAATATAAAGAATAAAAAAAAGAGGTGAAGTGAAAAGATTGATCGAGATAAAATTAGATAGGGAAAAATAGGGAGAAAGTGTGTATAGATAGATGAATTATAATCAAATATTAAAAAGGATGTGTGTATGTGAAAGAGAGGGAGAGAGAGAGAGAGAGAGAGGTGACAGATGGATAGATAGAGCACATACATAGAGTAGATTAAAGAA
The DNA here is from genome assembly GCA_028749045.1 of Cupressus sempervirens. Classification (NCBI taxonomy): domain Eukaryota; kingdom Viridiplantae; phylum Streptophyta; class Pinopsida; order Cupressales; family Cupressaceae; genus Cupressus; species Cupressus sempervirens. The sequence goes on along the minus strand of CM053785.1, from coordinate 826,310,979 downwards.
AAATAGAGGAAATGAAATATAGATATATAAGAGTGAAATGTAAAGAGGGGTAAGATAAGATGGGGTTAGGAAGAGCGAAAGGAGTGTCAATGTATGTGAATAACAAAGATAAAAAGATGAGGGTAAAAAAGGAGAGAGAGTGTGTTTATGAATAAGTATTGAAAAACATCATAAAAAATATACAAGACTATAGTCTTAACCCTTACATCCTTCAAACATGGAAGTACTAGTTCTATTTTTTTATTTTAATTAACGAGACATCTTTTTTTTTTCACGAAGACAATCTCCGCAACGTATAAGATAATCTAACATATTTAAAACGTTAAAGTAAATATCCGCCAGTTATATTCTTGTAAGAACATCCAACTTATATGGAGAAATCATATCCAATGTGCATTGTTTAAAACAAATTACCTTCATAAAATAATATTATCCACCCTTGGATTTAGCTATGCGCGCGTTGGATTACCCGTAGTTTTCAGCAAAGGATTTTAGGTCGGCACAAGAAACTTTGGACATTCCTATACATGTTAAAGCTAAATTGAAAAAGCAAGATTTCCTCAATGCCTGTTGCCTTCTATCCATTGTGAGGCAAAGCAAAATTCTATTTTGTAAAATTATTGTACTCTGCATACGTTGAATTGAGGAGCTATGGATATTCAGTCTTCAATTCATAGTCAAACAGATTTCTCACTTCAATTTTTAAAAGAAGCATTAGATCAAAGTATTGGGAAAAATTGTGTGTTTTCTCCTTTGAGCATATTTATGGCATCGAGCTTGGCTGCAGGTGGAGCAAGGGGCGCAACACTGGAACAGTTCTACACATGTCTCAACTTCAGTGATGTCAATAAATTGCATCAATTTTCTTCTCATCTTATCAATGTAGTCTTGGCAGATGGAAGTGTCAATGGGGGTCCTCCCATATCATTTGTAGATGGATTATGGGTGGATCAGTCCATGACCTTGAAGCTCAATTACAGAGATCTTGTGAAAAATCATTATTATACTGAAATTAATACGGTGGATTTTATCAATAAGGTATATGTTTTCTCCTTTATCTTTGATTTTGTGCATGCCTTTTCCTTTGACTTTGGTGTATAAAAGAATGAATTTATTGAGTAATATGAGAAGTAGATTCAGATGATTTTAGTATACTTTGCAATTTCATGTTTTTGAATCCACAAGTCAATGAAAAGTTATGTTTCTGTGAAGTTGCTCGAGTGTAATAAATCGTGTTGAATGCCCCTATTTAAATGGGTGTGAGGATAATCACTTGTTATGGTATGAAAATGTAATGCTTTGCTTAATCTGCAATAAATATTTGATAGAAAAACTCATCCTGGATATGCTGTTGACATCAATAAAATGTGCTGTTGTTTCGTAATTTTGGAAAGATTTTGCGTTGGGTATTCTTATTTTATCCACAATTTCCCATTGAAACCATCTTTTTCCCACTCCCCTAGTTCATCCATCAGTCCAAAACAAACCAGGACACTTTCAGACAACTACTTTTATAACAGAGATTCTCCTCTGAATTCATCAACAAGACTATATTTAGTAACTAATTTCTTACCATTTTGCTGACTGTTATCAGGCAAATGAAGCTCGATTGACGGTGAATGAATGGGCAGCAGAAGAGAGCAAGGGAAAGATACAAGACCTCCTTCCACCTGATTCTGTATCCGATTGTACAAGGCTGATTGTGGCAAATGCCCTGTATTTGAAGGGCGCATGGCAGAAAAAATTTGACCCATCCGCAACAAAAGAAAGCACTTTCAATTTATTGAATGGGGAAAGTGTGCAAGTGCCCATGATGACTACTAAAAAGAAGCAATATATTACAATTCTTGATGACTGCAAAATCCTATACCTTCCCTATTTTCAGGGACAGGACAGGCGATGCTTCTCCATGTACATCATACTACCCAATGATATCAATGGTCTTCCTGAACTGGAGAGAAAAGTTGATCTTAATTTTCTTGAGCACCATCTTTACCTAGGAAACGAGGTGAAGGTACGTTCTTTTCAGCTACCTCGCTTCAAGATATCATCTAGCGTTAATGCAACTGAGATACTGAAAAAGATGGGACTTGTCCTGCCCTTCACTGATGATGCCGATTTCAATGACATGGTTGAATGTGTGGGTGGGAATCTGTGCATTTCAGAGGTTTATCACAATTCATATGTGGAGGTTAATGAGGAGGGTACTGAAGCAGCGGCTCTCACTGCATTCGAGTATGAGTGGCGATACGCAACCACATACCCAATTGAGGAGTTTGTAGCTGACCATCCATTCATGTTTGTGATCAAGGAAGACAAAAGTGGAATTATCCTCTTTGTTGGGCATGTGCTCAACCCATCAGAAAGCTAATGTGAATAACCTTCAATGTTTGAAGTTAGCCCACTGATGATATAATTAGTAACACGAATAATTATCGGCTATTGTAGAGCAAGCAGGATAGAATGCTTGGTACTTCTTGAAGCCTAGAATATCCACTGTTTAGAATTAATGGCATTTCACAAACTTTTTGAAGATTTCATGAGTATAAAGATATAGATTATTTATTGCTTTGCTATTTTGAAATCAGGTTGATGTTGTCACGGATGTGTGTTGTCTTCCACTGAAAATAGGGCTTGTCGTCAAAGTAGTGTATTTTGCTTGTTAGTCCCTGTCTTAAAAGGCAGGAGACTAAAGTTTTCAACCTGTTTCATTGTATTAGTTGATTCATTAAAATCCATGTTTTTTTTAGTTATAATGTTTCCTCACTATAGTTTGAAAGATTTAAGGAAATATTTCATTTCATATATAGAAATTACTATATTTTCATTGATTGTTATTATTTTCACCAACAATCTTTTTTTTTTTCTCTTGCAAATATTAGGATATAATTGTAAACATAACAACTGTCATTTCAGAAAGAGATCTACGCGTCCATTATTACAATTTCCCAGACACGCTAAACCTGCAGAGAATAGAACTTGTTTTGAAGAGGTGTACATTTGTCACAGAGTTAGGTATATGAATCTTTGTGCCAAACAAAAGAAGTCTTCATACAGGCACATTATAAGATTACACACTTGAAGAAAATATCACCCATTCTCTGTCACATCCTATGTGCTCAGATCATTTGTGTTTTAAGGTAAATTTTTTTTTTTGTTTATCTCCTTCTAGCAATTCTCACACTTTGTCAATATTAAAAAATAATTCATTCTGGTTCTAGGTTGAAAAGATATTTTGGAAAAGCTTGCTTCCTTTGGAGTAGTGGCTCCTACATAATCAGGACTTAGGTATTTACTTTCTTTCTACTGTGGCATAATTCTTAGAGTGGATGTGATGATTTTCCAATTTATCTTTCTTATCAATGTTGTCAAATAAGATGAAACCCTAAATTTCATTTCTTTTAGCCCTTCAATTTTTCACTGTTTGGAAGCTGGATTAGTATTTTTTTCTGATAAACAGGAGAGTTTTGCATACATATATAGCTTGCCTATCTAAAAATTGTAATCGAGCTTTTATGATTTCATTTTCTTTTATTAGGCTCCATTGTTTGAATTTTCCTTTTCTGCTTTTGTCTCTTCTATGATGCAGACTACGCTGCTTATGTTTCATTCTTATAGGTGTTTTAGGTATTTGTTTCGTCTTGTAGTTATTTTTCATTGTAGTTGATTCACAGGTCTTTTAGTTGATTTATATATGTATTTTTAAAATGTTTCCGAGATAAGAAATTTACAATTAGCCCAAATCAGATCTTTGTGTGCGGTTGGAATATATGAGCTCCAATGCATTGAATTCTATGGGATAATATATGAGCTCCAATGCATTGAATTCTATGGGATTTTGATGCGTGAAGGGTGGTTGGAATGCTAGATTTTTCTAGACCTCAGATTTTCCCTGATTGATTTGACTTGTGGGTTTGGGTGTGTTGTCTTATGGGAAGACATTTTACAGTGTTTGAATGGGTAGCGAAAGTAATCTTAAGGTGTTGTGGAGAAATGTAGCGGCTCTATTGGGTATTACATACAATTGTGAAGGCAATAAATTTCTAATTTTGTTAAGACAAATCTTTTTGTCTAGTTGAAAGAGCGATGCTTAATTTATTCCATAAGATTTGGCATAAATGGTTGATCTTATTTTGCTGACTTGGATTTCGTTTCTCACAATGTATCTCTGTTTGTTACCCTATAGTCACATTTTACTCTAGAGATAACTTAACCCTAAAATTCAATCTGAAATAGTACATACCAATGTGAACTGTAGATCTGTCATTTGGGATTGCTGCCACTGTTACCGATTTAGCAAAATCCTTCTCCAGAACTGCGGATCCTGGATAAGAGAGCCAGGAGGGATCCGTCCAGCTTTATCTGTGAGCCTTGCGACCATCCATTGCATATCAAGAGATTTTCTGTGGCCCTTATCATTTGCCTGATCTCTTTCACTATTATTAGCCGCGACATAGACTGGACCAAAACTAGTATAAAAGCCATTGTGTATTTATATAAAACTGGCTCTAACCCTGGGATCAAATAAATAAAAATAAAGAGGAGACCACAAGTGCGGCCAGGCCAGCTGGATCCAACTCGACTAGCTAGTGACAATGATGATGGGGAAGTCACCTAAAAAAAACTAATATTGAATAATTGTCATACGGCAACCTTTAGTTTTCCGACGAGACGTGTCCGCCACGTGGAAGCACCCGAACTCATCGTTATGCGGTCAGGCCCCAAATGCTTTTTTTCTTAGAAGAAACATACGAAATTATTGTTTAATGCGTGACATGACACAGTCAAGGGCAGGTCCGGGCAGGCTGCCTGGATGCCTCCCTCCCCATCATCGCCGGCACCGGCTACGGTGCAACATATTTGCACCGTAAAAAACTGTGCCTTTACTGCCCTGCCCAGATACGTCGTCCTCGCTGACACTACCGGATGTCTTGCACGTTTAATCACAATTATTTTCATTTGATTTTCTGTTAAGTGCAGAGAGGAAGGACAGAACGATCAAATCAGTGTTTAGAAGAACATAACAAAAGAAATGGCAAAATTGTGCAAAGGGTTAGCAGCAGAGTTAGTCCAATGTTATTTGAAAATCTTCATTTAATTTCACTGTTTAGTTGTAGGATTTGTTGAACATTAATTTTAATTTTGATAAAAGTATATATTTATTACTTATAAAATATAATATTCAGTGAAGTGAAGTGGAGTGAAAGTTGAGAAATACATTTTTATTTTAATATTTAAAATATTTTCATATTAAAATAGAAATATATTTTTATTTTAATATTAAAAATGTTTTTAATTTAATATTAATATAGAAATATTTTTTTATTTTAACATTTAAAGTATATTTTTTTTTATGTTTAAGGAATTTATTAGTAACTATTATTAAAAAATTAATAATATGCTTTCTAAGAAATTGAAGTTTTATATTATTGTTAATGATTAAATTTATATACTAAAATTTTGAGTTTATCTTTTATTTGTTACAAAGAAATTTTTAGATAAAACTTTAATTATTATAAAGTGTCAAAAATGATTCAATAGAAAAATAATAAATTTCATACTATTAGATGTAAAAAATATATTGTTAGAAATAACAAACATTCATAATGTAATGAATGATAAAAAGTCATTTATTTGAAATAAAAAATTAAATTATAAATGAATTGGGAAAATTTGATATTGAAGTAAAATTTATATTTAAAAAATTTAGCATAAACAAAAAAATATAAAGTGGATGTAAGTAAATTAATAAGTTTAATTTAGTTACATCCACTTTATCTTTTTTTTTTCCTCTTTATTAAGATTAAATTAATAATTATAAAAGCTTTGTAAGTTGTTTTTTTTTATATATATTATATTTTTTGAAAAATAATTTTTATTAATGGTAAATTTTGAAGCATAAAGAAAAAATAACTTTATACCAAATTACATTTTAAAGCATAAAGAAAATATATAGAGTGGATGTAAGTAAATTAAGTTTAATTTACTTACATCTACTTTAAAAATAATTTACTTGCATCTACTTTATATTTTTTTCTTTATGTATTAAAATATAATTTGTTATAAATTAATAAGTGTATTCATAAGTTTAATTTTAATAGTTGTAAGATTAAAAATTATATTTAAGAGATTAAATTTATAAATATAAAAGCATTGCTATTTATTATTATTATGTTTTTCAAAAAATAATTTTTATTTATGATAAATTTTAAAGCATAAAGAAAAAATAATTTTATATCAAATTACATTTTAAAGCATAAAGAAAAATATATAAAGTGGATGGTTTAATTTACTTACATCTACTTTAAAATTAATTTACTTATATCCACTTTATATTTTTTGCTTTATGCTTTAAAATATAATTTGGTATAAATTTAATAAGTGTATTCATTCAATGAATAAGTATGTTTAATTTTAATAGTTGTAAGATTAAAAATTATATTGAAGAGATTAAATTAATAATTATAAAAGCATTCTAAGTTTTTTTTTTAATAACAATATTTTTTTATATATAGTACTTTTTAAAGCATAAAGAAAAAATAAGTTTATACCAAATTATTATATTTTAAATCATAAGTTAAAAAAGAAGAAATTTATACCAAATTATTATATTTTAAATCAAAATTAGAAAATTTAAAGTGGATGTAAGTAAATGAATAAGTTTAATTTACTTAAATCCACTTTAAAATTAATTTACTTACATCTACTTTATATTTGTTTGTATATGCTTTAAAATATAGTTTGGTATAAAATTAATAAGTGTATTCATTTGAGAAATAAATAAGTTTAATTTTAATAGTTATAAGATTAAAAATTATATTGAAGAGATTAAATTAATAATTATAAAAGCATTGGTTTTTAATATATTTTTTAATATGTATTATTTATGGTAAATTTTATATATATAAATTTTACTTCAATATCAAATTTCCACAATTTATTTATAATTCAAATAAAGATTTAGTCAACTTATTAAAATGACTTTTGTCATTAATTATGAATGTAACTCATTTTTAATAATATTTTTTAATATCCATATTATAGTATTGTTGCCCGGTTATAAAATTTTTTCAATTTTATAAGCCGTTGTTAATTTTTAAAACTTGCCTGGTTTTAAGCCTTAGATGGATCATTCTATCTGTGAAATTTGTGAGTCTTTAAGCCTCCACGTCTCCGGCTCGTCCCCAGCTCCGCGCAACATTTGAAATTTTTAAAATCCAACTTCTGAGCCTCATGATATAAAAGGTTAATGATTGCCGCCAAAAACACGTATTTCTTAACCTTTAACTCCTTAAAAGTTAATGTTAACCATCAAAAACATGTCTTTCTTAACCTCCAAGTAAAAGGTTAATATTAACCACTAAAAATACGTTTTTCCTAACCTCTCCAATAGGTTAATAATAGCGATTAAAAACACGTAATTCTTAACCTCCATGAGACGGTTATTAACCTGTTTGAAATTCCAAATCAGACATGAAGATGACTCGAAATAGAAAATGGGGATGATAAAGTTATCTTGGCTGAGCATATGCCCAAGTGGAGAAAGATGCAGGCACGTCATCATTTTAACAGAAGAAAGAATCACACTCTTTAAATCTCGGGCATAAGATAGTGGAAGTATTTCTTTGTCATGATTACAGTATATGCATTGAAATGATTAATTGATGAAGACAGTATTTAGGAAGGGCCTCTCGTTTAGAGATTATAATGCCAAGAAAGAAACTGTGGCCAATGAAATTATTAGCAAGTTGGAGAAGACCCTTTTTCCAGGCCTGAAAGATGCAATAAATTTTAAAGAGGTTGATACACCTAAGACACATAGACATTTCCTTGCTCGCGAGGATGGAACTTATGGACCTATACCTCGTAAAAGTCTGAAAGGGTTGCTCGGGATGCCATTTAATAAAACAACTGTAGATGGATTATATTGTGTTGGGGATAGCTATTTTCCTTGGCAAGGATTCAATCAAAGAAATGCTATCAGGCATGATTAAAATTGTAACAAAAAGAAAGAAGATGTTATTAGAGCCAAATTGGGGGCTCTGTATTTTGGCCTGCGGTGAATTACAGTGAAGAAATCAGTGCAATAATTGCACGGGTGTTGTCTTGATCATATGATGGGGGTGAGGTCATTGTTGCACATTAGCCTCATTGTTCAGAATGATATCCAGCTATGTGTGATGCATGGTTAGTGCCAATTCTGCACCCGCTTCACCTCCAAAGTTGAATCGTATCCGTGCATCACTTTCACCTGTAGGCAATTCAAAGATCAGAGCTTCAGTTTCTTGTCTGAAAAGTCCATCCATCCCAAAGCCTGACATTGCTACTGTTAGCTTCAATACAATTGATGCTAAGAATGAGCTTTGGAAATCTCTGCCAGGAAAGCTCAGCAGTATATGAAAGGAAGTTGTGAGCAAGCATGATGCAACTCGTGTCGCGGCACTGTAGGAAGCTTCTGCAACTGAGACAATGGTGCATATTCTGCAGAAGCTAGCAGAACTTTGCTGCTCTGCAGATCCAGACATCCCAGGAACCTTTGTAGAATAGTTTCTGGATTTACACAATCAATCCTCGCAGGCTCTTGCCAACATGGAGTCACTGACTAAGACTCTAACTCTAGACACAGAGCGCTTTGTTCTCAATGAAATAGAGTGCAACTCAACGTCTCATGGAATTCTATGATTGAAGGGTTCCGTAAGAGTGAAAACAACAAAGCGGCCTTAGAGCAGTTTTGTCGAATGTATCAGGCAGATTGGAAACTGAACCAGTCTAGCTTTGCTAGTGTCCTCCGTGCACGTGCCAGTTTAGCGGCTTTGGAACAGGGCTAACCAATTCAAACTCATGTTTGAATCATCCAAACATCCACGTCTCGAGTTTGGGCTGACATAGCATATCACGTGCGCTGTTTATTTTCCCAACATAGTGTTATCGAATTGCCTTCCTTGGCAATTGATAATCTACGCGAACAGTGGACTTGGAGTTTGAAACGAACATGGAGAGTGAGCAAAGGTGAAAGTGATATCAAAATATTTTATTATTTTGATAAGCGGCTATGTGAAGGCGGAAAGAGCGCGACAACTTGGCGGGCATGATGAAGAAATAGATAAATTAGGTGAAGCTTAACCGATGTAAAGGCCAGCGAGTGGGGCAAGATGCGGAGACAGTTTCAAAACGTGTGATCCACCTCCATCTCCACAACTTCGATGTTGTGAATTCACGTCGGCGGAGACATAAAATAATCCCCATTTTCGCTGCCATTTCTGAATCGAATCCGTTCCATGATGAGCTTGCAGCCACTACCATGTCGATTAGCAATTTCTACGAATAAACACACGCCAAATGCAGGTACCTTTAAATCTGTTCAATTAGTGGAAAGAAAGGCCATGCCTGAGTACCAAAAAGATGCCATTTCAAACTGCTTTAAAAATAAAATCCGAACCGTCCTGCACACCAAATATCTATACCAGAATAGCAATTGTTTGTTGTTCAAGGCAGACGCCCATTGATTGGGACATGCTCATTACGTGTCACAATAATGGTGCAATTTTGCCTCAGGCTTTGCGAAGAGGCACAATCGCCCTCAGATAGACCGCCATTAATGATCCTCCAGAGCTAATAAAATAATCTCGGTGGGAGAAGTGGGGACACTCTGTTTTTGGACACTCCCCTTTTGGTGAGGGTTTTAAGTAATGACGAATTTGAAAGCAGAAAGAAGGACAGTAGATGTGAATCGGGGAGTGAGTCAGGTCTGACATGTATGGTGCCGTGTATTTTCGTTTCTTGTTAGATTGCGGTGAAAAGCTTGTTCACGCCATGCGGACTGCATTTAAATTGATGTGTACCATTTCTGAATGGAAGCCATGTGAATGTTAAAAGAAGAGGAACTGCCACTCTGCCACTATACCTACTATCGAAGGAATTAGATCTCCTATTTGGACAGGACCCAATAGTTGTTATGGTGGAATACAAGTAGTAGGGGAAGGATGTCAGCATTGGGCTATTTTTGGAACTTTGGAACCTCCACTCATTAAATCACCCAAGCTTGAATCAGCATTCTTATTTTCTCTGTAACTCGGCATATTTGAGAAAAGGATAGGAAATCAAACCATGAAGTACAAGTATCAGAGGCCGGATTATGCTCCTATTTTGAGAAGTACGCTTCCAGATATTGGTGATACCATTTTGGGAAATGTTTGTCTTCAAGATTTCTGGTCATCTCTTGCGAATGAAGAAAAGACTCCATTAGCTGGAAAAATATTGGACAGTGGCTTGGCCCATGCAGGCGGGCATCCCATCTCCGTACAATGCCTAGAGTTAGTGTTGGAATGCATGAAGGCTTATCATCCCAGCACTAGAGAAATTCTTTCGCCAAACAATGAAACAATTGCCCGCCTGGACCCTGCATCTATTGCTATCATTTTTTGATTGCCCGCTAGGATGCAATATGCCAGCATTAATCTAAGAACTGCCAAGGAATATTTTACTGCCAATCAAACTCAATGTTTAAATACTGTGGCAAGATCATGGTTCTTCCAACCAAGAAGAGGCAAATCTCAATTAGGCAAATCCATTCACAGATCATAACTGAAAGAAGATGTGGCAAACATGGTTACTTTGTTGAGCAGGATCGTTGGTCTTCGGGATTCACACGAGTTTGAAGGTTGGATGTTTCTATTCATTAATATTGTTTGTGAAGGAAAACAATACATTGATTGGGCTGAAATTATCAGTGACTCACTGCACAGACAGCTCATGGGACTTCAGGAAAATGACTACTTTTATATGACTTCATACCTTTTCTACGCCATTGCAAGTACCAAAAGTTGGCCAGGACTTAACCGGCAGGGCATTTATGATGACACGACCATCATTTATAATTATCTTCCTCAAATTTAGTATGATAATAGCCTACACCATTTCAGAAGAGTGAATGATGCATTCACCATGCTAACTGTAAGGGAAATTCAGGGGAACATTGGGCTCAGAATTTCACCAGAAGCAGCAATGAAAGTGCAAAAATATGGAAGTGTTTTTATACAATTTTCGAAGTTTACTTATATCCGGCTGGCTGCCTATGATGGATGTCCGTTGATGTTACCTAGATTTGTTGATGATAAACTAGTCTTAATTGAAATGTGCAGGCAAATTAATCAAATCAACAAACTTTGCAAGAACAGGAGGACAGATGAAATAACTTTCCCTATCGGCATCAGATATTATAGTTGTGACACTGCATCAGATGCCAGGAACATTGAAAGATCTATCGCCATGATAAATTTTCATCCTTACACGATGCATTTCCCTTATGATAGTAAGGGCTATGCTGTGAATGAATTGAAGTTAAATCCCAGTCTCGGTCACTTCCCGGCTCTAGAAGACTTTTGGGAGGATTGCGAAAATGACTTCGAAGTCAGGAAGAGGGATTGGATGCGGCTTACAGTACGACAGGTAATAAAATTCAAGTTAGACATTGATGTAACAGGCATAGATGATGACGAGGTTTCTTTGGTTGATCCTTATTATTACGAAAAAATTGAATTACTAGAGCTCCCTCCTATTAATTGGTCAATTCTTGAATTGAAAAGTTTGAAAGAGAGGTCTTCCTATGTTCTTAGAAGAACAAGAGACTAGATCAGTAAAGTCAGAATCGAAAAAGCAACTGGTGAATCTCAAAATAAAGAGGAGAGAAGTAATACAGGGGAATCGTCTCAAATGGTGATAGAGGCCACTTCTAGTGAGAAGATACGACAACTAGATATAGATGTTCAAGATCAAGATGAAGATTTGAATCAGCCAGATAAGTTTACAGTACAAAGGAAAAGGACAAGAATGAAAGGTAGAAGGAATGAGAAAGACCAAAGAAGCCCTCAAATTGCTCTGGTTACATCCCCTCGTGATGTAGCGATTCCTCACTTGAGTCTTCCTCCTCCTGATGTGCCCATCATAGACGTTACACAGTTAGATGACCCGTTATCTAATTCGGAAGACTTAATAATGGTTGCTGAAAATGTAACAAGTGTCGAACAAGTTTCAAAGGTTACACATTCATGGTTCTAGGATAGTCTTCAGAAGAGGAAGAAAATTGTTCAGTTGGTTCCGCCTCCGTTTGATATGGTCTCTAGCATTCTTTAGAAGCCTCCTAAGGCGAAAAAGACCAAAGTGATGTCCAGGTTAGCTATTGATAAAACTTCAGGAAATTTGTGTGTGGAATTAGCCAAGCCTATAGTTGAAAAGAATGTTGATGAAGCATCTGAATCAGATTTTGTTCTAGAAAACGTTGACCTTGGTCCTTCTAATGCAGAAAGAGAGTTTCAAAATTTTGAATTGATTGCCGCTCAGATGTTGCAAAGGGCGAAGAAAGAGAGAAGAGCCAAAGAGCAACTCAAAGAACAACTTCAAATGATAGTAGCTTATGTTAATTCAATCAACAACCCTTCTAATACCCAAGTCATGGCCACCCCGCCAGTTCTGACAGGTCTTGATGGTATTTTAGATCATACTATTGTTCAAAGAATTGACCAACAAAATTCATATAGTTCGATGATCGAGGCTTGGATAAATAGGATGATAGAAGATGCTTCAAAAATTATAACTGGAGTAAAAGAGATATGTGGGAAAGCCATCACACAGATACAGGAAATTTCTAAGGAGCTGGAAAATAGCAAAGAACATAAATCCAACTGGCAAAAAGTAGCCGATGAATTAAAGGAAATAGCCAAGTTGGATACGAGCACCCTACTCCTTGAGAAAATTATTGCTGATCTGAGTGACAACCAAATACGTATCTGGAGTAAAAGTGTTGGTTGGAAGATGATAAACATCAACAAAGGGATCACTGAGTTTGAAAAGTTAATAAACTCTTTGGAGCAGCTGAAAGCAAAAAGTACAGATGAATTAATCTCTACTATCACAGGTGGGGTGCCAGTAAGTGATCTTCAGCATGTTGATTGTCAGTTTCTCCTTGATTCCTTCAGCGTTCGGATTCATTCAGAAATAGAGAACCGTGTGTCAGATGCTGAAACTATGATGAAGCTTAGCCTGGTTGCAGTCACGTTGGGAGATTGTAACATTTCAGCCTATCGGCAAGAGTTAGAAGAAATCCAAGATAGATACCTCACAGCCAAACTCAAGATGGAAAACATGTTCATTCCGAACTATGAATCAATGATACTCGTCCAAGATGCTTACAGGGCTTTCCGAGATAGGTCAATTGTGTCCTGATAGATAGGGCTAATAGCTAGAAGAATTAGTGATTGTATATGCAAACATTTTTAGGAATTCTAACTAAAGCTTTGTTTTTACAAATTTCCTTGTATAGGTTAATTTTCCTAAGGTTAATTAACCTTCCAAAATTTTGTATTTTGGAGGTGGTTATTAACCTCAGAGAAGTAGTTATTAACCTCTATGTCTATATAAGGACACCTTTTGGCTTTGTAAAGGGGGACTTTTTGGGTTGAAAAAATAAGGGAACACTATGCTGAAATTTTGATCTAGGGATAAATTTTGGAAAGTATGTACACTTTTTATCTCTAAATTGAAAAATCTCTATTGCTTTCTTGGTGCAAGAAAAAGAAACGAGATGTGCTTTGGGTTTCTTATTTTAAAATCCAAATTGTTATACGTCATGGTAGACATTCTCATGGTGCTATGCGAGTGTTTACAAATGATAATGAATATGCTTAATAACATTGGTTGCTTTCAAGCGTAGTTCTTGGACACCACCGTTATCGATCTTGTTAATCTCCGAAGGTTGTGAGGGCGTGTGGTGCATTCAACTTCCACAACTTTCTCTTAAATTTTGAAGTTTTAGATTCTTTAATTGAAAAACCTTTTAAAAATTATATCTTACGAGGGAGCTGCCCCTCCAAACGCAGAGGAAGGCCGCATACCAAGGGCCTATCCAACTGTTGTGAACGGTTTGCCACACACTCCGTTGGGCAATTCTTCTGTGACAAATCTATTTACCAACAAGTATGTAATTTATTATTTCAACATAGAATCATTTTAAACATTTTATAATAATATTTTTTATTTAAAATTTTCTTTGTGACAAATAAAAGATAAACACAAAACTTCAATATAATTAAGGGGTATTATAATTTTTTTAATAATTGCTATTAATAAATTTTGTAAACCTAAAAGAAATTATACTTTAAATATTAAAATATTAATTAATTTTTACATTAATATGAAAATATTTAAAATGTTAAAATAAAAACATTTCTCTCAATTTTCACTTCATATATTTTATAAGGAACAAATATACTTATGTTAAAAACATTAAATTAATGTTCAAGAAATCCTACAACTAAATAGTGAAATTAAACATTGGACTAACTCCGCTGCCAACGCTATGCACAATTTTGCTATTTCTTTTGTTATGTTCTTCTAAACACTGATTTGATCGTTCTGTCCTTCCTCTCTGCACTTACTAGAAAATCAAATGAAAATAATTGTGATTAAACGTGCAAGATATCCGCTAGTGTCAGCGAGGACGACGTATCTGGGTAGGGTAGTAAAGGCACAATTTTTTACGGTGCAAATATGTTGCACCGTAGCCGGTGCCCATCATCGCCATGGCAACGGCTACCCAGCCAGTTATTTTGACTGGCTGGGTATGACGTTGTTCAGCTCCTCCGTGTGCTTCCTTCTGCCTCTTTCCATGCACGAATTTCATGGGAGATTGTTCCATACCATCAGCCATGCACAAACTCTGCAGTAGTACAGTCTGACAAAAACGTATTGCATTTTATGATTTGATTGAATTTTTTTTATGGTAAATTTAACAAGTTAAGTTAGAAATATTCAAATTGATTTGTGTTTTTTTAATATGTTCTTTTTATTACTTGTGTATTAAATTTGCATTATAATATCTTATATATAAATAAACTTAAGGATTGTTTATAAATAAACCAAAGGCTAAATATAATTTTATATTTTTAATATTATTTAGTTGGCTATATCTTTATATTAATTTCTAAATCAAATAATTTTAAAAATAAAATAAATAGATGCAAACTATTTTTTACAAAAGTATCAGCAATATATAATTATCTTTTCATTTTAAATACAAATAATTAAAATAAACGAAATAAGGTCTTAAAATAAAAAAAAACTCAACAAGTTATTAAAAATTAATATATGATATTCATTTAACATACAATTTAATATTTTTTAAAATTTATTACCCAAAACATTAACGTACATACATAAATATTTAAACTAAATATCTTGTTGGTTGACCATAAACAATCCTTAAGATTATTTATATATAAGATATTATAATGCAAATTTAATACAGAAGTAATAAAAAGAACATATTAAAAGAACACAAATCAATTTGATATTTCTAACTTAACTTGTTAAATTTACTATAAAAAAATTCAATCAAATCATAAAATGCAATACGTTTTTGTCAGACTGTACTACCGCGGGGTCTGTGCATGGTTGACGGTACGGGACAGTCTGCTGCAAGGTCTATGCATGGGGAGAGGCAGAAGGAAGCAGACAGAGGAGATGAACAGCATCATACCTAGCCAGTCAAAATAACTGGCTGGGTAGCCATTGCCCATTGTCATGCCCCCCATCATACTGTATCTGTCTGGCATCCCCGTACATCCACCGTCACACGTCAAACCATTTATGCATTAGACTATTCGCTCAGGTACTCAACGCGATTGCATTGGATTTGACAGTGATCGTAGCAATTTAATATTTATATTCTTATATTTATGCATAAATGTGTATCTTTAATTTTTTGTATTTAAAGTGTCATTTATATTTTTTGAAATAATGTATGTTACATTGTGTAATATATAAATATATAATATTATGTTATCTAACTTTTATATTATTTATATTTAATAGTGTATTAATGTTATAAATATTATTTAAGTTTAATTTTATCTTACATTAATAATATATTTTAAAATTTTATTAAATTTTATTTTAATTTTATAGTTGAATTTAATGAAATTCTAGATATGATATAGAAAAATTTGGATTTAGATTAATATAAGTATGGATTGAATTAAAAATTTGAAAACAACAATTGTAAGATTTTATCATAGATTTATTTTAAAAATTAAAAATTACAATTATCTATCTTATGATTTTAATTTTTTTTCCCACTTTATATTTAGTAAATAAAGGTTTAATATGTATTATGATATTAAGTGTGATTACAGTGCCAAATCCATAAACCAATCACTGTAATACAATATTGATCTTTTTAATTAAGTGTGTCTTTTATATATACTTACTATAGAACAATAAATCTCCTTTTATTTTTTCTTAGGTTTAATTAAGTATGTCTTTTATATATGCTTACTATAGAACAATAAATATCCTAATATTTTGTCTTAGGACAAAGAAATGTGGAGAACTAAAAGAAGTAATATATATCTTCCTATCTATTTTTAAAAAAAATTATGATGCCATGCAATTGGAGAATTACAATTATTTATAGCTCAAAATATCAAATTTATGCTTAGTGTCATTTTAAAAAATAATTTTTGAATTTTGAATTTATTATATTTCTATTTTTAAAAATGTTTAAACTTTAAAAATGATATGTCTAGTTGTATTTTTTATTAAACATAGGTTTAAATCAATTAATTTTGAATATAAAAATATTAACATCAAACTCAAGTCCTCAAACAAAGAAAATCTTATAATATAAAATCTAAATTTTAGATCAATTTTTTTTAAATAAAAAAATTAAATATATAAATATCATCAAAATTTTCTTATTTTTAAATTAAAAACTTTAACAAATATAAATTCATAGATATTATTAAAAATTCAATCAAAAAAAAAATTAATATTCAAAATTAAAATACTAAATGTTTGGAATCTATTAGATAGGTGGTAATATTTAGATAATACTAAAAGGTTCAAACAATTTTTTTGTCAAAATAATCTTAATCATAACATTATTATAAAACTTCAATTGTATACAATTTATAGAAATTGTTAAAATTTATAGTTTTGATTAAAATTTGATCCATTAGACAAATGATTTATAGAAATTTTTATTATCATTTACATTCACTAATTAAATAAATTGATTTTTTTCATAATTCTTCATAATTGAAATAATTGACTTTCATTCACTAATTAAAAAATATTATTTTTTAAATCTATATAATTGAAATAAAAACATAAAAAAATATTTCATTGTTGTATTTACATATATTTTTCAAATAAAATAAAATAAATATATAATTATATTTTTTAAATATTTGAAACAAATTAAAAATAATATAATCATAATATATTGAATTTTTATAAAGAATATAATTAAACATATTACACTAATTAAATATTATGCAAACCTTCGGATGAATAAAAAAAATGAAGTATGAAAAAGATAAGTGTAAGAATGAGGGAGTTTGAGTTAATAAATCAAATATTATAAGTATTATTTTATTAACTGCGAATGACAATGACAAATGGACATTGTAGACAACTGTTAGAAGTATTATGATGCCAAGCATGGATGGCATGAGACATGGGCATCCAGGCACTATGAAATTTGTGCCTAGATAGCTCTTGTCGACTACTGTGGCTTTCTATTCTTAGTGGTGTAACAATTTGATTGATTTTGAATTTCTAATTATTAGTAATAACATCATTAGATATATGGGGCGACGTCTATCCAACATAAAATTTGCACCAGATTTGACAGTTTTTATAATTTATTAATTAATTTTAAAACTTTTGTGACATTAAGATCTGGGGTAACGGCTACCCAGGCAGCCGATTCAACTGCCTAGATGCCTCCATCCCCATCATCACCATGCCCCCCATCATACCATCAACTGTCCATACTGTCGTGCACTGTCGTACTTTTTTGATGACTCCTTTTCCAATGCCTGTCACAATCTATGTGTATTTGATGTTTTTATGTTTTATTATTGTCAAAATCAAATCATGTGGGAATAAAGGTAAAGTCATAAGATTTCTTTTTTTATTTAACAAGTGTTTGTATTCAACTTTTTAAATTTATATTAGATTTTTATTTTATTAAATTATTATAGAAAATTATTTGGTAAATTTTAAGTTAAGAAATATGATAAACTACTTTTTCAAATAATGCATCGTTATTTTTTGTTGATAAGCTATTATATCATTTTCAGTTATTTGCCTTTGGATTATTTTTAACATTTCATATCATGAAGGCGATCTATCCATAATGTTTTATACGAAAATTTAATAATTCTTTTCAATGCATGAATTTTAAATTGAACTTATTTTATTCTTCCCTTCATGCGAGCAGATATTGGAGTTATGGTGCCAGAAATACTTCTCTAGGACTTAGAGTAACACTTTGACAAGTCAGAGCATGATTTAAAATTTAAATTTTGTTATTAAAATTTTCAATCTAATCAGCAATAATTATTCACTATTGTCATGCTTTGTAAGCATATTATCTCTTATTCATACACTATTCCAAATGGGAGAACAAACATTTTCTTTAACACTATTTTGAGCACTTCAATTATAAGTATAATAATTACCTCTTTATTATAATAAATATAGAGACATATTTTTCAAATAATTAGAAAAGAAAATTGATAAAATCGTATCCATGATCAATATTTGAATGGGTATATATGATTGATAAATATATAATTATTTAAATATATATCCATTATTTAAGAATATAAATATTATTATTTTATTTAATGAATGTTAAAAAATAGTCATACAAAATTACATTATTATGTGTTATGTTTTATGATATTAGATTAAAAATGACTCTAAATCAATTTTAAAAATTTAAAATTATTTTTATTATAGTAATTTGAATATAATTATATTTTAGTATCTAAAAGATCATTTGAAACAGATGGATAATAGATTAATAAATTGCTTATATAATTTTATTTATTCATGAATGAACAAATAGATAAAAAATAGAAATATATAATGTTCTTAAAATAAAAAATAAAATAAAATATTATTCATGAAAATAAATACAATTATATCCTCGATATGAAATAATTTCACTATACCATCAATTAAATGATTTCTCAAAATTATATTAGAAGTCAATTAAATTATATAATTGCTTATAATATATAATTTAATTGATAGATTAAAGAGATTTACTTTTCTATAGTAAGTATATATAAAAGACACACTTAATTAAAGAGATCAATATTGTATTATAGTGATTGGTTTATGGATATGGATTTGCCACTGTAATCACACTTAATGTCATTATACATATGAAACCTTTATTTACTAAATATAAAGTAAAATCATAAGATAGATAATTTTAATTTTTAATTTTTAAAATAAATCTATGATAAAATCTTGCAATTGTTGTTTTTAAATTTTTAATTCAATCCATAATTATATTAATCTAAATCCAAATTTTTCTATAACATATCTAGAATTTCATTAAATTCAACTATAAAATTAAAATAAAATTTTAAAATAAATTATTAATGTAAGGTAAAATTAAACTTAGATAATATTTATAACATTAATACACTATTAAATATAAATAATATAAAAGTTAGATAACATAATATTAAATATTTATATATTACACAATGTAACATACATTATTTCAAAAAATATAAATGATACTTTAAATAATAAAAAATTAAAGATACACATTTATGCATAAATATAAGAATATACATTTTAAATTGCTACGGTCACTATCAAATCCAATGCAATCACGTTGAGTACCTGAGCGAACAGTCTGACGCATTAATGGTCTGACGCGTGATGGTGGATGTACAGGGATGCTAGACAAATACAGTATGATGGGGGGCATGGCGATGATGGGGAGCGAGGCATCTAGGTAGTCAAATTGGTTGCCTGGGTAGCCATTTCCAGTCAGGGCAGGGCATGGTAGGAGTAGGTTCTATTTCGACACTAGCTATGGTGCAACTTATTTGCACCATTGGTAGCCGTGCCAACTCTTGACCTTGCCTTGCTCTCTACCAACTTTTACATGATTTCCTGTGATGGGACAGAGGGTCAAATCCTCAAATCAAATCAATTTCTATCAAAGCTGAGGTAATATTTATAATTTTTTTTAATCTCATTACCATCGTATAATACTTGTATGCTTTTTTAACTTGAATGAGGGATATATACTCGTAAATATTTTTAAGTATTATTAATAACCTTGTTGAATAAGCAATATATTTTTAGTTTTATATTTTGAATTTTGAATTGTAAGTGTTATAATATGTTTTTAGAATAATATTTTGTAATACTTATTTCATAAAATTTAAAATATGATTTAAAAAGAATTTAAATTTATTTAAAACTAAATACTATTTCTATTTTTATTATAATAATATATTTTATTATTGAATTTTACTATTGTATCTTTATTTGAATAATTGTACAATTGAAAAAATAATAAAAATAATTATTATTTATTCAAAATTATTTTAATTAATTATTATTATATTTTAGTGGAGAGGATTTAAGTCTTATCAACAAACCTTCAAAAAGTGCAACAAATTATCTATTTAATTCATTACTTTTTAAAAAAAATGTAAATCATTATTTTTTTAATATTTGTTTGTTTGATCAAATATTCAAAATCATTATTTGTTTATATTTGTTTGTTTGATTAAATATTCTAACAATTCTAATATTTATTGAAGACAAACATTAATCTTATTGAGGAATGTTCAACTACCATGTGTTCTTCCATTCAAACCATCCCTTGTTTGGTTGTATCCTAGATCTTAAAACAATTCTTTAGTTATTTTAATCACACTATTTTGTTGTAGTTTTACAACATTTTTATGTTATACAATTTAAAAATAAAGTCTTTATAGATTACAATGGTGTGCATTTCTTATTTGTGTCTAGAATTATTTTTAAGATTATTTGTAAAAATTTGATTTGAGAAATAAGAAAGAATAATTCATATTAAGGGTTTCAATACTTTGAAAAAACTTTACACATATGTTTATATTCACCAAAAAGTGAAAAAACATATTTCATATCTACAAACATATTAAATCTTTAAAATAATTATTATCTCATTTTTTAAAATTAAATGTCCAATAAATTTAAATCATGTTTTCTTTATCAAAATATGAATTTACTCTTCAAGAATAAAAAATCCATACAAGCCATGACATTCTTTTCAATCTAAAATTTAAAATAACATTTAAAAATGTTTTCGCAATCCTTTTATATTATAGAACAAAAGTATAGAGTTTTATTGGATTATAAAAATTGTATGGAACTATAGTATTAAGTTATTCATTGGTGTGCATTTTTTATTTGTGTCTAGAATTCTTTTTAAGATTCTTATATGCATGTTTTTATATTATTCTTGGATGGAAGTATGTTCTCCAAATAAAGAAAAGAAAATATTTCATATCTACAAATTAGTAACCATACAAGACTTATATTTTTTTCAATAAGATGCATAAAATAATATTTATTTTCATGGCTTTTATTGGAGCATACAACCAAAAATATATATGATTAATAACCAAAAAATAAATTCAAAGTCATTGTGGGGTATGTGCAGGATCATGGTGTGCCAAAAAGTGGTGATCTGATATATCATCATTAACATGTATACAATCTCTATCTGACTTTGCTAGTCATAATATGATATCAACAACAAGTCATAAACAAAATAGTACACTATTGTATACCAAATTCCATACTTAGACAATTTTCTAATTACCAAAAGCTAAGTATCTTTATTTTTTAGGTTTCTTGTAAGCATGTACATCATGAGTTTCCATAAATGACAACAGTTACATATCCTCATTAGCCAATTGTCAACATGTTGGACATGACATTTCTCACACTTTTCCTTAATGGAACCATGCAACATAATCAACCAAGGCTAAGAGAAGTACAAATGCACAAGTTTTAATTGTACTTGATGAGGTTTTATGACCAAAGGTTTGGAAGGCATCCTTGGTTTAGATATTTCATCTACAACCTTATGCCCATACCACATAATTTTTGAACTCCATCAGGAGAGACATTGATTGTCTACCCCCTTTCAGTTCTCGCTAGACACTCCTCATTTTCTCCCTTCCAGATAGGAGTTGAAAGAGTAGGTTAAACTTGACATCTACAGACAATACCTTGTTACGACTTGGACTAACCCACTTGGGGGGTTAAGTCTGAGGATGGTGTTCTATGTTGAGCACTTTTTGGACATGCAAGATAGTATTATTGCTCAACCCAAATATTTATCTCAAAGTTGGTGTCATGCTCTTCAATTTGTCTTAGGATATTTTAGGGTTGGTTTCCATTGTCTACGGGCCTAGACAGACCACCACATTGATAAAGAGGACCATATTTGCAAGCTATACACATTGGCTGAGACCGAGACTAAGTTACACTTTATTTTCCATTTCCCTATTCATTACAAGATGAGAGGGAGATTTTATTGTTTATTTAGGGAGTGCAGTTCATTAACCTCCTTCAGCTACACAGGTCAGAGATGTTTGGCACTTTATCGCTGGGAGGCGATGTAGCTTTGTGATCACACCCTACAACTTCTATTCCCCCTGAAGTAGATTACAGAGCAACTCATTACAGACTTCTTCTCACCTTTTCCCTCTAGGTGGGGTGTGAAGTGGCCCTCAGATACCTCCACCACTTTTCACTCTAGATCTATGTGACCCCACAGGGATTATCTTCATCTTCATCTTCATCAGTGTCATCCCACTAGCAAATATCAAAGATGACTATATGCTCTCCCTCACTTGGGTCTGTATCCTTCAATGCTAGACTTCTTCCAGCCTAGGAAGAGCCCTTAGTCTATTTCTTGTATCTGGTTTTCTTCTCTCTTTTGTTTTCTTTCCTGACCACTGTTTGGTGGTCTATTGGTTCTTTGCTTCTTGTTCTATAAGTTTTCAGTCCCATAGACCCTTGTTGATCTCCCATTGGACACTAATAAATTTATCTTATCTTATCTTATCTATGCTACAGTGTTAAACCAAAAATATAGAAACCATATTTTTCTAGAAAAATATAGAAGACAATACACCAACCAGCATAAAACATCTTCAAACACACCTAAATAATATCTAGACTTGCATCTCGTAGAAGAGCTCATGTACTTTAGATCTTTAATCAGAGAGACATGACCATACTAAAATATGTGTTTCCTAGATTTAAAAATATGATAAACCACCCGGGCCTACCCACACTATTCTCCACCTTAAGTGCAACATGCATGAAGTGGCCAAATCTGCTCAAATTACAAAAATAAAGTCTGCTCACTAAAATGAAGTCAAGAAAACAAAGATTCAAAAGTGTAGTCAACAACCCCCATAGTACAACAATATACTTGCATAAGTGATCCACAATATTTTGTGAAGAATTTTATTGAAAAACTCCTTGGAGAGAAGGACTATTGTTATAGATATGAGTGGCTATATAGGGGTACCACACATGTACACAAATTTATTTGGCTCCCAAATGCACCAAATATGGAAAAATTTGACTAGGAACATGAGACAAAGCTCAAAAGAAAAATGAGATTTTTTACATGTATGTGACTACTTGGAATCCTCATGATGCAACAAAAAAAAACTTGATAGAATGTTCAAAGCTTCACAAGATTATCCATGCTTGCTCCAAACTGATGAGATATTCTCTTCAGAACTTATTGGAGACTATGAAGAGTTAGTTATCCATGTCAAGAGGAAAGAAAAGTGCAAAGATGGTACAAGCTTGAGGAAGAAGAAAAAGGATGACTATCAATACAAAGCTCCATGGAAATAATAGAATTTCTCTACTCTAGCATATGACAATCATGGGACAAAGAAATTTGAACCTACAAGAAATGATGACATGTGAAACATGTACACAATCAAGAAATGTGTTTGATATAGAGGGTCAATATAGATTATCGACAGGTTATCTCTTGATACCTTATGCCCAAATACATAGACAAGTACACTGCAAAAGAAGACAGATAGTCAGAGACCTACCCCAATATGTTAGTACGAATAAGTGCAACACAAGATGCGGACAACTCAAACTCACAACCTACTAGGAAAATTCATGATGAAGATTGTTGAAGAGTGTGACATATGGATACAAGAAACATGTCATATGTTGCAAAAATTCCCCACCCTTGTTTATAACTACCCTTTCACAACTTTAAATGTCAGAAGGAATTATTACTCTGAATAATGATGATGATAGACGAAAACCATGTCTAGTCCAACTACTTAGATGCCTACATGAAATAACCTCTAGAGCTCAAAGTAATTACATTTCTAGAATGTCCAAGATCTTTTATTTATTTTGTAAACTTAAACTTGTAAATGGAAACGGAGAAAGGAAAATGCCATAATCAATGTTTACCCAAAGTTCTACACCATTCTAGTTGAGGACGCAGACCAACATGGATTATTGTATTGGAGTGAGTTACTAATATACAAACATTCTCGCGATATATAAAGTGAGATAGAACTTGTCAAGGATACAGTGATTGAAAATTAGACACAAATGAATATGGAAAGATATAATGTATGCCACATTAATGTCATAACTCGTAAGGAAATTTCTAATGTATGCCACATTAATGTCATCACCCATAAGGAAAGTTCATTAGAAGAAGAAGAAAAAGTGATGGCGACAAAAACATGAGAGACATATAAGAAATGAATGAATGGAAACTATTTTCACAAACATTACCCTCAAGAAATATCAACCTAGATGAACTTGACATGTTTGGCAAGTGTGCGTTTGATACCAGCTACATATGAGAATAGAAAAAGGTAACCCAACACTTGTAGGAAAGTGAAATGCAGTTCATATATGAAAATAAAACATGTTGTCATGATGAGGAAATGGTGTCTAATAATGACATTTCAAAATATAAATTATCAATAGAGCAAGAGGCAACACTCAGAGTGATTACAAACCATAGCAAAAGCCCTTTAGCTAACCCATTATACATGATCATTGAAGGAATAACTGGGAAAAAAATGTTCCACTTAATAGTGTGCATAAGAAATGCACTTAACAATAAACCACTACAACAAGGTAAACAAATCCTCACACAAGGTCCAACATGAATAGCTACACTCAATATACATGGAATGACGTACCATACATTCAAAGCTTAGAATTCCTATTAAAGAAATGTTGTCACTACAAGAACATGCATTGGCAACATTCCAAGAGGAAATAAAGGACATCAGATATATTCTTATTGATGAAATGAGTTTCATTAGGCCAAAACTATTACTGAAAATAGATAGTAGGTTTTATCTCAGGTTTATCAGTAAATAGACCCAATGCCTGAAGGTTTTATCTCAGATTTATCAGCAAAATATACTACTCCATCCACTTGATCATTGAATGTCTCAAAAAAATCTCTTCTAAAGGTCATATGACATGTGGCTCCAGTATCTAACAACCAAGTATCATTCAAACAAGAATTTGAAGTACTAAAAACTTCTTCAATCCCAACATTGCAATGTGCAATAACATAATGTGTAGATTTAGGAGGGTTACCTCTTTCTAGTGGCTTCTCCTTCTTTTCACAAATCTTCTCCCATGGAGTTCTGCAAGCATTGGCACTATTACCCATTTTTCCACATCTATAGCATTGTATAGATTGCCTTTCTTTTTGTTGATAATCCCTATGCTGGTGTTGTGGCTGAGAATATTGTCTATCACCTTGATAATTTTTATTCCCCCTGCCTCTAGATTATCTTCTTCCACGACCTCTATTGCTACTCTCATGTCTGGAAGGCTCATCTTTGGATGTTTGCCCCTGTTGTTTCTGTGCAAGACACAAAGTCTCTGCATTTGAAAGTGAATCTTTTTTTCCAAACACTTTTTCCCTCTTTGCAATCTTCTCCACAAGTTTGTCAAATGTTATATCTTTCATCTTTTCACTAGCTTGAAGAGATTCAAGATAGTGTGAATAGGTAGGATAAAGAGCTTTAATAAAAGCAGTGAGTTGTAAATCTACTTTTACACCTATGGCTTCAATATCATGAAATAAAGCCCTAATTTCAGAGGCTAACTTCATTGGATCATTATCTTTCATTTCTAAATTGAATAACTTCATCAATAATTGAATGATTTCAAGTTTTGAATGAGAATCATACAGATCTTTTAGTTTCTTTAATGTTGCGAATGCACTCTTACAAGAGATTATATGTCTACTTACTTCTTCAGTAATGGAGGCAACAATGAGAGCATAAACTTTTTTGTCTTTACCCTTCTAGATGATGAGTTCCTTTGCATCTGTAGGCTACTCTGGCTCTTCTTTGTCATCTTTTATTTCACAAACACCATCCCACAAATCATTAAAAATAAGGGTATAAATTTTTTAATTTTTTGAAACCATTCATGATAATTCTCTTCTCTAGAAAGAACTATTCCAACGATTGAAATTAAATTATGCATTGGAATCACAATTCAATCTAAATTATTTTTTCCAACAACTTGGCTCTGATACCACTATAACAGGCCCAAAGAAAATGAAATGAAATGCACACACACACACCACACATACACACACACATGAGAAAATTTTATTAAAATAATAAAAGAATATATACAACCTAAAAACTATTCAGGCAGTTGAGAAAACTAAATTAATCGTTACATAATCAAACTACCAGACTACTTCTTGAACTAAACAACATATCTCGAATGATTATTTAGCAATCTCTACTACATTTGAATTAATCTTCATAGGAGAAGTATAGCTGATGTCCAATTGCTTAGGATTTACAAGTGACAAGCAGAACTTCTCAGACCTCTCATTCTCTGCTTCCTCTTCTTCCTCTCAGTGAAAATAAGGAGCAATGCTTATCAAAACTCTCATTTGATTTGTTCAACAAGAGGCTTCCATTATTTGGAGAAGACTGTAGAGAAACACATGGAGGTACCATTGGACAACATCAAACCCAAATTTTATGTTTTGCATTCTATTGAATCTGCACTTTCACATATGGACATGCCACCATGCTTACATAATCTAATGGTTTTTCTAATCTCAAACCCATGATTATTTTACCTTTAGAACAACATTTTTAAACATAGACCCCTCACTTTCTCCATACTTCCCCCCTCTCTTTACCCCTTTCTCTCCCATGGAAATTTTGATTTATTTTAAAGTTCTTAACCAAGTTTTTTAACTCCTTAAATAAATTTATCTGTGTATTATAATTAAACTAAGTATGTGAAAAAACTTCATTTATTAATACTTCTTTTCTTTTATATATATATAGAATATTCAATTATATAAGTGAAAAGATGAAATACATCAAATCTTATTATAAAAGGAAAAATATAAATATTAAATATATTATTCTCTAAAGATCAGAACAATGGTTTATGCAAATGAGTCTCACATGAGAGAGGCTAAATTTGAAGAGAGGACAAGTAATGCACTAAAGAAATAGCAACACATTGCAAAGAAAAAGAGGAAGAAAATAGGGGGTCTGAATTCTCTAGAAGTGGATTTCAAAGTGGTGATGTGACTCCAAGTCATGGATCATCACCAATACACATGCTTCACAAATACAAATCAATGGGAGACATTGCAAGTCGAGATGTTTCTCATAAACTTTACCATTCAGACTATGAAGCATCAAAATATGAGATTGAAGAGCCTTCTCCTTTGCCTTCTCCTCATCATCTTTTTTCTTCCCGTCATGCTCAACCAATCCTAGCTTTTTCAAAGAGAAGACAACAAGACAAGACTCTGCTACAAAAAAGACCAATGATATCATTGATTTCTCCTTTGCAGTGGATTCTATTGAAATAATTGCATCATTATACCATTTGCTAATATTATTCATCAAAGATAAAGATAAATAAATTTTGAGAATAGTAAAACCATCTCCCACCCCATGGAAAATCATGTTACCAGTTACAATTTTTGCAGTTACATTCTACTATTTGTTGTTCATTCCAACCATCCAATTACAAACTCTTTCTTGTCCTTGTGAGCCTTGCATACCAAATTTTCCAAATGATTAATATGTATGTGTTGTAACCCAGACATTTGCTAGGCACATTGGCAACTTCGAACTCACTACAGTTACCATCAATGATGCAATTATTGGATGCCTTGCAATGGGAATCATCATAAAGTTTTCATCAACTAGGTCAGTAATCAAGTTGAAAAAATGTTGAAGCCAATATTTCTAATTTGGGCAGCCATTATTGAAGTTGTTACATCTATTGTTTATTATGTGTTTTCCTTTCCCCTTGTAGATGGGAATGAGCAGTGCATTGGAGATATTATGCGAGTAGGCTTTTGGAGCAGGGGATATTCATATGCTGAGTGTGTATATGAAAAGATCTTGGACTATTTTTATAACCACAAAAATTGCACTTAGTCCTCTTTACATATTTGTTGTGCCAATACTCAAGGCATTTTGACAATCTTGAGAGATTTCTCAAGTTACCCAAAAAATTTGCATTTGGATGCTTCCCCAACTCCTCGCATTTGCAATTTATTTCCAAGTCCAAAATTTTCTTCAGGCACAGAGCAAAGTGATGACCATGGCATGGATCTTTCTAATTGGCTTGATCCTCCACATTTTCTCTGTTGGAGATGCATAGTGAAATTGGGATGGGGATTAGCAGGAGCAACAATGCGGCTAAACATATCATGGTGGATAATAACATTGGAGCAGTTGATATATGTAGCATGCAGCCCATGCTCAGATTCTTAGAGACGATTATCCATTTCAGCTTTCAGAGATTTGGGGGCTTTTGTTAAACTTTCCATGGCTTGTACGCTCATGCTATGGTATACAATAGATAGAATGTAGAAAATTTAAAAATACACTGTGATCAAAGTCTCATCTTTCATACATAGTCTACTATCAATAAGGTTAGAAATACACCAAAACTTTTGAGAGGTTTTTCTCCACCATTGAAGCAAACCCTTTTTCATAAAGAATAAACTTGTGGTTGTATTGAAAAATATCGTAAGAAAGATAAAATATTATGATATCGTAGTGTACTTACACATAGATGACTTAATAAATAGTACACAAGTCTTTTCAACCATACTAAACTCATGCTTCTCCTTCCCACTCCCTACATTTCTAGTGGTTTGAGCTCCAATGATTAACTAATAAAAAGTTAGAAATAAAAAGCTAAAATCATTGATTGAATGTAATTTTATGAGTATAATTATAATCATTACGAGGTAATACTTGCATTATTGCAATAAAGAAAGAATGCAGTAGTATTGTCATTAATTTTAAAATGATAAGGAAAATATATGATACAGCTTGGGTGAGGAGATTCCTTCATGATATGGCAAAGAATCTCAATGAAATGCCCTTGTACAATATTCAAATAAAATTAGAAACAAGTGCCACATAATGACTTACTACTTCCCTTGATTAATGTAAATATAATTTTAACTTAAAAATATATATACATTATTTAACTTCAATAACTTATATCAAATTGTTGATAAAATAAGATATAATTCTATAATACTATTGAAAAATGATAATATTTATCAATGCATAACTAATATATAATATAAATAAAATAAAATATATAATATCATATTATATATTTATAATTTTTTATCTATATTATAATATTCTTTTAAATATATATTACAAATGAAAATGAGTTCATGTATTACTTTTTCAAATATAATTACTATAAAAATTTAAAAATCTTATAAAAATCTTAATAAATCTTTAGAAGCACAAAAACTATACAATATTAATCTATTATTTATTTATTAATGATCCAACAAATATTTGTATAATGTCAATTTTATATGCTTCTTTTTATTATATATATCTTCAAATAACAATTCTATCGGCTACCCTCGCACCTCCTTTTTGGTGCAAGTGCTAGTTTATCAAACAAAAACAAATATGGGCATGACTGTGCAGGTGGAGAAGAACAACGAGTACGAGGGCACATGATACAATGGTTTTTAGATATGAATGGCATGGCATCCAACCATGTCTAATTAACTGCCTGGGTAGCGGCTGCCTTGGAAGGATACCAAGGCTTTAAAAGGTTTGACCACTTATATACTTTATCATAAAACACACGTGTGCAATGCCACGTGTCTTGTGCTAAGAGAGAGAGGAAACTTAACGAAGATAAACACGCGGCGGCGCCGACGTTAAAAAACGCGAAAAGATCAAACACAACAGAGGAAGACCGGGATTGAGTCGAGCGAAATCAATGTTTAAAACGACGCGTTTTAATTGTTTGATATTTTCAGATTTCTCCGTCATACTGCGCGCCAACCTGATTATCACAATTTCTTACAAATACAAATATAACCTACGGCAGATAGAATTAACTAAACTGTCTTTTATACTCTGCAACTTCCCCTGCTCCTAAAACATTCTTACAGAAGGAACTCTTGGCTGTAGCAATTCTATAACATTCATTTCACCAAGGAAGACGCTTATTATTATTATTTGCAGCCTTTTTGTTCACCGTTAATTGTTTCTTTAGTTTAGAGAGAATGAATTATAACAATCAGCAACAAGCCCCTGTTGGAGTTCCTCCTCCACAAGGTATTCCTCATTCCCATTTTTAAAAATTGTTTTTGGATTTTTTAATATGTTCAATCTTTCTTATTGTCATTTGTGTTGTTCGACATTTCATGGCTTAAATATCGCAGACTAAAGTTTGATTCCTGAGATTAAAGTATTAAATAGTCATAATAGACTTATCTTTCCAAGCTTAATTTTTTCTTTAGTGTGTGATATTTAAGGGTGACTCTTTGACACATTAGATATATTAAATAAGAGTGTTTTCCTTGATTGATTGGAAGACAACATAGTTTGAAATTTATAAGCAATATTATATATTCTAAGTGTATTGATTGTCAAGAAACTTATTGATGAGATTTATTCAATTTTAATTTTCTGCATGGAAGATTTTGTATCATTCACAACTCGTATAGGAATATGAATCTATGCTTATTTTGTTCAAATCTTTGAAGTTTTATGATTTTTTTACACTCTTTTCAATGTAAACAGGGTATGCCCAACCTTATCCTCAACAACCACAGGGCTATCCTCCTGCTGGTTACCCACAGGAAGGTTTATATGCTCCTCAGGGAGGACCTCCTCCTGAGACAAAATCTAGAGGAGATGGATTTTGGAAAGGATGGTGAGTTTTCTCCTTTCTTTTGTTGGGCTCAATGGGTCATCTTTATTATAACTAGATTCAATTCTAAATGAGAATGACTTGAATCTCTATTGGCCATGAATTAAATCTTATTCATAACTGGAATAGTATTCAATATATCCCTCATCTTAACATCCATAATTTGCTGCTTGTGAGAAATAGATGATTAAAGGCATGAACAGATTACGAAATACTTATTTGTTCCATATGTCATGCAGATCTGACTAATTATTTTCGGTGTTGTTTATATGCAGTTGTGCTACCCTGTGCTGCTGTTGTGTCTTGGAAGAATGCTGCTTTTGAGCTGGATTAGGAATTTGGCAAGATGGGATGACTGAATTTGGATTACCTGGCTTAAATTCATATTTTTTGTACAGCTTTGCTTCTGGCGCATCTGTAGCCATGTTCATTTTATTGTACTGATTTTGCTTCGGTTGGTCTATGACAATCTAATGGAGCATGTGTGTACTATATATTTTAATAAATATAAATTATATTGAAGACATTGCCTCTCTGTTCTAAGTATGGATGCTATTACCTACAAGTTCTTATTTCTCAATACTAATTAAAACTTAAAGGATAAGGTTGAGCATTTTGAATTGAATTATAACAAGTAATTTTCAATTGAATTATAAAACGTATCTTAGAGGAAGTAGTCAAACATGTTCTAGGAATGGTGTTGTGGGAAGAGTCTATCTAGTTGACAAAATGGTTGTGATTAGGTATTTATTTATTGTATAATATTAAATTAAATTTACAAATAAGTATTTTATAATTTTTAAATCATTAATAAATTACAAAAAAATGTTGTTAAGTCAGTTAGATAGTCATTTCGTACATTGTGTATCTATTTTTTCAATTACTAATTTTAATGGTTCATATAAAAGAACATTAAAAGTTCATTAATAATTAAAGCTTCTTTGGTTCAAAATTAGTTCATTTGTGCCCCACTATTGAAACATTCTTGCATGACTATTCATACATTTGTCTATTGTATATTTATAAGTACGTGATTTCCAATTTGTAATTATAGAAGTATCTTTTGAAATTACCACTTTCAAACACTTTGGTGCTTAACAAATTCTATAGAGAATGTCATGAATACCTTTTTTTTAAATGTTAAGTTATATATAAAGTCAACAAAAAGCTCACCAAAACCCAATGTATGTATAGTTTAGGTTCTATGAGTGTACAAAAAAATAGCTATAATGATTTCTCGTGGACATCCCTTATTGTTGCAAGTAAATTTGTTATAACTATTATTAGCTTGGCATATAAAAAACCAATACTTGTTGTTCATGATGGATTGTGTTTTTGTTTGCTTGATTGGAAACTAACAAGACTTAAAGTGGCTACAAGCATAGAACACCAAAAGCATGAAATAAGAATACTTTTTCAAGTATAATACATACTTTTGTTTGGTTTAATTGAACATTTATATATCATAAAAGGGTTCTCAACTACATCTACATTAAAAAGGGGTGAAAACAATGAAAACCATATATAAAACTACGTTTGGTTTTATTGTTGAACATTGCATCTAGTGAATTTGAATAATGAAATCATGGTTTTTATTTTATTTTAGGGTACTACTTAACAAATACACATTCATACCAAACTCATTCATAACAATTGTAGAGTGAAATCAAGGAGGTTATGTGGCACAAACATCTCCTAACTACAGCAAACTTCTACTAAACTTTTATATCTACTTTTAATGATTCAAGCTTGTGACATAATTAGATAAGAGTGGCATTGAAGCAAGAAGGAAAAATTATAGCCTTCAACATACATAAAATTCACAAGGATACAATCAAATTTGCATATGACATAAAACTATCAAGAATGCTTTGCAAAGTTCAAAAAAAAAAAAATCATAGTTAATGGAGATGAGTTTAAAATTCAACACTTCTCATGAGAATTTTAAAAGGATCTTCAAGCACATAACCAATAATGGAAGAACAAATAATCATTTATATTTATCCAAAATATGCTAGGGTGTAACATAAGTCATTTAACATTTGTAAGAAAGGAAAATAAGATGTTGTGTGTCCAATGCACATTATGTGTAAAATGAGAAGACATTTGTATCTGTGGTTTCAAACAATGACTATAATAGATTGAATTAGAATAATGAGAGTACTAATTTATGGAATTAACAAATAAGTCTTGAATGGTAACTAGGTACACATCTTTAACGATTCCCAAACAAGATCAAGCTTAAATGCAAAAAAATATGATTGGTGTAATAAGACAATAATACTATCTACTCATGAGGAGTATGTTATGAAGCATGTTGTCATTAGCAATCAAAGGATCATAATTTTCAACAAAAACAAATATAGGAACATCATGAGCAGACACAAAGACAATTTGATAAATTATAATGAGTCTGAGCCGAGCATCCTAGATATATACAAAGAAAGAAAAAGATTTGTATAGGATATCTATTAAAGAATCTATAAAGAAATTCAATGCTCGAAATGTATAGACTTCTTTGAAGAAGCTCTCAAGAGGTGGATAACTCATAAATCGGTCTAAGCAATAAGGGAATCAAATGAAAAGATTGAAGAATTAGAGTGTTATATTGGGATTGTAAAGGACCCTCTAAAGAGATTCTCAACAAGGTTAGAGGAAAGGAAATGCAAGATAGTTGAGGTCCCTCTAAGGAGCTGCTTACTAAGGCCAGAGGTAAGGCGATGCAAGAGAGTTCATGGAGCATGAGATAACAAGCCATAACTTGGGTTCTCTTTAGCATTTTTGATATCTTTTCTATTTGTGGTTTTTAATTTTACTATAATTATATCATTAAAACTATAATGATCATGGTTTAGGAGGGTGATGGTTATAAACCCTAAAATTTCATTATTGATAATATGTTGTGAACTTTGCAATTGCTAGGGGAAAAGTGGTATAGAGATATGGTTATGCTCTAAAAATTAGGGTTTGAAGTATTTTTAGCAAATAGGAGTGGTACATTAATTGTACACTCTATTAGAATCTAGACATCTACTTAATTTTATGTCATTCATATATTGATTAAATGAAAATATTAATCTAGAACTATTAATGAGATTATATTTTTTTGAAATTTATGAAATATTGTTCATGGTTATCTCTATAGTGGACATGAAAGGAATTACATTCTTTATTCTTTCAATTTTAATGAAAATAATTAATTTGAAAAGAATTAATTTTTATGACTGTTGGTGAATGTAAAACTCTCTGATTTTTACTATCCCACAAATCCCTCTAATTTTTATTCATTTACAAAACACCCAAAATTATAATGTGTAATCATTGACTATAAAATTACACAACCCCCACCCTTTTATTGATGTTTGTGATGACTATGATTATATCTCACATATTTACTAGGACAGTTGGTACGGTAAACATTTTTAATTGCAAGCCTGGGAGGAAGAATGAAATATTACGCAAATACTTTTTCGTGGCCTTACAACTTGTTTTGTGGGAAAAAATTGGAATGTGAGAAAGTAAGGATGTTATGTGTGGCATGCATTTGATGGTAAACACACTTGTATGGCTGGATATTCCATATTTGTAGGTTTAAAATATAGTTAAGGTGGACGGGTAGTGAGGATGTGATTAAAAAAGGTGACTTGTGATAAGTTAGTCACATCCTTGTGGAAATTTTTGAAGACGATTGTTTAATCTTGTTTTTGGTGAGGCAGTGAGATGTGTCTAGAGATATGGTGATTATTCTCCAAGCCTCATCTCCTTGATAACTTCTTCTCTAAGAAAAAATTTTTAAGCACACAATGATATTTTTTAAATACAAAAATAACTCTAGTATCATAACAATAAAAATGTTTCAATAAAATGGGATAAATAAAAATACAAAGAAGATAATTGCATATCTTCAAAACATGTTTGAGTTGTTATACTGAGGAATTCTCTCTATTTGACTTTGTTGCCTTGCTTTAGACATTGGTCGATCTTATAGATGCTTTAGTTTGGACATCCCATAAATTCAAAAGAAAATTTTGTTTGATTTTATGTTCAATAATGGTAGGATTAATACAAGAGATATATGGCTTATTGAACAAATTTCATGGAATTATTGTCAGGGACAATTAATTCTCTATATTACAATGACCATGAGTGGAACCATGAGTTTCATATGTGTAGGAATACTAACACTCCATTAGAAGATATTGTAAATATTTCCCTTTGGCTAAGGTTATTCGAAGAGCAGATGAGAGATCAATAGTAATAAATTCAATATAAGTAGTTTGATTGAAGCCTTTGGTATCACAGGTGCTACTTGTACTTAGATTGACTTTTATAGGGAAAATAGTAACTATGAGGACCACAAATGGGTTTTGACTCAAAAAATCATACCAATTACCATTCCTTCAAATACTAAATCCAGTTAAGAGTATTTTTTGGATGAAACTTGTACATTTACTTAGATAAAATAAAAGCAATTTGTCCAATCCTTATATCAGTCAAAATGATAAAAAGAAAATCAAGGGGAGGAAAAACATTTTCTTTAAAACACCACATGAAAAATAAAATCTTTATAATATTTAAATGCTCAAAAATACTTCCATTCTTGAATTTGACAATTAATTTGCAATGACTTAATAAGGTTTTAGGGTTTTAAAATTTGTTACTTAATTAATGTTCACCCTTACATGACTTATTACCATTTTCTAGTTAATTCATACTATTTAGGGTCCTCTAACTAATATTTGAATTATATTAAGAATCATGAAATTAAGAATGTTGTTACAATCATACTACATAGCAGATTGCTTGCAAGACATTGGGAAAGTTTGAAAAGTCTATTATAGACCTAGTACATGCACTTTAATGTCATTATGTGGAAATACATCAATGGTGGGTTGGTTTTGGGTTGATTTGGGTCCATGATGGAAGATATGGTGAATATTGGAGGTTGCATCTAGGTAGCATCTTATTGTAATAGAACTATATCACGACCATAATTGTATAGTGTGTGTATGAAATTGTGGATGTTAAACTAATTATTTACACTTCTATAAACCATTATTTTTTAGACTAAGATTAATCTAAATAGATTATTAGATAAAACCTAGATATTGACTTATAGCTTCATATCTAAAGTGTGTGAGGTCCATGTTAGGTTGCTAACAGATTTGCAACAAGGACACCTTACAAGTTGCACTATAGAATGGAAGATTTTAAAGAAGTATTACACTAGAGAATGTAGACTCTCAAGATCATTCCTTTTAATTTGCAACCTATGCTAACATGGGATGGATTAAGCTAAATATTAATCTAAATGCATACAAATAAAAGAAAACTAATTATAATTTTAAATGCTAAATACTCAAGAAATAAAATAATAGAATAATGATACGCAAATATTATGACCCTTTGAACTAAGGAAGAAGCCTCATTTTATAGATTTCAAAAAATTGCATGGATGGTTGTGATGCAAAGCTAAGCAATAGTGGAGATGTTCTCCTATTTGATCTATGTGGTCTCTGTTATAGAAACTACTAGAAGGATGTGTGTTTTCCTTTTACTTTTATTTCCTTTAATTCTGATTTTAGAAATTGTTATATGTGCACATGAGTGGGGTCTTTTATTTAATTAAAAATTTGGTTTATTTTAATTAAATAAGATATGAGATATTATAGACTTAGTTGCTTGAAATGTAGGATAATATTTCATATGTAGATTGTTTGAGGAATCTATTATGTGAGATTGATTTTTTATGCATGATTAAGCTTGATATAAGATTAAATTTAATTATTTCATAATAGGGGAACATATTTTTCTAGACTAAATTTAGGTGATTACATTTTCCGCTCTTTGAGAAATTGTATGAGTAGCACATTGAGTCAAAGGA
The DNA here is from genome assembly GCA_028749045.1 of Cupressus sempervirens. NCBI lineage: Eukaryota > Viridiplantae > Streptophyta > Pinopsida > Cupressales > Cupressaceae > Cupressus > Cupressus sempervirens. The sequence continues at coordinate 826,273,976 of CM053785.1, read as the reverse complement.
TGCATTGATGTCGAATAGTTATTTTAAGGTGATGCATTGTTTTGAGAGGAGGAACTAAATTTGAACTTGGTTGAATGAAGAGAATATAAACCAATTTAGAGCTTGATTAGAAAAATTTTGATAGATTGACTTGAATGTATAACTTTATGTGAAGCAATAAAACTTATCATTAGTAAAAATTTGGTTGATTAAACACTATTAGATGGATGTGGTGCATGGTGAGATTGATATGCCCTTGTTTAGATTAAGAACCTACCCTGAGAAATTTTTATGAATTGATGAAATCACCCATGCAAAAGATCAAAGAATCTCAACTTGATGTGGTTTGATGAAGCTAAGATACCCCTAGCGATGAAGCCTTGATTGCTTTATAATTTCAAGAACTAATGATACAATATTCCTCCCCCGTCGAGATTGAAATCAAAATAAGGTAGAAGAGATGCAAAAATAAGGTAGATTTGACCATATATGATTAGATAGGGTAAAAAATGATTAAGAATTAATCTTAATATAGTTAGAGATCAATTTGACCACTTGGTGAGGAGATTTTGCCCTGGATTTTAACTTAAATTGACTAGATTTGACCGAGGTTGATTATAGATTATAGTTATTAGAATTGGTCAATTTGGAAGATTTTGGAAGGTTTTGGGTTCATTTTGCATTGAAATGCATAATTTAAGAGGTGGTCAACTACATTTTTACCAAATAAGTTGACTATAAAATTTGACTAGTAAGATGATGTAATTTTTCAATTTTGATCCCAAAAATGATTTAGGACATCAAAATTACTTGGGGCTACGAATATCATGTCAATTATAGAAAGTTGAAAATTAGGTAAGAAATGTACTAGAGGGGCACAAGGGGTCATTTTCAAATCATTTGCACACTTAGATTTTTAGAGTTTAGAACCTATTCAAAGCGCCATCATGTTGATTTCCATTACATCTTACCATTTTGAGTATGCGAGGAGGCACAACTAGCCTCAGGAATACAACTCACCAATAAGTACCTAAATCCAACTCTTGTTTCTTTGAATTTGCATATATTATATTTTTATGTTGTATATTGTTTTTTTTAAGATACACTCTTGTATCACCTACAATACTAACTTTCATGACGTGATAAATAATCTCATGTTGTTTTATCGCACTGATGCACTTGTTTTGATCACATCAAGTGAACCCTTGTATTATGGCATATGGGGCAATGTATCACATAAAAATCATGTAGTGTGCCACATAGAATGTTTCATCATACGATATTGTGTGAATAACTATGATATATGCTAGATTTGAGCAATACAAATCTTATGAACCAAAGAAACATGTCACAAGAGAAGAATGGATGTCAAAAAAATTTGTCTCAAAGAGTAAAATGTGTCAGAGAGAATGAATAAATTTATAATTTATGTTCTTATAAAAGGAGAAAGCTAATTAAAAGGTAAAAAATACCTAAAGGGAAAAATATCCTAGGTTGCTTAATAATAATTAATAAAATAATTAATTATTATATGCTTGATGTTTAGCTTAAGTAGACTAGACGTTTAATAAGACACTACTTTATTACTCCAACACCCCTTTAAGATAAATTTAGGGAGTAACTAAAAACCTAGAAACTATTATTGAAAGTAAATTTGGGTCCCAAGAACAAGATTGAGGTGTCAAATCAGAACCAAATCTCTAAAATTGAGGTCCCAATAACAAGCCTTGATGAGGTACCAAATCTCAACCAAATCTTTGTAAAGAAGAAAAATAAAGAAAACCACACAAAAACAACCTTACTCCAAAAATAATGAAAAAACTGTTAAAAGATTACATAATTTGAAATTACATATACCCATTATTTATTAGCCGATAGACTTTTCTTCTAGAGTTGCCTCCAGTCAGAAGTTTAAAACTTAAAACTTCAGAAAACTATTTTTTCGATAATAAACCAGATTTTATTTTGATTGAATATCGTATGCAATCATCAATTTTTAAATCAGAAAACTATTTTTTCGATAATAAACCAGATTTTATTTTGATTTAATATCGTATGCAATCATCAATTTTTAAACTGTAGGTTTTCCTCTTTGACATGTTATCGACCTATTTTGTCACTTGTGTACAACCACAATTCTATATTTATTGTCATTAAAATCCTTCCATAGAATTATTCAAGTTGTGCTACAAAGCTAGCATTACAAGGGAGGTGTGGAGGGAATTCTTGATAACAAAAGTGAAGGCATTTACATCTTAGTGAGATCAGGCAGGTGAGCAGGTGAGTGAGATGAAATGAAGGCCTGGAACATGCGTCCCAAAGTCACATTTATACATAGAGTGCCCGACCCAAGCACAAGGCAAACGCAGGATCCAACACCGAAGGGAATCATCTTAATACATGCTTGCTACCTATAATATCAATATCACTCTCTAGATCAATGAAATGCTCTGGGACGAACTCCATGGAATTGGACTACATGTGCAAGTCAAACAAAATTACAATCGCAGAGCTACCAGTCATGAGTGGTGGTGTGGGACAAGATGAAGGGGCACCGCAAAGTCTCTTTTACGATAGCATTCAGGTAAGAAAGATGCTCAATGTTTATGCCACTCACTTCTTGGTCACACATATCTAGAGGATATATTGTGAACCTTGGCCTAAATGTTTGGGTGCAGAATCATGCACACCAAAGTCCATTTCAGAGTAGTAGGGGTGTGTCTCTCCCCGCCATGAGGATTTTTGAATAGATCATTACGAGGTCTTCATCTGTCAACTTTTCACATCCCATTAATTGGTACGAGTCAATGTGTGTGTGAGCGTCGCTGGGCCTCTCAAGTCCTGACTCAATATTGGCTTTCAAGTATAGCATAGAATGTTGTTCAGACGTTGATTATATAGTCCTGACTCTATGATTATATGTTTTTCAGACGTTGTTGAACAATGTTTTTTTATTGTGCTTGGAGAGAAATGATATATGCCTGGTAGAAAGGAACCTGTACAATTTCAAATCGGTGGAAGTCGTCAAAATGCAATTGCAGGAAATCGAGGAAGGGATGGTCAAATGGATCTTGCAAAGAAATAATAAGGTAGTGAGCTATGTAATTCATGATTATATAATGTCTAATTGTCTATTAGATGTATGGACCAACTAGATGAATGGCATGATTTCTTCTGGTATGCAAATATATAGTTGTTTTGTATGATTTTTTGAAAAGTAATGTCAATACTTATTTTTTAAGAATTTGTTAAATTAAAAAAAATTAATAGTTTTTTTATGACATAACAATTTATAATTTGATTGATCAAGTTGGATATTTCAATTAAAAGGAATGTTTGAAAAAGAATGTTGTTTTAGCATTATATTTAATCTTATGTACCATAAATCAAATTTTATTTATAAGGTCCTTGATAATTAAATTCATATATAAAATTAAAAGTCATTCAAAATATTCACATAGAATTCAGAGAGTATAAGTTAGAATGTTGTATTATAATGCCATCTCACCAAATTTTATTATATATTGTCTATGTGTTTCCACATCAAAAATTAAATGTTTAGGGCATTCAATCTTCAAGAGTTTATTAAAAAAGAAGAGAAAAGAAAAAGGTATTTTTTTAATTCATATATGTATTGATTCAATTATCATATCCCATAAAATCATCTTTATAATCTTCTCATGTATTGTAATATACTAGATCTCCCTTACTAAAAAATAAATTATATATTTAATATCAAATATATTTAAAATATATCATTTCTTTTTACATGTATATTAGCCTATTTTATATTGTATTACATCATTAATAGTTAAGTTGAAATAATTACATATTTAATTAAGTGTAAAAATAAGTTTTTAAGGGTTTTGAGAAATCTATACAAGTGAATTCTATGATATATGTAGCCTAGAATCCAAAAAAAATTGATAGGCTACACAAACTTGAAACATGGGTTTTGAAAAGAATCCCATAATCTCCAAGAGGATTTTGAATAAGCTGCCATAAGGTCTTCAAGTGAATCTCGTCATGCTCCTACAACCACACAAAGAAATCCCTCAACAAGGCATCCACAAATATAGAAGAAACCCTTAACCAAGTAACTTAAGGCCAAATAAGATGTCCCCTATATGCATACAGATGTAGAGTAAAATCTTTAAACCAAATCTAAACGTGTCATACATAATCAATAAACAATGGATAGGCAACAAGAGAGGAAAAATCATAGGCCTACAACTCCAAAGGTAACAAAAGAAGGTGACCTAAAAATTGCCATAAAAAAAACACTGTCTTTGGAAATAAATAAAACCAATAGGAAGACCTACCAAAACAATCATCCAACAATATAAACAAAGAGTAGATACCAAAAAAAGTAATCCTCCCCAAAAATATCTTCTACAAGTCTACCTAGAAAAATTTTACACCACAAAGATATGAATGGATTGAGAAATATGGAGAGAGGAATTATCGTGAGAGGAGAACCAACCCTAACTGGAAACCTCCTCAATGTAACCACCTTATTAATCACAACAACCTCCTTCATGTTTCCATGCGAATGACTCTCGCAATGACAAGAAAATCCATGTGCATTGAAATAATTACAAAACTAAAACACCACCTCCACAACTAGAAAAATCATAGAAGGAGGCCTAAAGAAAAATTTGGCATATAGTATAGAAGAGGAGATATGAAAAAGTAATATTAACCTAGCTTGAGATAGACATCCTATGTGTAATGCACCTTTAGCCCAATAGAAGACATCTCATTTATTTTATCCCCATAGAAGGCCAAACTTACCCTAGAAAAACCCAAAGTTAAAAAAGAAGCACAACCCATAGATAAAGCTCCACACTGGATAAGAAGACTAGAAAAGGAAAAGACAAGACCATTCATAAAGGATAAGAACCATAATTATAAAACCCACAATGACATTACCTCAAAAGAAGTCTACAAGAGTAGAGAAGCCAAAAAACAAAACATGGGATATTAGTTCATTAAAGACATCGCAAGATCTCCCAACATAAATAAATCCCTAATAGAAACACTCAAAAACTAGAAACTAATCAAAGATACAACTAAACCCACCCAACATTATCCCTCACAACGAAAGTAGGGGCCTCAAAAGTCTTCCATGTCTGCATAGAACCAATAGAAAATAACGGGTCTCCATCATCCTCCTCATCTCCATCTTTGTCTTCCCTTCCATAATTTAAAAATCCACCTTCACTTATATTCTTGGAAGAATACAAGTTCATTGCACACTCGCAGATTAAGTTAAAGTATTCAATCTGGTTCAAGTTTAACATTTTGATCACCCAATTCTGGCAGAGGGCACACCAAAAGGAGATTTATTCGCTTGATTTCATGGACCCTTCCCAACAAGTACTTTGTATGCCAGTTGTGGGAAGGTGATGATGAAGAGAGTCATCTAACCCATCTACAATGTGAAGATAGATCACTTACATGAAGGGCTTCCCTAATAGCACCACTTGGAATAGGTTTTCCACCATGTATTGTTTGTCAACTAGAAAAAATTTCAATAAAACTATTTTGTAATAGACCAATCCATCTCATCATGTTGTGAGATTTTCCTAGCAAATTTGTGTTGATACACATTGTACATATAGATAATCAATGAACTAATTGTGAACTTGCACAAGGGGCATCTGAAATGCCCAACAATACTCATCCTCATTAAACATTCTCCCATTAAGATGCAATGATGAAGAGTAGTATACATAAAGGCTTGGTGTTTGAGTAAAATGTTGTGACCCCAACTTAGTTTTGTGGGAAATGTTCTAGTTGTGGTTTCTCTGGACACCACCTCATTACCCAATTTCATCAAGTATGTAGTTATTTTGGTTGTGCATTAAAAAAGAATTCATTGTACTAGCTTATTAATAACTCATTCCTATCTACCAACTATTTTACTAGTATTTGTCATTTCTTACTTGGTAGAATATTTGACATTTTTAATTAAAAAGAGTATTGAGCATTTACAAATAACCTTCATTTAATCACATACCTTGTTACTCTATATTGATTCAACTAGATTTGACATTCCTAAGAGTCTTGAAATGAAGCACAATGGTTGATAACCATTCAAAGAATGATAGACCACTTCCTTGTGTCCCCTTTGTAATTACTTTGTTTATGTTTAAGGTTCCTCATGTTTTAATGTTTTTTTTTTTCCATTGTAGTTTATATTGTCTTTTATTAAGTGGGTGGAGGAGAATGCACACCATCCACTTTTCAATGGAGATGAACTAACAACCTATTAAGACAAAATTTGAGACTTAAGGGCTAGAATTTTTTTAAAAAATTAAAAAGATTAAATATTTTTTAATAAATCTTTCGAGAAAATAGGGCAGCATGCAAAACAAGGTAAAACCTCCAAATTTTAGAAAAATTCCAAAATTAAAACCCATTTGACCTTTGGGTTCAAAAACCCCAAAAATCCAAAAATAAATGGAATTGGACATTGTATGCAAAAATGGCCAACATAATCGCGTAAAATCCCAAAGCCTCATCCCAAAAAAAAGGGAAATGTTCATACCCACCCAACCGGGTAGAACTAACATACAGAAACGGAGGGGAACACTAGTTCTTAGCCTCCAAACAAACGGCTACAAAAAATAGAATCAGAAATAGAGCCGAAACAATAAAACAGGAAAGCCCTAACTCACAACCAAAAAGGAAAAATGAAAAACTGAACTAGAAAATAAAACGCTTGTAGAAGTGGCTGAAAATCGTGGCAATCCAAGGTTTCCCTTAGCTGGATCCAACGAGCTCAACCTTGCGATGATCCCATGCCCATAGCTCCCACAACAAACAAAATAGTAAATCCTCATGAAGAGGATTTTGGGTTTTACTCTCCAAATTTTCAATTTGAAAGTGAGAAGTGAGGAATTAAATTCATCTTTGGATACTTATTCACTTTTTGAGTGAATAATTGATTAGGGAAAATAACCAGCCAACCTAGTTAAACCCCAAATCAACCCAAATGAAAACAGGCTATTTCTATAAATAGGAATTCATTTGTGGCAAAACTGCCAAAAATTAAAATAAATCAATTAAAAAGCTTGAAAACCCAAAAACACATAAATCTCCTTAATAACTTTCGCGACAATGCGAACCTCTAAATGCATAGACATGCTTACTAGTCTAATCACATAATGCAAATGAGTTCAGATTTAATAATCAACGAAAGGTTTAATTTAAACACTTTAATTAAGGATACGTCAACCATACCAGGATGACATTGGTAAAATATGAAAGACTGAATGACTAACTCTATGTGCCACTGCTAGGGATATAAATCCTGCACACTAAACAACATGATCAAGTGCAATTGCATATAATAACATAGCTGAAGCAATAATGCATTAAATCACCTAATTTAACCATTTATTTAATTATATTAAAATAATCTATTTACATCACTCACATTCGCATAAAGCATAACAATGCAGGAATGAAGTAAATAACCATAGCATTAAATCCATCACATAACATACTCAGAGGTATGTCCAAAAACCAGATAACCAGATATCATCATAAAAACACACTGTCATCTCAAAATGGCATCATCATGCAATATGATTAACTGAACAACATAGTAGTCTAAAATCTATGATACTGAAATCAAGGTGTAACATCTGACCTTCAGGTCCTCTCAAATGTAAACACAACATGACTAACAATTATCTCTCTAACAAAAAATATAACAAGATAAATGTCAGCAATACCTAACCAAAGAATCCAACATGAACAATCCATTTAATTACTTACGCATTTAATAATGATTGATTACTCTGCATTAAAAAGGCACTTAAAACACATAAGCAAACACAGCCATAAACATGACTAACCACTACTACAGGAACCTAGTCCAGTGTAGCATGGTAAAAAGTGCACAGTGCAATCTCTGCACACATCTCAAGGTAATCATGGAACAACCTCATGATACTACATCAATCTTGGTAACCACTGGCACAAGCCTCAGTGAACCAAGAATCACATCATAATCTCATAGATCAGTCAAAAGCATAAACAAAGCAACTGATACAACAACATAAATCAAAACACCTCGACGGTGTAGACCACTCAGGGTCACAATCATGATCCCATCACAACAAAAGATCAGCAAGGTTGCATCCATCAAGATGACTAACAAAAGTCAAATGGGAGAGGCACTACATCATCCCCCCAAAGACTAGGCTTACTCCTGTAAGCCTGCAATCCAAAAATAGAAACCAAAACACATAAAAACAAGAATCCAAAGCGAGCAATAGGGATGACTCAAGAAACTCTCCACAAGTCAAACCAAATCATTCCCACATTCTCAACCCATCACGTTAACCCCCAAATAGGTTAACCATGAGAGAGTGGGTGTCACATAGACATAAGGTCCTCCAACAAGGAACCTTCTATGCGCTAGGAAGAAGCCATCTAGCCATAGAGTCGACAATACAAGGTAAGGAAAAACCCTCTCTACCCCATCAACAGGTGCCCAACTACAACATGCACCAACTACAAGACCACAAACAAGGTAAAAAAAAGACACACTTCCAACAAGAGTTGGAATCTCAGGGAAAAACCATACCAAAATTCCCAAGAATACTATCATGTCACACATGATCATTCTGGAATCCACGTAAACTCACCCTTAGAACAAAGAGAATGGAATTTTACCAACAAAAGGACACACTCCAAAAGACTACTCACCACCAAGTGTAGGAGCACGACACCTTACCAAGGCACAAAAGCTCAACTACGACTAGAAACTAGGCTAACATAACCCAACCAAACAAGATATCACCTTCCACAAGGTTGCACAGACTTTTGTCAGTGGACACAATCATGAAATGTCTGCATACTAACTCACGAGATGGTAACATGTGTCCAACGATACCATGTCCCTCTAGCACCATGCTAGGAAAACTACACCCAATCTACCGTTAACTCAATCTCTCACCTCAAGTCAATAGTTAATGAGAAAACTTGACTGAGATAATCCACATGAAGATATAAGCTTAGGGAGAAGGATACTACAGAGTATTAGGACTGAGAGCGAGTCTCTCTCTCAACCTCTACACTAACCAGTCCATGATGCGTTAGGAAACTCAAAATTTTACCAACCATCAACATACTCACCTGAAAACACTAACTGAGCTAGTGGCATAACCACACTAGCCTACTCTCACAAGAGAGAAAAGGATACAGAGGTGCGCCCAAGACAACATCCAAGAAGGAGAATCTAGACTCATCAAAGAACTGAGTCACTCACAAAAGACAAGGCAACTTCAACCCTGAGCAAGGAACACTCACAAACCACACTACACCTCACAAGGGTGGTTCAGTGCAATAGGAAACACAAAAACCCAAGCACGAACCCCAACAAGTACCTAGTAGATTATGAAGACAAGATAACTCTTCCATATGAATATCATGAAGAGTTAAACTTCTCCAATGGCTATAAATATGATATGTCATGATTGAATTGGCCTCTACTTGATAAAGCATACTTGGGACAACGACTAGCAACTCTAAAAACCATAGCTTTCACATCCAAACTCGGGTTGAATCCATTTGAAAAGCGTTGAAAAGATATCGATGAGGGCTACCACAAGAGGAAGCTAAGAGAGACCTAAGACCTATGATTAAGTCACCACTCAAAACAAAACCACCAAGGCAAAAAAAACAACAGTCTTGGCCACCAAGACAAGTGATGGACAAAACGTCCAAATCCACACAAGAGCACACATGCCCAAAACAACATAAGACATGGAGTGAAAGGTAGTACACACATTGAAACCATCATTACTCTTCTTTCATAATTTCATTAATTAAGCATAACATAAGCACCAATGCATAAAGAACTGAAAGATTTTCAAGCAAGGGTCCAAGAGTCACCATAAAACAAGTACATACCTTTCAATTTCTTTAAGAATACACTACGTTTACTCATCTTTTAAACCATTCAGTTACAATAACAACTTTAAATCTAACAAAGACACACTAGCATGTTCTCCATGATATTATCCTTTGAACGTACTACCAGAGGTTCGAGATGAACATGATAGAGTCACAACACACAACTAGGTAGCAATAAAACACATCCAAAATAGTCATCATGAAACACAATCAAGAAGCCCAAATGGGGGAATTATCAATTCTAGCAGTAAGTACCAAAAAGAGCTCATTTCAACAATAAGTCAAATGTGACAATTGTCACAAAGAGAGCGATAGATAAAATTTGATGACTACTCCAAGAGAGGAAAATACTGAAAACCAATGCTAACCCAACAACATGAGGAAAGTAACTCCAGCCAAATAAAATAAGGCATCAAACAAATCACACTACAGGTGATGACTAAGTACAGTCACACAAGAGGGATAAATCACCACACAATGCTAAGGAATACATCCTCCTAGCAATGTTAGAGAACATACTCACGCACATCAAGCAGTATAACATTAGTAACCTCATGCATATGCAGACAACAATACTTTCCATGCAATGCAACATTTAGATATTCATCCAATTAATACAAATTTTCATAAGCTTAAGAAGCAATCAGATTGGGGACTTAAGTCATTAACCCAAGGATATAATGCAAAACTATTACTTTGCAATGATTCACAATAACCACTCATTTTCAATGAAAGGTACCATTTTATTCTTATAATCATCAAAATAAAGAATCACAATTAAGATTCATCTATTTACTTGCAATAAGGATAAAACAAGAAACAATGAACCTAACTCCACAAGGAGAAACAAAAGGAGGCACTCAAAGCCAACACATGGACACCAATCATTGGTTCCATCCAAAAAGAGTCACACAAGCAACCAACCAAACAAGGCACATCGATTCTACCTATAAAGCCAAGAAGACTCACTTCCTTCTCCACACACTGCTCTAGTCACATCTACTAGACAAGAAAATACATCACAACTAGATACCAAAGCAACAAAGATCACGAGTTCTCACCAAGACACTTGCACTCAACCAATGCAACAACAACTACATGGGCAACATAAACACAGAGATCCCAATGTTTGAACATGGGCTCTAATACTAGATGTAATGCCCTACCTGGAGATCCTTGGAAACAAGGATGAAATACAAGCCAAGAAATTTTTTTTCACAAGTATGAATGCACATGACAACATCGTACAGGGATCACAACGATCGTAACAGAAGACTTCACCACAATCTCGGCAACCAACGAATCTCCAAATGCCACTACCAAACTGACACACACAAACAAAGCCAACAATGACAATGTACATGATGAGGGCTCAAGAAATAACCACTCATCAACAAAACACCAAGTTAGGGTAAATGCAGAATCCTAAAATTTGACTAAGCCTAAAATCCCTAAGCCCTGAAAATTGGCTAAGTCTGAATTTCTGAAGCCCTGGAATTTCCTAGAATCCTTAACTTGTCTCTAAGAGGTCTGAAACCTATCTCAAAATATTTGTCGCATATATTAAAATATATAAAATATATACGTCAACTTATACTTAAATGATATATTTTAAACCCCTAGGAAATCTATTTTAAACTAGGAAGGTGTAAAAACCAAAAGGGTGTCCAAAACCAACTTTCGAACTTTCATCCGACAAGCCTAGATAGCCCCTATTTCTTGCGCGAGAAAGAAAATTGGTCTTGAGTCTCATGCAAGATCTTTCAATGCTGTGCGTGAGAAAGTGCAGAACTTCGCGCGAGGACTACTGAGCATCGCACGAGGGCTTTCTCTCTTTGTGCGAGGATTCCATGAGCATTGCATGAAGACTTACATTCTCACATGAAGAAGTGTATTCTCTCACGTGAGGAACTACCTTTCCACGCGAGAAAACAAATCAGCACAACAAAAAAATGCAAATGAAAAGCTAAAAAACAAGGAAACCTCCACACTGGGGAGTACTGAATCTACATAAATCAAGGAATGAACACTCGAGAGCACTAATAGCAAGGAAAGAGGAACATCTATCCATCTAAACCATAACAGCAAGGAACATACTGAAATAAACATCGCAGTAAACAGAAATACCAGAAGAAACTAAACAACCAAATTAAGTGTGTGGTTCCTCCCATCCGTTAATAGCATCATAAGACCATCGTGGGTCCTAACCATCCCTCGCGCGTAACATCCCAAGCCATCGACCAGATCGTCGGTACTGTTGTAATAAGAACGTCACTACTAAAAACATGCAACACTATAAGCATAAGGAAATCTAACATGCTAGTAGAAAAGCATAAGATAATCCTACAGTAGATAACATCACCTATCACATGCTAAACAACAGTAAGCAACAGATATACTACTAAATCAAATAAAATCATCTAATCATATGCTAAACATCATGATAAGGGAATGTATCAAATAAACTAACATAATCTAAACATGATATACAAGCATCCCAATGAAAGCACAAATCAAAAGAAAGCATACTCCGGAACTCGAAGTATCAAGTGAAGACATCCAGCAATGGTCCCACTAGGACAAAGATCATCTCTGTACACCGATCCCTAGTAGTGGTGAAGGTAGCTATGCCTCCCAACCACATGGCACCCGTAGGTCCACACCTACTGTGCTGATGGAGATAATGATCCAACTACAAACAAACATAAAGCACAACATCCAAGGCTAACACTCATGCCAAATAGTATGATGGTTGCAACCAAGAACCTAAGACAATGCAAAGAGAAAAGGTCTTGGTCAGACACTCAATAGGCTACTATGTAGGGACTAACATCATGGAGAGTCACTTGGCATCGAAAAGCCCAAGCTTGGATCATGTGTGGAAACTCTTGCAAGGTACTTCCCTCTCAAGGTACTCCCTTGGAACCATCTCACAAAGTTTTATTACCAATCACACATTTTCTTTAGTTATCACTTAATCAAGCTCCTCTCAGCCATACCCATGGTGTCATGATCATCGGGCTATGAGATAAAAGCCCCCTCCATATGCTACCCTACCCTACCCATGCTCATCCTATGACAAGTGCCCGTGGGCATGCATACTCCCATCCCAACCCCAATGATCATAACTTCTGGCAATACCACGAAAGATTGGGCCTTGCAAGTCACTCGACAAATGTACACATACGTACTTGTGTGTGGCGCACCACCATTACGAAGATCACAACACAAGGATAGGAATGAGAACACAATGCAAAGAAAACACCCAACTGAAAGCAACACAGGAAGGATGGATTCTACATGAATCCCAAAGCCAATAAACCATACATCATAAAATCACTCAACCGGCCTCAATCCAAGAGTATGGATTCTACATGAACCCCAATGATGCAACAAGACCAAACATCATGAACTCACTCAACCAACCTCAATCCGAGAGTATGGATTCTACACGAATCCTAGCGCTCATGAAACAAAAGCAAAGGTCTAAAAGAAACAATAACACCAGGTATAAAATCACTCAACCAAACACAACATCAGGAGTACAGATGCAACATGCATCCCAATGAAACATAAAAGTGTAGGAGTGGTCTGACTGATATCCAAACGGATCATCCAAGTCCATGACCCACATTGTCCCAAGAAAACTCGAGAAAATAGGGCGGTAGTCAAAACGAGGTAAAAACCCCAAATTTTAGAAAAATTTCAAAATTAAAACTCATTTGACCTTTGGGTTCAAAAACCCAAAAAATCAAAAAATAAATGGAATCGAACACTGTATGCAAAAATAGCATAAAATCCCAAACCCACATCCTGAAAAATAGGGAAATCTTTGTACCCGCCCAATCGGGTAGAACTAACATACAAAAATGGAGGGGAACACTAGTTCTCAGCCTCGAAACAAACGGTTACCAAAAATAGAAGCAAAAATAGAGCCAAAACAATAAAACGGGAAAGCCCTACCTCACAGCCAAAAGGGGAAAACGAAAAATTGAACTAGAAAATAAAATGCCCGTAGAAGTGGCTGAAAATTGCAGCAATCCAAAGTTTCTACGAGCTGGATCCAACGAGCTCAACCTCGCGATGATCCCACTCTAATAGCTCCCACAATGAATAAAACAATAAATCCTCGTGAAGAGGATTTTGGGTTTTACTCTCCAACTTTCCAATTTGAAAGTGAGAAGTGAGGAATTAAATTCCTCTTTAGATACTTATTCACTTTTCGAGTGAATAATCGATTAGGGCAAATAACCAGCCAACCTAGTTAAACCCTGAATTGACCCAAACGAAAACAAGCTATTCCTATAAATAGGAATTCATCTATGGAAAAACTGCCAGAAATTAAAATAAATCAATTGAAAAGCCCAAAAACCCAAAAACACATAAATCTCCTTAATAACTTTCGCAACAATGCGAACCTTTAAATGCACAAACACACTTACTGGTCTAATCACATAATGCAAATGTGTTTGGATTTAATAATCACCAAAAGGTTTAATTTAAACACTTTAATTAAGGATACGTTTGTAATACCCCAAAATTGGCTCATTGCCATGATACCAATTCTGGTCTATTTCTGATCAATCCTAAGACCTATTCTAATAGGCAATTCTCATTCTGCTACTCGCTATTTGACTTAATTATCAAATGCAAAAAACCCTAATCTGCATTCATCATATTTCTTATTTAACTCCTATAGTACGCACTCATATTAGTCGCATTAAACCTACTTGATTTAATTATAATTTAATTATTAAGTATTTATACTTTAATTAAATTATAATTATATCCTAAGGCTAGTGTACTATGGAATTAAATTTATTTAATTTAATAAATAGGCATATCTTGATTAATTAAATATAATTATTTAATTAAATGGGAAAGGTATTTCTAATTAATTAAAACACAATTATTTAATTAAATGGAGTACTTACTTCTAATTAATTAAATAAAGTTATTTAATTAAATGGGAAGCCATTCCTAATTAATTAAATCAAGTTATTTAATTAAATAAGAAAAGTGTCTCTAGTTAATTAAAGATTATTTAATTAAATAGAAAAAGTAATTATGAGAGCATATCTCATTTTATTAAATTAAATATCTCAACAAAATCTCTCTTCAGTTCAAAAAGGGAAATTTTCAGTTCACTATTGATAAAAAATGAGTTAAATTAGTTAACTCCTTTTTCTACTCAAATTAAATCAGTTAACTCCTTATTTTACTCAAATTAAATCTGTTAACTCCCTCTAATTTGAGAATCTCCCTTTATGATTGAACCTCATCTTCAATCTTGACCGTTGATCCGAATTGATCTCAACCATTGATGGATTTTAGGAAAGTCTATTTAAGAGACCCTCATCTCTTCATTTTGGGAGGATGAATTTGGAGAATTTGCATCGAATTGCTACTGGAATTCATACTCACATTTGGTCATATTTTTACATACATCCTGCATTCTTAGTTTAGATTCATTTAGCTTAATAATGCATACATTTTTAGTTAAATATCTTCTATTTCTTAGATTAATTGCTTGTACTTCATCTAGATTACTTGCACATTCATATAGCTTAAATTGCATTCAAATCCTTCGTTCTTACAGGGTCTAGTTGCCTACACCTTGATTATGAGGATATTAACAGGCAGAATCCCTTTAGATAGAACACAACAGGTCACTTTGCAGGCTGATTTTCGGATGAACAATCCAATGTTCATTTCGGGATAAATCCGCATACAATGACCATATTGAAGTGTGTGTGTGTTAGCAGAGGCCACATATTCACACATACAACGTCAACCATACCAAGACGAAATTGGTAAAATATGAAAGGCTGAATGACTAACTCCATGTGCCACTTCCAGGGATATAAATCTTGCACACTAAACAACACGATCAAGTGCAATTGCATATAATAACATAGCCGAAGCAATAATGCGTTAAATCATCTAATTTAACTAGTTATTTAATTATATTAAAATAATCTATTTACATCACTCACGTTCACATAAAGCATAACAACGCAGGAATGAAGTAAATAACCATACCATTAAATCCATCACATAACATACTCAGAGGTATGTCCAAAAACCAGATAACCAGATATCATCATAAAAACACACTATCATCTCAAAATGGCATCATCATGCAATATGATTAACTGAATAGAAGAGTAGTTTAAAATCTATGATACTGAAATCAAGGTGTAACATTTGACCTTCAAGTCCTCTCAAATGTAAACATAACATGAGTAACAATTATCTCTCTGATAAGAAATATAACAAGGTAAATGTCCGCAGTACCTAACCAAAGAATCCAACATGAACAATCCATTTAATTACTTACGCATTTAATAATGATTGATTACTATGCATTAAAAAGGCACTTAAAACACATAAGCAAACACAGTCATAAACATGACCAACCACTGCTACGGGAACCTAGTTCCGTGTAGCATGGTAAAAAGTACACAGTGCAATCTCTGCACACATCTCAAGGTAATCACGAAACAACCTCATGATACCACATCGATCTTGGTAACCACTGGCACAAACCTTAGTGAACCAAGAATCACATCATAATCTCATAGATCAGTCAAAAGCATAAACAAAACAATTGATACAACAACATAAATTCAAACACCTCGACGGTGTAGACCACTCAGGGTCACAATCATGATCCCATCACAACAAAAGATCAACAAAGTTGCATCCATCAGGATGACTAACAAAAGTCAAATGGGAGAGGGACTACAATTATTATATAATGATGAAAACATAAAAGAGTGTCATTTAATCTTTGTCAAAATAAAAATGACATCATAAATTATCATGGTATGACAAAAAAACAAGGTTCCTGTCAAAATTTTGAAAAAAAAATGATTAATTAATTCATTTTTTTTAATATCTAAAGTGTTAAAATTTTAGAAATATGTAATGCAAATATAGAACATGGTTTTAAAAATTACAAGAGAAAAATAATTAGGTCTTCTCATTGCTTTGAATTTACGTATTTAATGAAAAAAACCAGTAAATGTTTTCATCCAAATTTTAAAAATAATTTAATGAAAAGATATATTAAATTTAATTTAGATGTATTATATTTTATTAAATAATTGAAAGGTTTAGTTTCAACTGTTAAATATTTTAAATTTTTCCCACCAAAAATCAATTGATAGAATATATGGATTTTTCTTTTTTGAAGATAATTTATTATCTACTTAATAATTAAAAAATATAGTAACCATAATTATAAACAACAAACTATTTTAAAATTCATATTAGTTTCTGAGTTCGATGGATTCAAACTGTGTTGCATTCACTGTTGCGAATTTAAAAAGCAAAAGCTTTTCATATAGTTTGGACTGTAAGAGTCTTGTATTCACTTTTAATTTTCTCCGTATTATGCGTAACAATTGTTTTTATAGTGTTCCTTCTGTAGCCCATCTCATTTGTATTGCCATTCATCACTTTTTCGAAAGCCCTGTCTAATTTCTCCATAGATCAGCTCATCTTGCCGAGCTACGCCATAAACCCTAACTAGGTCATATACTAACCTCAATTGTTCTGCATTACTGAAATTGGTAAAGGCGTCTTAGTTGCCTTCAACATATTTATCCGTTCGAAGTTTCTACCCTAAGTTATGATAAAAAAATGTAAATTCTACTTGCAATGAATGGCGGTCTTAGATATCTTATGTTATAGTAGATATCATTCTATTTTATGTTATAGTAGATATCACTTTGAAATAGCTGATAATATAGCTAATGATGTAGCAGATTTCAGAAAGTTTTAATGACTTATTTTGATCAGGAAAGAGTGCAAGCCTGATTTTATGAATCTAATGAAATGATAAGTTAGTAGAATTGTTCAAGGAAACCTATGCCAGTATGAATTACATTTGAGGACGAAGATTTGTTCATGAGGGTAATTTTTTTTGTTTTTGAATTATAGATAAAATGAGTGTTGTGAGGTTTTATTGTGAAATATTCAATGTGTGGAAAGTAAACTAAAATAGCACTCAAAATATGAAAGAATCTATTTTCAGAAGGTAAGATGTGATAAAATAATTAGAGTACTAATGGTGTTGTTACTAATGGTAAGTTCCTTCATCTAGCTAACTATATTTTATAATATTGATTAGGTATTAAAAAATTATGTAACAATTTTCTTTAGCAAATAATTTTAATAAAGGAAAATTTGAAAAAATATGGAGTCTTATAGATGTAATCAACTATAAATATCCACTGGCTGATTCAGCAGAGTGTCATATCAACGCAACACTGAAATTAGATACAGAATACTTCTTACTTGAGTTAGCATATTGAACTTGAAAAACATATGGGCACATAAATTGTCCCAAACATAAACACACAATCCAGTAACTATAGGATTAGACCTTATGTCATTATGGAGGGCTGACTTACCAGTGTGTCATTATACACAACACATTCTCTCATATCGTAGTGGGAGATTAGACCTATTTTACTGGAGGAAGGTTTGATTAATAAGTTAAATCAAATGGTATGAAGTCTGTGAAAATTTTAAGATTATTACAAGCTTTTTTAAAATAAAAGAGGATTAATTACTAATCTTTTATTAATATTAATATTTAAATATACTAGTGCAATAGTTCATTAGGAAGGATCAGAAAAGAAAGCTTGAATTCTTATCATATTACAAAATCTAACTAGATACTGTGTTCTTGACAAAAGATATTAGGTTAACATGTTGGGTAAAACTAGTATTTTGCATTCGAGCAGAGTGAGAGGAGGATTCATAACCTTCACTAGAAGATGCCTTTTCGGTAGGTTTTGTTGAAGGTGAAAGGTTAACTTTGAACAAATGGATTA
The DNA here is from genome assembly GCA_028749045.1 of Cupressus sempervirens. Taxonomy (NCBI): domain Eukaryota; kingdom Viridiplantae; phylum Streptophyta; class Pinopsida; order Cupressales; family Cupressaceae; genus Cupressus; species Cupressus sempervirens. The sequence goes on along the minus strand of CM053785.1, from coordinate 826,255,218 downwards.
TCTTCAACTGTTACATTAAAGAATTTTAGGTTCTTCAACCCAGAACTTATATAGGTATGGCACTTAGTCTGCACACATTGATTCTTAACTTATACTAGTAATTGCACAGTTTTCCTTTAAGTAGTACAAGAATGTATAATCAAGTATTCCAATATTAGGATCGAGAATAAGCTTCCTTCTTATGCTAATATCATTGGCATGCCTATTTCATGTAGCAAACCGTCAGGGGAACCAAAAGGCTATAGAAGGATCCCTACCTAGTCATGCAAGCAGCACATTGAAGCAAGATCACCCAAGGCAACACCCCCTGCAAAGCGGAAAGAGGATGAAGAACCAATGTTAGATAAAAAAACCGCTTGCGCAAGTTATCAAATCCCTAAAATTTAAAAGGAAAAAAAATCTACCTTAGCCAATCCAATGTCTAGAGGTGGCAAACAAAATTGAGACTCATAATGCTAAGGGAAAACCCTCAGCCATTAGGGACTTCCCCTTTGGTTGTGGACACAGTTCTCTAGTAATTTCTAAGGAGATAATTTCTTAATACAATAGAGTTCATAGTGCCATCAAAACTAACTCCAAAATTGACAAAGAAGAAGAGCTTGAAGAGGAATTTGAAGAAGAGACGACTTCATCACAATCAGCACCAAATTGAACTCTGTTTACCAAAATGAGGAAATATTAATCATCACTTATGAACACTTTCTTCTCAAAATCTGTTTCCAAAACAAGACTATGTCTTCCTACTAAGCACTTTATTCATCCCAACACTAAATGTTTAAATGCTATGGAGGTCTATTCTGCTATGACTTCCACCAAAGTATTGATTCCTTCCATATTGATGTTGTTAGTAGAAAACTTCTTCTAATGTATACATGCAAAAAAAAAAATTACAAGTGAAATGGTAAAATCAATAGTTTAAGTTGCTTGTGAGTATCCTCTTTTATGCAAAGCTTACTTTTGTATGGATGTCCAAATATGTCACTTAAAAATTCTTGCCAATTGATGTACCTTAGATTTCAATGTAGAAAATTAGAGGTCCTCTATAGACAATAATTTATTTGTATAAGAATATTATTCCATAATTAATCATTGTAATGACTGAATCCATCCCTGACCAAATATTTTAGTTTTTCGATATTTATTTAAACACAACTTAGTGAATATATCCTTTAGATGAAATAAATCCCCACTCCACCACATTTTTACTTATTCAAATTAAGAAAAAGTGAGGTAAATTTAGTTTAAACTTTAAATATGTGAAATAAATTGGCAGAAACTTAGATAAATAAGAGCTTTATGCAGCTTGAGTTCAAACTTTCTAATTGATTGATGACTCACTACTAGTATCATCTCCAAAATGCTCTGTGAAATGATATCTAGTGTCATTAATGGATAGCTAGACTTGAAGAAAAGAACATGACAACCATAACATCTTCTCTTCTCATGGAACATTTTTATTTTCTTGTATAATCAATGTTAGTTTGATATAATATTGATTGCCACTTGCCAAAAGAGATTCTTACTTTTTTCAATTCCCTATTTGTTATAACCATTTTAAATACTACAACCATAATAATCATGAGAAGCATATCAAATTTAAGAGTACAGATAAATTTTTCTATGTGATAAAGTTAGGTTCATTTAGTTTTGTTGATTTTTATCTATCCTAATAGTTAATTTATTAGTATAAAATAAATTATAATCTAATTATTTGAGTGGTTTTCTAGAGGGCTTTCTATTTATTACTATAAAATCAAAGTTAAATACAATTAATTTGGATACAAGCCACAAGTATTTGGATGGATATTTTTATTCTTGTTATTACTATTATATTCGTATTTTCTTATATATTCTCATACTTCTAGTTACTTACTATATTATGATTGTTTGTTGATGTAGAATTCCCTTTCCTAGGCTGAAAATTTCCTCATTCCATAGGTGTTGTAGCGGTCGTTACCAAACAAGCAATTGCACTTTCATATTTTTCAGGGTACGTAATCACTTGTAAACTAATCTTGCCAAATTATTCTATGCATTTTTCTGCCATCGGGAACATTATCACATTATAGGTGCTCATATTCCTTATGTTCATCTATTTCCTTGCTATGTTTATGCTGCGTCCATAGTGACAATAAAAGAAGGAAAAATATTTGTAGAGTAAGCTAGCATCTACAACCAATAGGAAAACATGTTCCCAAGTATCTCTCACAAAATTGGACACACCCCTAATGACCCAATTACAGTGGAGACATATAGACCATACCAATCAAACATAATATCAATTGATGAGGCCCTTGAGAAAGTACAATGCTTTCATAGTAATACATTCCACTTCAAAGTTGGTGATTGCTTGTTTCACACCGTCCATGTTTTACTTCATGGTCAATACACACCAAATGAACTTCACAATGGGATTGTCAACCACTTCTTGCATAGCCTTCACAATGGTTGTGTTGAAGCTTTAGATTCATATGAGAATAAGTTGCACCCATCAATGCTTTATGACTTACATAGGATTCAAGACAAACAAATGTACCTACATAGAATGAGGGTTTCAACAACAGAGGTCAACAAATATGGCAAGGTAGGCCTCTGTGGTGACATATTTTGTATATGATGGCTCACATGTTGGTTGAACATATCCATATGTGTTTGGTCCTCAACTTGAAAAAAGCCATATTTGCATTTCAAAAAAGGCTCATCTCATCTTCTTATATCAATACTTTTTCATGATGCTAACCCAATAGCTAGCCACTATGAGCCTATTTTCTCAAGAGTGGGCACACCCATTAAGGTCCAAAAAATGCAATTAGCAATCCCAGACATAGATTGTGATGTATCGAACACCTAGGACACAATTGTGGATGCATTTAGTATACTTGGCCTCAATCAAGTTCTAACATTTTCCACTTCATGTGGTGAAAGCATGTTTTCTTCTGTAGCTTTCTTGCTTGAAAATCAATTCGATGCAATATCTTTACGCTTGTTTCTAGCTCAATCTTTAACAAATGCATTAAAAGTGAGTGAAAAATTTGCATTGCAATATTTCCAAACCCTCCAACAACCTCCCACAATGCATACCAACAACCTTGTCCAATTACAGTTACTAGTATTGAGGCTCGGATTCCCATATGCTAAAACTAGCATAGAGGGTTCTAAATTTTGCTTATTATGGATTTCACACACATTTGATGCAACTATACATGTATGGCAAGCAACTCCACCACAAAATAAAAATGTATTTAGCCACTACCAAAGTTCAACAAAACTCATCAACTTAATTTTCTTTAAAACAAACAAACGACACTGTCATTACGAACCACCCCAAGCAATCGAACAATTACTAATGAAAGGAATAGAAGCACAACCATGCCAAATAAAGTTATGCCTAAGACATGTGCAATAAAGAATTCAAACAAATCCTACTCAACATGTGTTGAAAACACAAAAGTTTTGAAATAATTTACACCAAAAATGAATACAAGACATTGATTGCAAAAATTGAAAGTATCAATACGCAATATGGAAATATACCAAACATCCATCAACAATGTTGATGGCAATAGAATTAAAACCATAATTAGATGAAAAGATTCATGCTCACAAATGAAAAGAAGATGTCCATTCTATAAGACAAGACCATGTTGTCGACCCAAAAAAGAATTCCACTCAAACCCAAAAGAAAATGTAATAAAAAAATCTATTAACCAATACTTGAAAAGTATTAAGGACACTCCTACACAATCATGTACTTTGTGTGAGATGTTATATTTCCAAAAGGACATTTACACAATTGACTCAACATTTATTCATACTTTGTCCTTGCTACCAATTGATACAAGGGGGAAAAAAGTCCCATTAGGTCACCCTATTTGTAGGAAATGTGTAAAAGCCACCACAATTGGCAAGATCTTGTATTTTTCCACTTCATGGAACATCAGACATAATAATCGTATTGATGTTGTTCACTCCCTTACTACTTTAGAAGAAAGACTTGTCTCCCTTCACATTGCTTTTGCACAGATTAGACAACTAGGATACAAAAGAGCACAATATGGCTTGAATAGTATAATCATCAATGTCCCTATGGATTTTGACAAGGTCCAAGTAGCTCTTCCTAGGCAAATTGATGAAACTAAAACAATAGCAGTGAAGTTAAAACACAAGCTAAAATATGAAAATGCATATGAATAAGGCAATGTTAGGCCTGCTTGTGTCATGAATGCTTTAATAGTCTTATCAAAAACTCCCTTGTACATACAAGAAAAAATTTCAATCAGCAAAGATTGGGAAGTCCTTTTTGTCAAAAAAAAAGAGCACAACCAAGTAGAAATTGAAACTGAAATAGACATGGATGACATGTTATCTGACCTTGAAGATGAACCTATTACTGAATCACTCATACATTAGTTTAATGATCCTCATTCAATCAAAGACCTAGACACAACTATTATTGATATTGCACCATTAGAAGGGTTTAAGCCTCTAAGTATATTCCAAGATGTCTAGTTGGAGGAAATGAATTGCCCCATGCTTTTCTATGGTTTTCCACAACTAGACGACATAACTAAAACATTTACCCATCAAAAAATAGCAAAGTGCAAGCTCATGCATAAGGACACAAACTTTGCAACCTGCATATCTAATATTTTCTTTAAAGCCATAAAAAACGTTATTCGCCAAATAGCTTCATTATCATGGGTTTGCATATGAAAAGCTGAACTAAAAGGTAGAGAACTATGTGCTAGAGATGTGTGTGATCCTACTAATCTAGAAAAAATATTACGATCCCCCTTAGGGTTTAGATATCTAAAAAGAATTCGAACATCTCTTAACTATTTGGAAAACACTCAAATTTTTTTTTTTTCTATGATAAGACAATTGGGGCCTCCAACTTTCTTCGTGATGTTGACTAGTGTTGAACACCTTTGGGAGCCATTGTGCAAAGCATTTCAATATCCTTATATTCTAGAATAGACTAGACACAATGAAACTATAGAACATAAAAGACTTGGACTTTGAGATTAGAAAAAACCTGGTGCTATGTAGTTGCTACTTCAACCATAGGGTCAATGCATTCCGTACGATGATGCTAAAAAATCCTAAACTATTTGGCAAAGTGTCTGACTACTTTTTTGTCATTGAATTTTAGAATCATGGAAATGAACATGTACATGCCATGCTTTGGTCAAAAAATGCACCTGTATATGGGCATTGTAAAGATCATGAAATAGAGAACTTTGTGGATACATATGTCTCATGTGATTCCACATTGCTAGATGAGACTCATATGAAAAAGCAAACACACCATCATACACGAACATGCAAAAAATAAAAGACCTCTAACTACCAATTTAGTTTTCCCTTGCCTCCCATGAGGAAGACAACTATATTGCAGCCCTTGCCAACTAACAATGGAGAGCTCAAAGATAGGGTAGAAATATTCTTCAAAGAACTAGCAACAAAATGTTATACAAGAGACATAACTTTTGATGAGTTCCTTCATCCATTCCAAATAGAAGAAGTGGACTACCTTCAAATGTTACAATCAACATTGTCATGAAAAGTTGTCTTCTTAGAATGACATCCTATTGATGTATGGATCGATGCATTCTCTAGAGAAGTGCCACCATTATGGTATGCAAATACAGATACACAATTCATACTAGATGCATATGCTGCTGCATCCTACTATAGCTCATACATGACTAAGAAAGATATGAAACTATCCCTTGCATTTTGTCAGTTATGAGAGAAAATTACTTATACTTACAAAGAGAAGCCCCAATACATACAACAACTAGGGAATGCATTAGTAAACTACCAACAAATGTCTAGTCATCAGGCCGTCCACATTGTTCTCTCATTGCAATTAACTCGGAGTTCAAGGAAAATTGTTTTCATCAATACTACACCTCCAGAGAATAGAATCTTAATGCTAAAATGGCCTACAATATTAGCTAAAGAAAAAGATAACTCAGAAAACATCATGTGTGCCTCTATAGTCGAAAAATACGCACAATGCCCAAAAATATTAGAAAGCTTGCCATTAGCTGAATATATAGCATTCTACTCTTCTAATTCAACACAACCATGTAAAAGAGAAAAGCCATTGATTATACGATATGTAAAATACAATCCTCATATTGATTCTAAAAATTATTTTAGGGAAAAACTCTTGCAATATGTTCCATTCTGAATGAATGAAGGGAAATTGTTAGAGGTGCATGAAACATGGAGTTCAACATTTGACACAAACAAGCAACACATTTCAAAAATTGAAAAAATGTTTACTCCTCATGTTGATAGTAAATGGGGTGATATCGATCAAGCCATAGTAGAAGCTAGCCATGAAAACTACCCATTAATAGACATTGGTGAAGACAAGTTAGGAAATGAAGAAGAAAAATATGCCATAATGCTCTACCTCAAACATGCAAAGTATTCCAAACCATTAAATGACAGTTGTAAATCTCAATTCTTAGAAATAGCCCACCCATTCCTACTCAGAAATGATGACTATTTCAATTTGTGATGAAAATTCAATAGAGAGCAACAATCAATACTAAAAGACATGTTAATGAAAAAGTGACTTTTCCCTGATAAACCAATGCACTTGTTCCTCATAGGAAGAGATAGTACTAGCAAAACTTTCATAGCTAAAGTCATCTTTGAAGCGATGGTTCAGATATATGACAAGCAATTAGATAGTGATCCCTTCAAAGTAAAAGGCCTCATTGTGGCTTCAACAGGCAAAGCCACATTTAATGCTGGTGGGATAACTACACATTCCATCTTTCACCTTCTATGTAACTCTTCTAGAATGATACCACTAGACTCAAACACACTAGACAACCTTAGCAAAAAACTATAACAGTAAAAAATCTTTCTTATTGATGAAGTCTCATTAATTGGCACTAAAATGTTGTACAATATAGATAGAAGACTCTATCAAATCAAGCATATGCCAATGAAACCTTTTGGTAACATTGACATTACATTCTATGGTGACCTATACCAAGCCCAACCCGTATGTGATTCTTGGATTTTTGAACAACCAACAATCAATAATGACAACATTCCATACACATTTTGGGTCGATAATGTCCTTTGCTTTGAACTTCTAATTATAGTTAGGCAAACAAGTACACAATTTATCTCCATTTTATATCATGCTAGAATTGCTCAACAAACTGATGAAGACATCTACTATTTGAATAGAACATGCTTGAAGCCCCCTCCCACTAATCCAAGATTGCCATACTTATTTCAAACAAATTCAGCAGTTGAACAACACAACAAGAGAATGCTTGACTACTTACCTACTAAACTTCATGTATTTAAGGCCATAGATAAGAAGGACACTCCAGTTGACAACTTCAGTTACCAAGTTGACAAGTCTTCCCTACCCAACATGATCTACCTAAAAGAAGGATCTTTGATTGAGCTAATTTCTGGAAACTTGGACACACAAGATGGTCTAGTTAATGGTGTTGATGGTATTTTTCAACTGTATACATCTAACAAACAAGATCTTCTATGGATTCATTTTACTGACCCTGCAATTGGGAGATTATGGCGGAAAAAAATGCAAAGGCTCTACACAAACTCTACTTTTCCCTCTTGGACACCAATCACAAGAATAGCAAGACGAGTCAAACTAGTACCAAAATAGTTACAAGAACACAATTTCCACTTCAACTAGCATGTGCATGAACTATTCATAGAGCATAGGGGTTGACAATGGATGCAGTTGCTATCGACCCTTTAAAAGTCCACCAACATGGCCTCTCTTACATTGCCTTGTCTCATGTACTTGATATTCATTCGTTGTATCATTGGAACAAAAAAACTTTAAAACATGCAAAAAGGTAGAGGAAGAAATGAAACCTTTACAAATTTTGGCCCATCGAAAAATTCAATATAGTCTTCAATCAACACTAGCAAACTATTTCACACTATGTTCTTTGAACACTTGAAGCTTTTCATTGCATGCATTGGACATATCCAATGATCATGACTTGCTCTAAGAAAATGTGCTTTGCCTCCAAGAGACAAGGCATAAAGTTCATGGACATATTGATTCCCTAAACACCAAATTCAGCTACCACTCATCATGGTCCATTCATGGACTCATAACATGTTATGCACAAATAATTACATTGATAAAACATGATAGTTTTGCTACAAAACACCTTGAATCTATCACAATTGATCTATTTACATATCTTGGACATACCTTGCACATCACAAATCTCTACCTCATGTCTAGTGCACCCATTAGAGAATTACTAGATCTAATAGAGAAGACCACAACCACACTGCTACCCGATTGCAAACTCTTCATTATTGGAGACTTTAACATTGACATGCTACAATCAACAAAATCCCAATCCACTCTTGTCAAGTTTATGCAATACCATAAGCTAACTCAAGTTGTGAACACACCAACGATACAAGCTGGCACTTTGTTGGATCAGATATGGATATAAAATATTGACCCAAGTCTTCCCACTTTCACTCCGCTAGATGCTTACTGGTTAGATCATTTGGCAGTATCCTTACGACTCCCCCTTCAGCACAAACAACAACAATAAGCTTAAAAGTAGGAAAATTCACCATAGCCATGGAGTTCTTCTTAGAAATTTGTTTATCGTCCATCCTACCTCTCAAATAAGTTATATGCTTATTCTTCAGAATACATTTGAAAAAAAAAAAAAAATGTTAAAAAACATATTCTGGGTTGTACAACTACCTCTTTTCCTCTTTAGAGATAACAAACTATCATGTGTTTATATCCTTAACTATGCACTTCATCATTTATGAAAATGCTTTCCCTATTATGTTTTGATACTTTCCAAAAAGTTTTCCAATTTTATACATTATACAATTATGCTTATGAATCTTTCTATTGTTTGCAATACTTTATACCACAAATTATACTTTTAAAGGATACATGTTTGTAAAATGCTCAACACTTTTTGTTATAGTCTTTCACCATCATATTTATCGCTTATTCAAATTACTCAGTATTGAATTATACTATCATGATTTCTCCCCCATATGTGAACCTCTATCATATCTAAAATTGTCCACATTTCGAAAGTTGTTCTGATGTGTCACACTGTTTCCTACCTTCTATAGAAATATGTTGATTTAGATTGTGCTTTTAAACTTTTTTCCCATTCACATTAGCTTGTCTGAGTAATGTACTACAATATGGTGTTCTTTGCTAATGGCATTTTCTTTTGTAATGCACAATCTCATTTTCTCTATTCAAAGAAACTAAATGAGAAAATATTTTAATTGCAAGCTAGATCTTATTCAGACATAGTCTTCAGTTATAAAATTAGGTTGAGCCTTTTGTAATTTCTAGCTTCTGTTTTGCAACTTTGATTATTTCTAAAAGCCCTATGTATTGAGGGCATCTAAAAAAAGATATACACTCTTCAACATATTTGAATTCAAGTTATTATTTTCTCTATAAATTTATCAAATATTTTGAGGCTTTATGTTTTAGTGCCCACAAGTTTCAGGAAAAATGAAGAGCCACTAGTAGCAGAAGTGGAAGATTTCAAATTTCTAAATAATAATGGAAAATCTGAATTCTTGGAAATAAATGGTGAATGTTATGGATACCTGAGAGGAAATAAGAGCATTAAAGAGCTCAAAGTTACTAAATTGAAGAGACTTAACAGTTAGTGAGGAATTTATGTGCTAGTGGAATAATTCAAAGAACACCCTGTATGCACCATAAAATGGTCGCCTAGACTATGGGCCCCCATTATTCAATTTATCAATTTATCAAATTTCCTAAATCAATGGTGTGTAATATTTTGTTAAATCAATTCTAATCAATTTCCTTGATCAAATTCAATTTGTTTTATTTCTAAGGTTGATCATTTTATCCTAAGTCTTATTTCCTTAAAAGAACTTGCTCTCTTTTAATTAAATAAAATAAGTCCCCATTTAATTAAAAGAAAACCACTCTTTTAATTAAATAGTTCATCCAAATTTAATTAATTAAGAGAAAAACCTATCTTTTAATTTAATTAAATATTTTCTATTTAATTAAAAGAACTTTCTTTCTTTTAATTAAATTAAATAAGTTCCCGTTTAATTAAAAGAAAACCTCTCTTTTAATTAAATAGTTCATCCACATTTAATTAATTAAGAGAAAAACCTTTAATTTAATTTAATTAAATATTTCCTATTTAATTAAAAGAACTTGCTCTCTTTTAATTAAATAAAATAAGTCTCCATTTAATTAAAAGAAAACCTCTTTTTTATTTAAATAATTCATCTACATTTAATTAATTAAGAGAAAAACCCCTCTTTTAATTTGATTAAATATTTTCTATTTAATTAATAGAACTTGCTCCCTTTTAATTAAATAAAATATCCCACTTAAATCTCTTTTTGATGAAGAAAGAGTTAAAACAAATAAAAATTAAATAAATCTTTTATCTACACTTAATATGGGACTTATCTTCATCCTTTCTCCACTTTCTTCTCAACCACTCCACTTTTCTCATTGGTGGATCTTTAGTTCACATGGACCATTATTTATCCACCCTTGATTAAATCTTTTTCCTCTCAATCTAGATCGTCCAATCTTCTTTATAAGGGAGAGTCCTCTCCTCATTTTTGAGAGACCCATCATTATGCTATTGTTATGTTGCAGGTTTGGAGAATGATTTTTGAAGAAGGAGTTTTGAATATTAAAGCTTTTGTGGAGAACTTCTATCTTCTTGTCTCATTCTCTCTTGCATGCATGGCTTCCATCATCATGATCCATACTTTGATTTTCATGTTAGCTTAGATCTTGCATTAATAGATTAGATCTTGCTTTCATAGATTAGATTTCATTTCTTGCATTATTTTGCATTGTTATCATTTAGATTAGTTTTTCATTTCTATTTGCATGCATATTAGATCATTGAATCTCTTGTTTCGCGGTGTGCTTACATGGGCACAAACTAGGTCAGACAGAGGGCCTCCATTACAAACCCCTGCACCCCATGAATAGGGAGCTATGAGTCGCCATTCGAGACCTCATTTTTGAGAAATCTTGAATATAATGACTCATAGAAGTGTGCCCATATTTTAGGCATACATTTTTGGCACCCACCGCGGGGCAACCCACCTTTGCTTGCTGGATTTTATGCAAATCTATTTGCCGACTCAAGGAAAAAAAAAAAAAATTCTAGATTTGAAAGATTTGATCATATCTTTCAAACGGCTAGGTATTTTAATCTAAATTTTTTTTTCCAGTGTTTCAATATATCGGGGAAGCTTTGGTACAATTTTTAGATTTCTCTGAAATATTTTCAATTTTTTATGATTTTTCATAAAAAATTATTTTCAGGAGTAAATTAGCATTTTTTTGAAAAAAATTATAGTTTCAGAAAGCTCTCTAAATTTTAAACAAAGTTGGTTCTTTGTGTTTCAATTTTCGAGGTCATATCAGGGGTCAATAATTCTAGACTCAAAGAAACCCTAGATTTGAAAGATTTGATCATATCTTTCAACCAACTGGGTTTTTGGATCTGAATGTTTTTTTTGTAAGGTTTTGATGCAACAGAGAAGCTTTGGTACAATTTTTAGATTTTTCTAAAATAGTTTTGATATTTTATGATTTTTCATTGATTTTTCATGAAAAATTATTTTTGGGAGTAAATTAACATATTTTTTAGAAAAATTTATATTTTTGGAAAGATCTCAAAATTTTAAATAGAGTTGGTTCTTTGTGTTTCAATTTTAGAGGTCATATTAGGGGTCAATAATTGAATTTTCAAAAACTGGTCTATTTTGACAAAATGACTCCCTAGGGCACAAATTAAAAGATCTTTTCAAAAAATTTACATTTTTGGAAAGCTCTGTGATTTTTGATAGGAGTTACTTTTTTGTATTTTGATTTTTGGATACAAATTCATATCATATAGATCCGATCTTTATGACTAGGTCAAAAATCAATTGAAAAAAATGGCATCTAATGAATAGCTTGCATTTAATTTTTACAATGAATCAATGCATGATGTGAGCTTTCATTTGGGTTACTTGATGATTATTATCACTTTTTAAAATCATATTTTTAGATCTAACTCTAGATTTTTAGATTTAACTCTAGTTTTGCTTATTTTGTTTGTTGCTTTGTTCATTGCAAGCGAGCGTTCAAGCGTAAACAAAAGGTACAACAAAGAAAAGATGCATTGCAAGGATTACCAGGTATTTTGTTTGATCTCTAAAACCTTTAGATTTGGGATTAAAATTAAACCTCTCATGTGTTTGGCTTGAGTGTTTTAAATGCTTTCATAAAACACATTTCAATTGATGCTCTTAATAGGAAATGAATGAACATAGATTTGCTTTCACACAAGTTTGTGTAAGTGAATACTTGTGTTTAAATCTTAAGTAATTCTTGGTTCCAATATCAAATATCTTATTAAGTGATTGAGGGCATGGATTCATTCTTTGTTTACATAGGGAGTTGAATGCACCACTTTGTGGACTCACTCTATGTTTACTTGGAAAGTTAAATATTCCATTGTTCATCCCTTTTTCATTTGTGAGTAGTATTGACTAGCAGTATTAGATTTCTTGTGATTGATCTAGATTGCTATCTTGGGTTATTGGACTCACTAATCCCCTGGCCCCTCATTTCCATCCTGTGGTTGCAAGATCAGAACCACATTAAGGGGGAGGGGTCTACAGGAAAGAAGCATTAATTGCTCCACAAGGCAACCCATTTGTGCTTTTTGGAACTCACTTGTTTTCTAAGGTGTGGAATCACTTTGAGTTGGTGTGAAGAGTTAAATGTTCCACTTTTGGACTCACTTTGAGTTGGTGTGAAGATTTAAATGTTCCACTTTTGGACTCACTTTGAGTTTGTGTGAAGGGTTAAATGTTTCACTTTTGGACTCGCTTCACATTCTCTTGAAGGTTTAAATGTTCCACTTTTGGACTCGCTTCACATTATCTGAAAGGGTTAAATGTTCCACTTCTGTACTCACTTTGCATTTACTTGAAGAGTTAAATGTTCCACCTTTAGTGCTCTAAATAGTTTTGATAGTGAATTACTTAGTTTTTATTTCTAGGAGGCCTTTTTGGGGATTTCATCACCCCTTGGGATGACCTCAACTCCTACGTTCCGACGGAGTATAAATATCGAAAGGTGAATCCAAAGACACCTCTCTTGGGAATTGAGTTTGATATCACTCTTGGCTAAGCCTCAAAGAACTTTATACCTTTGAGAAGTGAAGGAGGAGATTTGGGTTACCGTCTCCCCCAGTCTGTGTGATTTTGGATTCTTTTCATCTACGGATTTGGGCCTCACGTACCTTGAGCATATCGAGGAATCCTTTTAGAAAGCTACGTATATCCTTGTAGACAACTTGATAAGGTGTTGTTGTGTTCTAACTGCTTGCTAAAACATTGTCAAGAACATACACAAGTAGAACCTTTAAGGAGTAGAAATACTAAGTCACTATACTTGTTCATGTGCAAGGTTGCTCTGCCCCTTGCTCATTGTTTGAAGACTGTTTGCTTGAAATCCCTATTTGCTAACTTGTGTGCTTGGTTCATGATAAAGAATCTATTGATACATCTAGTTGGATATTTAAAATGAACAAAATCTGAGTTCTTGAGCTGAGACTTTATGATCGAATAACTTTGTTATCCCATTATTTCTAGTCTCCCTAGGTTGATCCTATTGGGATTAGGCTACTTACCCCATTATTAGAAGCCTTTTTGCACCTTAGGTTATTGTGCTTTGACCTCTTCAATTAGTAGTCATTGATTTCACAAGAGACCTTGTTTAGAGTTGGTGAGTTAGAAACTGTCCTTGTTGAGAAAGATATACACTTGGATCCTTTGATATTACACTTGGAGAGTCTTAGTAATCTCTTTTCCATTCACTTTCATAAAAAAAAAAAACAATTTTAATTATTTATAATTTGGTTAAATCATCCTCCTAGTCCATATGTGCTATGGTATTCACCCAAAGTTGTGAGCACCTTTGTGGCAGTGTTGGTTTATGCCTGTTGCAAAATTCTATCTTATCACATCTCTTTTGGACAAGTTAGTGCTTTTACTATCCTAGTTTGGTACCAATGTTTCTTAGGGTTATCCTATCAATTAGTACCTTTTCTTTCATGCTGGTTACAACAAGATATCAAGTAGATCAAGGAAAGCAACCTCAAGTTGTCTTTAAACAATTACCCTTAGTTCAAACTCGTAGAAGACGTAAGGGAAAGGAAGCTGTGTCTATTAAATCATTTGAGAGATTCCAAAAGTTTTGTGTGACCCTAGTGGTGATCTTATTGAGTTGAGTACACCCTTAGCATCACCTCATTCAGCTATGGATATGAGTTTTACAAGAGCGCCATACAAGAAGAATCAAAGTAGTGAGTATAATGTTGACCTTTTGAGTGGTGATCCCACTCATGGAAGTAGACCAACTTCACCTCTTATTGAGGATAGGTATTTGGATACACATCAAAGGGATGATAAAGGAAGACATTATGCCTATCTAGAAGAGGAAGCCCAACATGATGATCAAATTGGTGAGCCTTCTAGTGCTCACATGAATGCAACAGTTACTGGTAATCGGTTTAGACAATCAAGACCATGTACACTGCTCATGAAACCTCTAGGTTATGCAAGTGGAAGGCTCAAAGAAATTGATCGTGAAAGAAAAGCCCTTCTAGAAGAAAAAGCTAAGAAAGAAGAACAATTTCAACGCGTAGAGGAAGAAAGGCAAGTTATTATTGAGATGGAAAGAAAATACCGTCAAGAAGAACAAGACTTTTTCAAGACTTCACAACTTGACAATCAATTCAACAATGTGTACATTGGTGGTGGAAAAAACTCTCCCCCATCTACCCCTCCCAAGACTCCACCTCCCAAGACTCCACAAAGTGGGAGATATTCAAGAACATCTTCACAATCTCCTACTCCTAGAGGAAGGCAAATTTCAAGACATTATTATTATAAGAGACCAACATCTCCTAGAGTTTCAAGAAAACCTTCACAACAAGCTCATCATGGTTCACAATATGGAGGTGGTAGATCCAAATTTGAATATTATAATTCTGATGATTTCATGGCTATACCACAAGATCCACATTTTCAGCAACACATGGAATCATATATGGACCAAAATAGAGATGCATGCTTTAATTGTTTGATCAACAAGGGTGCTAAGGTCCCTTACAACTTTGATGTGGATAAAAAGATTCAAAAGCATGATCCTTCCATGAAAGAAGAAATTTATGAATTGAAGAAACAAATGAAGCAAATATCGGCACCCAAGAATTCTTTTTCATTTGATTCAATTTTTCCAAATCCTTTTGATAAGATTGTTGACATGAAAGATTTTCCTAGAAAAGTTGAGATCCCCCAATATGATAAATATGATGGAAATGGGGATCCAAATGATCATGTGCATCAGTTCTATACTATGAGTTTTGAGTTTCATCATGAGGACTCATATCTTATGAGATTATTTCCAAGGAGTCTTAAGGCTCAAGCCATGGAATGGTTTACCAATATAACTCCTCCTGTTAAGACATTCCCTGAGTTAATTCAAAAAATTTTTCAACACTTTTCATACAATCTTTTGCAATCTGTCTCACTATTGGACTTATGTCACACAAAGAAAAATCAAGGAGAACCCTTTTTTACTTTCTTCCAAAGATGGAGATGACAATGCTCTCATTATTCTAGGACTATTCCTAAGAAAGAAGAGATTGAAATCATCATTAGCAATATGGTTCCTGAGGTGAAGTATGAAGTTAAGAAGATGGTTTTTGAATCCTTTGATATCATGATTGAAGCTGCATTTAGAATTGAGGATGTTTTGAGAGAGCAAGGTATTTTGACAAAAAAATGGGAGCAATAACAATAACAATAATGGTCATAATAACAACAACAAGGATAAAGGAAAGAACATAAATTGGAATAAGAATAAACAAGTAGTCAATGATGGAGTTGTGGATTCCTCAAACCCTAAAGACCAAGCTGTTCTCCATTTGGCTAGTGCTAATCAATAGAGTAGCAAACCAAGATATCAAGAAAGGTCTAAAGGAGAGAAACGTAACTTTACACAATTAGGTGAGACATATGAAGAGATATTCACAAAGCTCCTTGCACATGATCTTGTTCACCCTTATGATGCTGCAAAGTTCTATATACCTGAAGTTAAGCCATGGTGGTGGGATGAGAAGGCTTATTGCAAGCTTCACAATGGCATTGGACACAATATTGAAAAATGTGGGAGATTCAAGCATATTGTTCAAGATCTAATTGAGAATGGAAAACTTAAAATAGATGGACTAAATACCAATGCTGATCACACAACATTCAAAGAGCCTTTTCCCAAGTATGAGAAAGGGGAAGCTTCCCAACCTAAGAATGGCAGGGCTGTAATTAATTATACTTATACAAATGCAGAAAATGTTGTCAATATGCTTGAGGTTGTAGAAGAAAGTGTCAACATGATGGAAGATAAAGATCCCAATGGTTATAATTTAAATTTGAACTCTCCTATGTTTGGTGAAAAACCTATTTTGGTACTAAGGGGTGCTCACTCTAGAGAGTCATCTCAAGGTCCCCTTGTCATTAGAGGATCCAATTCAAACCAATCAAGTAAACCTAAGCAAGTTTCTTCCCAAAGTCTCAATGTTGTTACACGAAGTCAAGGTCTCCTTGTTATCAAAGGAACTAGTTCAAACCAACCAAGTAAGCCAAAACAAGTGCAATACAAGAATGTTCCTTCAAAACCAGTGGTTAATCCCAAGTCAAATTATAATCTTTTTGATCAATTGCAAAGAACTCCTGCTCAAATTTCAATATTTGAGCTTTTAGAGTTTTCTCCGAGACACAAGCAGGTCCTTGAGGATGCTTTGCGTATGGAGAAAGTCCCCAATAATTTAGACATTGGGGTAAAAGCATAGATCTGTGTCACCGTTTGTGATACAAAAACCTATTTTGGTCAAATCTCATTTCTCTATCAAAACTCAATTTTTTTCAAAAACTAAAAATACCCTTTTATAGATTTCAGATTCAATATCATCATTATATAAATTTTTGAGTGTTTTGATTAGTTATAATATGTTATAATCTAAAAATATTATAAGTCGATATTTCAACATTTCAAAAGACGCTCTCTCAAAAAATGAAAAAAAATAGTAAATCATATCAAAAAAATAAAAAATAAATATTTATCACTAGAGGAGAGAATTCTCTTCATGAATATGTAATTTTTTTTCAATAAGGTATAGATTTGATAGGGAAGTTTTGACGGGAGGAAAAAACTATTGGATTCTGACAAGGTCAAACTTGAGTACTTATAACAAAGAAAATATACATCAAAAATAATTATTTCTTTTTTTGTACACTAGCTATACATGTCATCTATAAAATATTTTCAAATCATACCAAAAAAAGATGATTTGCACATACTTGTTTGATGAGAACTACATCCTATATTTTTTATAGTTAAAAAAGGGACTTCAAAATAAAATAAAATGAATAAATTCTTAGTCAAAATAATAATAAAAATTATAGGCATAAAATTCATACAATTCTAAACATTTCATCAGTTTACATCATCTTCATATTTTAAATGCAAATACCATTTTTTTTGTCATTAATGTTGAACTGTCACATTCTGATATCACTTTTCTTTATAAAAAGTGACACAGGTTTATGCTTTTACCCATTGATCAATTCTAGAACATGGTTAATCATATTGCAAGCCCTCATTATCTTTCCTTTTCGAAGGAAGGTGATAAATCTTTGAGCCATCCACACAATCTTGCCCTTCATATTGAGGTTATGATACATAAGACCTGTGTTAGGCGTGTGTTGATAAATGGGGGTGTTGGGCTTAATATTTGTTCTTTGAGTCTTTTAAAGACATTGGGTTATTTTGAACATGTTATTGATAGCAAAAGAAAGATTACTATCAAAGCTTATGATGAGGCAGAGAGAAGTTCAAAGGGGTTGGCTATCCTTCTTGTTATGATTGGCCCTGTGGAAAAAGATGTTTTATTCCAAATAGTTGATGTTGGACCCCTTGCATACAACATTTTTCTTGGTAGACCATGGATTCATTATATGCAAGTAGTACCAGCTACTTATCATCAGTGTGTTAAGTTTCCTTACAATGGAACAGAGACATGTATTCCTATGGATAACACTTTGTCTATCAACTTGATTTTAGCAAGTGCTCATGTTCCCCTTAATAGACAAGTAGATGATTTTAATGCAGTTTTAGCTGATTGCAAGAACAAGTTTAAGTCCATAGACCTTGGCATGGGGGGATATCAAATTAACTCCCTAGCTGCATTAGTAGTTTCACCTACGTCTTATGGTAAACCTTCACAAGAGATGAAACCTTCCTCTTTAGCTATGACATTATTCGACACATTTGTACAGTCATCAATGCCTATTCAAGATGAGAAAGAAGATGTGGTTGTTAAAGATTGGATTTATAGACAAGAGAAGTATATGCACAATGAAGATTTCACTCCTTCACCTAATGCTTATGGAAGAGGGTATTCTTTTGTTAAGAAAATGGGTTATCCTAGACATGGTCCTCTTAGTAATAGATTGGATGCTAGAGTTGAACCCCTTGATCATCAACTTTTTGGATGCAATTCTAATAAGTCAGTCAACCTAGGGTATGTGAATCACTGTAAGAATGTTGCTTCTATCCTTGATAAGTCAGATAGTGAAGAAGAACAAGAATATATACATAATTCAGAAAACCAACAAGATATGTGTGAAAATTGGGTCCCTTCTACTAATCTCCTTTGGGGAGATTTAGATAATCTAGTATCTCATGAGACAGTTGCCAATTTAGAACAAGAAAGTGTGACTCTTGATAGTATTGAAGCTTCCACATCCAGACATCCCAAGCATTCATGGTGTAAGCATCCTAGTCAAGATTTTGAAACAGATTCCAATGAGTATGAATGGGATTCTTTATCAGAATCTTCCACAGTTGATATGGATGTTGATGTTGTTCATTCATATAGTTCTCAACTTGAGTTATTTAATGAATCATGTGTAGGATTAGAGGATTTGAACTCACATGTTGCCTTAGTGGACAATTCTTCACTTGTGAGGACGAATCTTGATTTGGGTAGTTTAGGAAGTTACTTGATAGACCTCGAATCTTCAAACACTAGAGATATCATCCATATTCACAACCTCGAACCTATCATTGATTTACCCCTTGTTCATCCTGACCTAATTGATTGGTCCCAATGCAATCAAGAACTTGAGCTCTTAACATTTCAAAATGATTATGAAATAGCCTGTTATTTGAATGAACCTATAGTTTCTTTCACCAATGAACCAGCTACTAGTATGATAGAGCCAGATATCAAGTACCTTAGTTGCAAAAAAAAGAGAAAAGAAAGGAAAAAGAAAAGGAGTTCTGATGGTGAAAACCACTATGTGGCAATGTTAGAACCAAAAAAAAAGCAAAAAGAAAGGACGTATCCAAGGGTGAAAACCTGTCTAAGGCACCTAAGGATGAGGTACTTGATTCTCTTCCTAGTTATTTTCAAGATAGATCTTTAGTACTTATTGAACCAACACAAGCAGTCAATTTGGGTATGGATGAAGCTCCACAAAGGGTACATTTGGCTCAGTCTTTGTTATCACAAGAAAAAGAAGCCCATACTAAGTTCTTACAAGAAAAGAAGATTAATTTTGCATGGACTTATTCAGATATACCAGGGTTGGACACTAATCTTATTATGCATCACTTATCCATAGCTGTAGGTGTTAAACTAGTTAAGCAAAAATTGAGAAAAATGCATCCTCGTATAGCTCTCTTAGTCAAGGCAAAATTAGAGAAAATCCTTGGTGCAAAATTCATAAGAGCTGTTGACTATGCCGAATGGATATCAAACATTGTACTAGTTTCAAAACATGACAAAACCATTCGAATTTGCACAGATTTTAGATATGTTAATAAAGCATGCCCAAAGGATGATTTTCCACTTCCTAATATAGACATGATAGTCGATATGACTACAGGTTATGAGATTTATTCCTTAATGGATGGTTTTTTTGGATATAATCAGATTAAGATAGATCCTGAAGACCAAGAAAAGACTGCATTTACTTGTGCATGGGGTACCTATTGTTTGAACGTTATGCCTTTTGGATTAAAAAATGCAAGACCTACCTATCAACGAGCTATGAAAACTATTTTTAATGATATGATGCATAAAAACATGGAAGATTATGTGGATGACACCTTGGCCAAGTCTAAGAAAAGAGATACACACTTAGATGATTTAGAAGTCATTCTAGATCGTATGGAACAATTTCAACTAAGGTTAAATCCTAAAAAGTGTGCATTTGGAGTCACCTCTGGAAAATTACTAGGATTCATTGTTTCAACAAAAGGGATAGAGGTGGACCCTGAAAAAGTTCAAGCAATTGTGGATATGCCACCTCCTAAAAACATTAGTCAAATGAGAAGTCTTCAAGCATGTCTTCAATCTATAAGGAGGTTTATTTCACAATTGGCAGATAGAACTCAACATTTCAAGAAGAACTTACATAAAGAATTCAAATGTGTATGGAATGATAAATGTAATAAAGCGTGGACCAGATCAAGAAATACTTGGCAAATCCTCCTATTTTAATGCCTCCTATCCCAGGAAAACCACTTATCCTATATGTTTCAGCAACAGAATCTGCCTTGGGGGCATTATTAGCTCAACTTGATGAACATGGAAAAGAAAGAGCAATATACTACATTAGTCATACTCTTGTTTCCTATGAGGTTAATTACACCAGTATTGAGAAAGCTTGCCTCGCAGTTGTGTTTGCTTCCCAAAAGTTGCGACATTATATGCTTGCGCACACTATACACCTCATAGCAAAAATAGATCCACTCAAGTACTTACTATGTAAGGCTTCCCTCACAGGTAGACTTGCTAAATGGATGATGATTCTTTCAGAGTTTGACATAGAGTACATTGAGCGTAAAGCAATCAAAAGACAAGTTATAGCAGATCAATTGGCTGATTTCCCACTACAAGATGATGCACCTATTCAAGTTGATTTCCCAGATGAGCACCTCATGTATATGACTGAAAGAACATGGAAGATGTTCTTTGATGGGTCCTTTATGCAAAATGGTTCAGGAGTTGGTGTGTTGTTTGTTTCTCCTCATGGGTACACAATTCCTAAATCTTACAAGTTATTATTTCCATGTACAAACAATATTGTTGAATATGAAGCTTTAAAAAATGGACTTAAGATGGCCATAGAATGGAGAATTACAGAGTTACACATCTATGGAGATTCATAGATAATAATCAACCAAGTCAATGATGATTCTCTCACAAAAAATGATAAATTGGTACCTTACAAGAAAATGGTGGATTCCTTGAGACTCTACTTCACATTTGTCTCATTTCAACAAATTCCTCGAATAGAAAATAAGATAGCTGATGCTATGGCTACACTTGCTTGACTTCTTCAATTAGAGCAACATGAATCAAGATTTGAATTCCTGGTGGAAGAGCTACATCACCCTATCTATGATTCTCAAGAAAGTCATGTTATATGTACCCTGTTGGTCATGAGTCATCTCGTTATGGTGCCATTTACTCATACATTTGTGATGGAATTATACTTGAAACCTTTAACTGATTTGAATCAGAAACCTTATTCGAAATGCCTCTCACCATTCGCTTATCTCTGGCAATTTGTATAGGAAGGGTCTAGATGGAACACTTCTTAGATGCTTAGAAAAGGATGAATCTAATCAAGCATTAGTTGACATCCATGATGGTATCTGTGGGGGACATTCTAATAGTCTTGCCATGGCTTGAAGATTGCTTAGGGTAGGATATTATTGGCCCACAATGAAAATTGATGTAGTAGCTTTTGCAAAGTCATGTGAAAAATGTCAAAAACATGGTAACCTGATACATACTCCAAGTAGGGAGCTCATTCCTTCTATTTCTCATTGGTCATTTCAACGTTGGGTCTTTGATCTTGTTGGGAAAATTCATCCCAACTCATCATCTGGACACAAGTTTATTATCACTGCCACTGATTATTTCACTAAATGGGTAGAAGCTATCCTACTTTCTATTGCCTCGGGTAAGATAGTTTCTCTATTTATTTTGAATCATATTATCTGTAGATATGGAGTGCCTTATGAGATTATCACTGACAATGGAGGTCAGTTTAAAAATAAGGACATTAAGCAACTCTGTAAGAAGTTCAAGATAAAACAATATTGGTCCTCTATTTATTTCCCACAAGGGAATGGTCAAGCAGAAGCATCAAACAAAACCATTCTTAAAATCTTGCATAGAATAGTTCATAAGAATGGTAGAGATTGGCATTTACAAATAAATCCAGCTTTGTGGGCCTATAGAATGAGTATTCGCACTCCTACTAGGGCTACTCCTTTTTCTCTTACATATGGTGCTGAAGCAATGTTACCTTTAGAGGTTGAGATTCCTTCACTTAGAGTTTCTCTCAAAGGTCTAGTTACAGATGAAGACTACCGTGCCATGAGACTTCAAGAGTTAGAACTTCTAGATGAGAAATGACAAGCATCATTTGACCATATGAGGGTCTATCAAAAGCATATGTTAAAAGCATTTAACAAAAAGGTTCACCCTAGAGAGTTCCAAGTGGGAGATCTTGTCCTATGTATGAATCATAAGAATCAACAGAATAGAGATCAAAAGGGTAAGTTTGAACCTTATTGGCTTGGTCCTTACATTATCATAGCAGCTTTTGGTTCTGGTGCTTATTTACTATCTACAGCAGAGGGAGAGCAACTCACTGATCCTATAAATGTCTTGCACTTGAAGAAGTTCTATCCATAATGCCCATTCTATTTAGGGGCATCTTTGTATATATTTATTGATCCTCAAAAAATCAAAAAAAAAATTTGATATATTTCAAAAATCCAAAAAAATGACATATTGTAAAAAAGTCTAAAAATTGAAAAATATCCTAAAAAAATGATCTTCTTAGTGACAACCTAGTAATAGGCACTTTGATGTATCTCCAAAAAAATAATATATTCCAAAAAAAAAAAAAAAAAGCAAAAAATTCAAAAACAAAATAAAATAAAATAGAAAAAGTGCCTTGATGAAAACCTGGAAACAGGCGCCTTGGTAGCAAAAATACAAAAAAATTATTAAAAGTCTTGAAAAAAAAAAAAGAACCTTAGTGGTGAAAACCTAGAAATGGGCGCTACTTGAGGCTTTTGCACCCCTATTTCTTAGCGCATGTCCTCAACACTTAGCCTTTCTCCATCATGCCTTGTCCTTGTTACCTTGGTTTGGAATTGGTCTTTGTCTAGGGGGCATAACTATGTTAGCTTTGGTCTCTTGGATGTGTTAGTCTTTAGGACACTTCACAAATGGTTTTTTTCAACACCCATTAACTTCAAGTGTTTTTCAACAC
Source organism: Cupressus sempervirens (assembly GCA_028749045.1). Taxonomy (NCBI): domain Eukaryota; kingdom Viridiplantae; phylum Streptophyta; class Pinopsida; order Cupressales; family Cupressaceae; genus Cupressus; species Cupressus sempervirens. Next base: position 826,231,749 of record CM053785.1, on the reverse strand, counting down.
TTATTGGTTTGGTCTTACCCAATTTTGTCATGTGATCTTACCTACTTGCAAGCATTTGATCCTTATCCTCAGAACTCAGTATCAATTAACACGCTTAAATTTTAAATGCAACATTTACTGCTTGACTTATGTCATGATATTTTCTTTGTGTGCTGACTATTATTAATTTTTGTTGAGTGTCCTTGTCTAATAAGTCTCTCCATGATGCATAGCTAGAGGACTTGGGGCATGGGGCATGTTTTTTTTTGTTTTCTACTTGTGGGTGTGGTCCTGAACTCTAGAGTGTCTCTTGTTGTTCCCTTGAAACACTTAGGAGATTTGAGGCATCATCCTTGATTATTTTTGCACAACCATTCTTATGGTCATCTTAGCATCTATGCCTTGATGGGAGCATGGTTTTGCTACATTAAATTGGGTAAGCTAACAACAAAGTCATCTTGACCTTTATGTCTTTGATGCTTATGTTAGAATCTTTCCACATTACAATCCAATATAAATTGCATTCATATCTTCATAGTTGCTCTTGTGACTAGTGATGATTGTGTAATTTTTTGGTGTCCATTAATAATGGCCCAATGATGAAAATAAATTCTTTTACATTCTTTAATGAATGATGAACACAAAACTCCTATGTTACAGTTGCTCTTTTGCAAGTACACCTTTGCATTTTCATGTAGCTTGCATTATTAGACTTCATGTTAGTTTGCATTTTTAGGCTGCATTATGAGTTTGAGAGGGTTCTCCCTTCATCTTTATTGTGGACTTTTAATCAACTATGGTCACGTTTTGATCTTCATTTCCTTATCTTCTTTCATGATCTCAATCGAAATTTCTATCTTAAATAGTTGATTGATTTTGGGGCATTTTTTTTTCTTCTTTCTGTTTCTTTCCATATCTTCCAAAGTTCTATCTTCCATTTTCTTTTTCTGCACTTCTTTTCTTCTAAATCACCTTTTGGGCATTATATTTCATGCTTGATGATCTACCTTGGTTCTATGATTCTCATATCTTTCATCTTACATCAAGAACCTTATCTTTTGTTTGATTTGATTAAATTTAGCAATTTTCTATTTCTCCTCCAGCTCATTTCGATTTGGATCACGAGGGGGCAGTAATTATCAAATTCAATCTTTGATTCAATTTTATTAATTTTATCCTTGACTTTTTCAAGTCAAAATTTATTTGTATTCTTTGTCATGTTGTGTTCCCAATTCAACCACACATCTGGGTTGTTTTGTGATCCCAAATCGACCTCACACTTCAATTTCTTTCTTTGACTACATGTGTTCCCAAATCGATCACACATTAGTCAAAGAGGGCCAAATGTATGCACCCTAAAATGGTCGCCTAGACTATGGGCCCCCATTATTCAATTTATCAATTTATCAAATTTCCTAAATCAATGGTGTGTAATATTTTATTAAATCAATTCTAATCAATTTTCTTAATCAAATTTAATTTGTTTTATTTCTAAGGTTGATCATTTTATCGTCAGTCTTATTTAATTAAAAGAACTTGCTCTCTTTTAATTAAATAAAATAAGTCCCCATTTAATTAAAAGAAAACCTCTCTTTTAATTAAATAGTTCATCCACATTTAATTAATTAAGAGAAAAACCTCTTTTTAAATTTAATTAAAAGAACTTGCTCTCTTTTAGTTAAATAAAATAAATCCCCATTTAATTAAAAGAAAACCTCTCTTTTAATTAAATAGTTCATCCACATTTAATTAATTAAGAGAAAAATCTCTCTTTTAATTTAATTAAATATTTCCTATTTAATTAAAAGAACTTGCTCTCTTTTAATTAAATTAAATAAGTCTCCATTTAATTAAAAGAAAACCTCTTTTTTATTTAAATAATTCATCTACATTTAATTAATTAAGAGAAAAACCCCTCTTTTAATTTGATTAAATATTTCCTATTTAATTAAAAGAACTTGCTCCCTTTTAATTAAATAAAATATCCCACTTAAATCTCTTTTTGATGAAAAAAGAGTTAAAACAAATAAAAAATTAAATAAATATTTTATCTACACTTAATATGGGACTTATCTTCATCTTTTCTCCACTTTCTTCTCAACCACTCCACTTTTCTCATTGGTGGATCTTTAGTTCACATGGATCATTATTTCTCCACCCTTGATTAAATCTTTTTCCTCTCAATCTAGATCGTCCAATCTTCTTTATAAGGGAGAGTCCTCTCCTCATTTTTGAGAGACCCATCATTATGCTATTGTTATGTTGCAGGTTTGGAGAATGATTTTTGAAGAAGGAGTTTTGAATATTAAAGCTTTTGTGGAGAACTTCTATCTTCTTGTCTCATTCTTTCTTGCATGCATGGCTTCCATCATCATGATCCATACTTTGATTTTCATGTTAGCTTAGATCTTGCATTGATAGATTAGATCTTGCTTTCATAGATTAGATTTACATTGTTATTTCTTTTCATAGATTAGATTTTTTTTCTTGCATTGTTTTGCATTGTTATTATTTAGATTAGTTTTTCATTTCTATTTGCATGCATATTAGATTATTGAATCTCTTGTTTCGTGGTGTGCTTGCATGGGCACAAACTAGGTCAGACTAAGGGCTTCCATTACAAACCCCTGCACCCCATGAATAGGGAGCTATGAGTCGCCATTCGAGACCTCATTTTTGAGAAATCTTGAATATAATGACTCATAGAAGTGTGCCCACATTTTAGGCATACACACCCTAGCTTAAAAATATTTGTTCCTAAAAATCTTCTTGGTTTCATTTGTGTTGTGTTCATTGTTTAAGATGATGCAGAAAGTTTTTTTTAGGTACATTTTTGGGTTTTATGGTAAGTAATTTTGGATTTTTTGAATATGTATACAGAGAAAGAAATTGTTTATTTTTAATGATGAACAGTGCATTTATATAATAAAGATTATTTTCAATGTTTATAGAGAAAGGTTATTGATAAAGCCACAATGGATGCATCAAAAGAAAACAAAGCAGACATACAATGAGATTGCCATTATATAATTTGAGTTCTATCATAATCATTTATTTTTTCTATTACATACTTTATTTAGTGCTTACTTGATAATGCTCACTTAAAACTCAATTATGTTATGCATTTGTTCAATAGGTCATTAGTGCCTCTGCATGAAGGCAATGCTGATGGAACAAAGTTAAGCACAAACCAACAACAAAAAGTAGCCGCTATGTCTCAAGAACCTTCTACAAAAAACAATGACCTACTCTATAAGAAACAAGCTAACATTGACTCAAACTACCACCAACTAGATTCAGAATTTATTTTCTTCATTCTCTCCAAAGATTATATAATATTAAATTCTAATACTAAATTTGTTACATGTTTGTCAACAACCAATCCACATCTTCAACTGAAGTTGTTTGCCAACTGTAAGACCAAAAAAGGTAAACATTATACTACAACCCTATATTTCTCCTTACATCTCTACCCAGACTGCTTTATCTAAAACTTATCATATTTCTTGCATACAGGCTAAAGCCATCACAACCTTTACCATCAACCATAATACAAATTTGCACATCCCTCTTTGCACGTGCCTTCGAAGGTGATTTTCTTCTCACTTATGAACTGGCCTTAGCAAAAGATTCTGATGGCTCATCAAAACCACAAATTTCTTATGTTGACCTTGTAGACAGACTAGGCCAAACAACAATCACTACAAATGTTACCAATAAAAAAATACAAACACACCTTCCAAATCTCTTGCCTAGTTCAAGTGTACACTTATTAGATTTCACAATTAGGAAAATAAGCTAATTTGAAATAGGTGATGCTGAATATTGTATCCTAATCACTGCAAGCACATCTATCCAAACCATTGGAAATGTCTACAACTACCATAAGCTCATGCCCAATACTACCATTTCTCACCTAGTAAAGTCAAAAAATCTATACCCTTTCGAAACATTAGTTGTTCTTGTTGCAGGTCATTATCAATCAGGATCTAAAATTCAACTCCCTATTAAAGATGGAGAAAATATATATGATATAGCTAAGGTAAGATTGTTGCAATAAATACCAAACAATTTCTTTCTATTATCATGCTTTCAACTTATTCATATGTTGCCCCTAACAACTTGCATCTTTTTTTAGGTGATAGTTTCAGACAACCATGTTGCAGCATTCAAAATGCTAAAATAGATACTTGCCTTATCAAGGACACCCCTTCTCCTTCTAAAAAGTGTCATTTGAAGTGGACCAATTGGTTCAACTCTGATAAAGTCAACTCCATCAACATTTATCGACCCACTAAATGATGCACGTTAAAAATCTTTCCTACAAAATTTAGCTTCCTACTGCATACAGGTTAGTATCAAGATCAACTAAACTTTCTATCTCATAACTACTCAGAATTTAATTGCCTAGTTCAAACTAACTTACTCTTCCTTACATTTTTTTCAGCTATTATAGATATCTGAAATATTAAAGCTAAAGAATGCATATCTCCCTCCATACCAATTACTCTACACCACCTGCAACCACTCAGTTGTATCATCAGAATTGCTAGCAAAAAATGTGGCAAATTGTCTCACATGTGCAAAAGATACCACATTTGCATACTGGCCTTCCCTGGAATGCATTGTGGAGAGTGACGCAGGTGTTTCTAATTGCATCATGAATGAAAAACTTCTTGAACAACACTTGCCAGAGCTTGCAAAAATACCATTCCATAGTTATGAAAAAGACATGTCCACAGTTGTCCACTTGTTACTAACATTTGAGATTTATGAAACTTTTACAATAGCAATGGATGATACCATACAAAGTATTGCAGAGAAGTGAACAATGTAAGTTAAACACACTACTTTTCTTCTCTTCTACTCCATAGATTTATATTACAACACTCTTGTCTCCCTTTCTTGCACAACCTCACTTTCTCTCCCCTAACTTGTAGGGCCCATGAATGCAATAGGATCCCATGCTCAAAGCCAATCAATGTTACACCAAGTATGAGTAAGCATCCTACTCATGTTAAATATAACTCAACTCACAATATTATTCTTGACTTTGTTTCACAATCATAGTAGGACATGTCAATTTTTTTAAAAATATATGATATTTGTCAGTTTATAGTTTCAAATCAAAGTTAATCATGAGCTACAGGATAGGTTGGATTACATGATTTAAGAGTCCCATATTGATTTTGTTATCCAATCAGTCAAGGGATGTCTTCCATCTAGAGCCAAACAAATAATTTTCCTTCCTACCACCCATAAACACAAAACTTTTCCAATTAAATCTAATTAAGTTTCTATAATTTATTTTAGATTATTAGAATTCTTACACAAAAATGTAGCAAGAAAGTGAAAGGAGTAGGTGTGGGAAATTATTTTCTCCACACTCTCTTCTTATGTTGATGTACAAAAATTCTCACCTAATAGAATCCAAAAAATCACAGCAACAATTTTTCCATCATTCCAAGTATGCTTACTACCATTGCTCTCCCATAGAAATAGTCTATCATTTTCAACTAAATTTCTTGCTAATAATTTTGGAGACATTTGTATTATCATACTTATAACCTCCTGACATTTGTATTATCACTTGTACTATAATTTGGTAGTAGTAGCATTGGCTTAAATGGTACTACACTACACATTTCCTCTTTGGGACCTAATGACCTGAAATAATAATTAGAACAGTATATTTATATTTTATCTTATTGCACCCCAGAATATATATCTAATAAAAATATAAAAATATTGGTTCTGAGTTGGTGTGTCTAAAATAGCTCGACTGTAGGCAAAATGTAGATTTCCCTTACCAATCTTTGAGCCTCTTTAGAAAGTACTTAGATTGCATCTTGAAGCCTAGTTATTCCTTGACTATACTATTTTAAACAAATGGGACACTTTTGATGAAAAATTGGTACAACTCTGTGCCACAAAGTAGCAAATGTTTAGAGACACATGAGACTTTTTGGGCAGACCTTCATTCGACTCACAAATGGAAAAATTTGAGGTTTTAAATAACCTTTGTACAATAATAAGAGTATGGTTTTAGTTTGCAAGCTAAATAGATTTCTATGGATGAAATAATTAATGTGGATGTACTTCTGCATTCAGAACAATTTGGCTGAATAGTGCTCTTTTAGGGTTCTATTATAAATCTTGCAATATATTTATAAAATGTTGGACTTCTAACAACTTTTTGGGCATATAAACCTTTTTTTGCTATCCAATAAAACCTTTTGCATAAGATAAGTGATATGATGAATTTGTTGAAATATTAAATGCAAGAGGTTGTTTGCTGCTGGAGCCAAACACCTACCTACCCCTGACGAACTCCAAAATAGACAATAAACATAAATGTAGTGGGTGAGTTTTGAAATCTAAAAACATGGGGAAATTATTTTTAGAAGCGTGACAAAAGGAATGTCCTATTCCATTTGACCAGTACAAGAAGTTAGAAGAAGAGTAGATCAGAGAGTTGCAGAGTAGAGAAAGAAGAAAGGAAATTGATCAGTAGATTAGTCATTGTAGAGACAGAAGAAATTGTTGTTGTGCTTGTAGTTGCACGTGTTTCTTCTTGTCATTCTGTAAGTTTGTAGTTTATTGGTTTCAACCTGAGAAGCAGTTATTGCTCCAGGTGTTATTGTATGCACCCATTAGAGCTGCAAGTTTGCAAGCTTAAAGTTTCAAGTTGTTTAAAGTTTTAGGGTTATTTTGGGGTTTTTTGGTTGAAGTTGAATGCTTCCAAATTTTTTAATGATTTAATCAAAGTTGAATAGAAAGAAAGCAGGCATACTTGAATCCATTGTCATTCTCTTATATTCATTACATTTTAGAAGTTTGTTTAGAAGCTTCTAACTTTGGCTCTTTGGTTTTAATGGTGAAGAATTTTGTATTGTAAGTCTAGCTTATAGGTTAACTCAACATCCACTATAGCCGAGCATTTCCCTTTGATTGTTGAGCTTACTCAGCTTCTACTTGGCATTGTAGTTGAAGCTGAGCTTACTTGAATTTTCTTGTACCGAGTGCCCTATGAGAGCCAAGCTCACTCAGCTTCTATTTTGCTGAGTTACTCGGCACCTACTGCCTATCACTCAACACCTTCACGTGCTAAGAAAGTGGCACTCAGCACCCTATTGGGTGTCGAGCAAAACTAGCACTCAGCACCCTATTGTGTCGAGTGAATTTTTTTTAGGTTTGTGAATTTGATTTTATATTTCTTTCATGGTATCAGAGCTTTGAGGCCCCACATCCACAGTGAGTTAGGGCATTTATTTTCTTGGGATATTTGACATGGCAGTAGATACATGAAATATATGGCAGTAGCCACCATCCTTTAATGGGCAAAATTAAGATACATGGGCAAAGAAGATGAAAACCATAATGGTTGCAAATGATTTGTGGGACTTTGTAGTTAATGGGTTCAATGATGTGATAGACTCAACTCAGTATATTTCCCTCATAAATACACAAAAGACTCATTTGAATGAGTCAAGGAGGAAAGATGCAAAGGCATTAAGTTTGATTGAAGCAGTAATGACAGAGACAGTATTTCCAAAGATTGCAACAGAAAATTATGCAAAGGAAGCATGGGATATCCTTGAGATAAACTTCAAGTGGACTGATAAGGTCCATACTATAAAGCTACATAATATAAGGAGGAAGTTTGAGAACCTTTAGATAAAGGAAAATAAAACAATTGCAGATTTCAGTTCAAGGACCTCCAATGTGATTAATCTACTGAAATCAAATGGAGAAGACTATCAAGAGCAGAGGATAGTGGAAAAGATATTAAAGAGTTTACCTCATAAATATGACAATTTGGTAATGACCATAGAAGACGCAAAAGACCTCATTGTTTTGACAATGGATGAGTTGATGGGTACTCTTCAAACCCATGAGCATAGGATCAACAAATCTGCATCTTCTTCTTCCCAAGAGAAAGCATTCAAGGCTTAGTAAAATCCAAGAGGAAGGGGGGGAGGAAGAAATGGCTTAGGAAGAAACACTAGAGGTAGAGGTCGAGGCCGAGGTAATGGAGGACAAAGAAATGCTGTAGCAGAAAGCTTAGGAAGAGCAGATAGAGCAAGTAGCTCACAAAATACTTCAAGAGGAGGTAAGAAAAATTACAACTCAAATAGGAGTAATGTAGAATGCTACTACTATCATAAATATGGGCATTATGCAAGTGAATGCTGGAAGAAGAAAAATGATCAATCAGGACAAGCAAATGTGGCTGATGTGAACATGGGAAGTGGAAACAATGCCACTGCCTTCATCATGTGTAATTTTGGTGAAGAAGGAAGCCCTGAGGTTTGGTACCTCAATAGTGGATGTAGCAACCACATGAGAAACCTTGTTTTCATTCATTGACAAGAGTTTCAAATCTGAGATTAAAATGAGTAATAATGGAACCCTACCAGTAGTGGACAAAGGATCTATTATGGTACGCACCAAGGAAGATGAGTAAAAGGAAATGCAAAATGTGTATTTTACCCCTGGTATGAAGCACAATTTGATGAGCATTGGTCAGCTCATTCAAAATGGATACCAAGTGCTGATGGAGAATGACACGTGTGTCATTCATGAAAAAGGTGGGAGCAAGAATTTGCTTACAGTAGTTCAAATGACAAAGAGCATAATTTTTCCCTTGAGGATAGAGACATGTTTCTCATCTCAAGTTGGTGCTACACCTCCCACACAATCAGCTCTAAGGAGTGTGATTGAAGACCCCTTATAGCTATGACACCTCAGGTATGGTCATCTAGGCTATCTAGTTTAAATGTGTTGTCAAATAAAATAATGGTAGAAAGTTTTCCACGTATAGAAAATTCATGTAACAAGTGTGAGGCTTGTATTTTGGGTAAGCAACATAGGCTTCCCTTTGATTCTGGAAATTCTAGGAGGGCTAGATATCCATTAGAATTAGTGCATACTGACCTAGTTAGTCCTATGCAAGTTACTTCCATTAGGGGGAGTACTTATTTCATGACATATATTGATGATTTCAGTCATAGGACATGGGCATATTTCTTAAAGAATAAATCTAAAGCATTTGATAAATTTGTAGAATTTAAAGCCCATGCTAAAAGAGAATGTGGACACTATATCAAGGTCCTAAGATCAAATAGAGGAGGGGAGTATACCTTCAATTCTTTTTTAAATTTTTCTAGGAAACATGGTATAAAGAAAGAGCTCATAACCAACTATACACCACAGCAGAATGGAGTGGCTGAAAGAAAGAGCATGACCATTGTTGAAATGGCAAGGAGCATGATGAAAGAGAAAGGTCTTCCAATTGAATTTTGGGGAGAGGCTATGGCAATAGTAGTTTACCTAATTAATAGGTGTCCTAAAAAGGCAGTCCGTGATAGAATTCCAATGGAAGCATGGTCACGAGGAAGATGGACAGTTGAACACCTAAGGGTGTTTGGATGTGTTGCATATGCAGATGTGCCTAAAGAGCAAAGGTAGAAATTGGATGACAAAGGTGTGAAGTGCATCTTCATAGGGTATAGCTCAAAATCAAAGGCATACAGGTTGTATGACCCATTGAACAAAAAGATGACTCTCTCAAGAGATGTGGAATTTCTTGAAAATCAATCTTGGTATGGTCAAACTAATGAGTCACCGAGCACTTCAAGAAAAGTGCCAATTATGAATGAAGAAGATGCTGATGAATAGCAAGAAGAAGGAGCAAATAGAAGAAAATGCAAGCAACCTCAGTCATTGCCGAGCTCCAGTAGGCATGACCCAGTGTCAGTGCCGAGTACCAATGAAGATCGAACTAGTCGACAAAGCAATAGCATTGAAGATTCTGATCCCACACTCTCCTCCTTATTACCAAGAAAGATCAAGAGTCTTAGGGAGATATACCAAGATGAAAGGTATGAAGATTATGATGAGAGTGTTAATTTTGCATTATTTTCTCATAGTGATCCAATATATTTTGAAGAAGCTATTAAGGAGAGGAAATGGTGTAAGGCCATGGATGAGGAAATTGATGCTATAGAAAGAAACAAGACATGGGAGCTAACTAAATTGCCTCCCAAGAAGCAAGTGATTGGAGTGAAATGGATCTACAAGACTAAATGCAATGCTAAAGGAAAAGTTGATAGGCATAAGGCAAGGCTGGTAGCCAAGGGCTACAAACAACAGTATGGCAGAGATTATGATGAGACATATGCCCTGGTTGCAAGAATGGAAACTGTGCATGTTGTCATAGCAACTGCAGCTCAGCACAAATGGAAGGTATTTCAAATGGATGTGAAGTTTGCCTTCCTAAATGGTGTATTGAAAAAAGAAGTATATGTGGAGCAGCCACCTAGTTATGAAGTTGCAGGTGAAGAGAATAAAGTATATAGATTGAAGAGAGCTCTTTATGGGCTCAATCAAGCTCCAAGGGCATGGTACAGTAGGATTGACTCATATTTGATGAGCAATGACTTTAGCAAAAGTAATGGTGAGCCTACTCTCTACATCAAGGCAGCAAATGGAAATGTGTTGTTTGCTGTCTTATATGTAGATGATTTATTTTTTACTAGTAATGACAAGACTCTAATTGGTGAGTTCAAAGAGGCCATAAAAAATGAGTTTGAAGTGACAGACCTAGGTCTCTTGAAGTACTTTCTAGGCATAAAAGTAAAACAAATGCATGATGGCATCTTCATCTCTCAAAAAAAAAAATGCAAGGCAGATCTTGGAGAGATTTAAAATGTAGAATAGTAAGGCAGCCCCAACACCAATAGTAGTAGGTTTGAAGTTGAACAAAGAAGACTCTAGCAAGAGAGTGGATCTAACACTATACAAGAGTATGGTTAGAAGTTTAATGTATTTGACTACAACTCGGCTAGAACTAATGTATGCAGTAAGATTGATTTCCAGATTTATGGAAACACCAAAGGATTCCCATTAACAAGTGAAAAAAAGGATCCTAAGGTATGTGAAAGGTACCAAGGTATTTGGAATTTTGTATACTGCAAATAATGATTTCAAGTTGGTGGGTTATACTGATAGTGATTGGGCTGGAAGCATAGATGATGGGAAGAGCACTTTTGGACACATGTTCCATATGGGATCGGGTGCAATTTCATGAGCATCTAAGAAGTAACCTATTGTTTCTTAATCTACAACAAAGGCTGAATACATAGGAGCAAATGCAATAGCATGTCAAGCTATTTGGTTAAGGAGGATCTTGACAGATTTGAATGAAAGAAAAGAGGATGGAACTGCAATTTATTGTGACAACATCTCATCAATTGCATTGTCCAAGAATCCAATCTTCAATGGGAGAAGCAAACATATTGAGATCAGATATCACTTCATCAAAGAGTTGGTGGAGAATGGGGATATCAAGATAGAATTTTGCAAGTCTGAGCAGCAGCTATCGGACATTTTCACAAAGCCATTAGGCATTGGAAGTTTTGTACACCTAGGAGAGTTTCTTGGTGTAGTTGAGGTGGATCAGCAGTGATCCTAGCTTGTTTGGCTTAGGACAAAGGGGGAGTGTTGGAATATTAAATGTAAGAGGCTATTTTCCCCTGGAGCCAAATGCCCACCTACCCCTGATGGACTCCAGAACAGACATAAAACATAAATGCAGTGGGTGAGTTTTAAAATCTAAAAATAGGGGGAAATTATTTTCGGAAGCATGAAAAAAGGAATGTCCTATTCCATTCGACCAGTAGAAGAAGTTAGAAGACGAGCAGATTAGAGAGTTGCAGAGAAGAGAAAGAAGAAAGGAAGTTGATCAGTAGATCAGTCATTGCAAAGACAGAAGGAATCGTTGTTGTGCTTGCAGTTGCACGTGTTTCCTCTTGTCATTCTGTAAGTTTGTAGTTTATTGGTTTCAACTTGAGAAGTAGTGATTGCTCCACATGTTATTGTATGTAGCCATTAGAGCTGCAAGTTTGCAAGCTTAAAGTTTGAAGTTGTTTAAAGTTTTAGGGTTATTTTAGATTTTTTTGGTTGAAGCCGAATGCTCCTAGATTTTGTAATGATTTAATCAAAGTTGAATAGATGTTGGAATATTCAAATATGGAAAGAATACTTATGAGAGGGGGGGGGGGTGTGTGAATCAGAAGTATCACACTTTAAGAAATAAAACTTTTAACTGAAAGTAAATTGCATGCATGTAAACACATCAAATAAACATGAAACTAATACATGCATCAACAACACATAATACTGGAATTTGGTAACCTAGAAACAATCCAGAAATAAGAAGGTAAAACTGGGGTGGGGATGATACCCACAAAAACCATTGCAGTAATATTGTTCAACCACTTCTGAGGGTTTTCCCTGTTAAAGGCTTTACACTATGTCAATAGTGACCTAGTTAAAGGATTTACAAACACTTAACATAAAGTGTCACCCTATTAAAGGATTTAATCACCTTTTGATAAGGATCTACAAATAGCTGTTAAGAAACCTATCTACATAGGATTTCCTTTCTAATACAATGGTAAAAGAGTATTAGGTATTATAAACCTGATAGTTTGCAATCCTTGATTGCTGAATGCAAGCACTTGTTCTGGCTCTCTCTCTGATTTTGATCCTCTGAGATTTGATTTCTGTTCGTCTCCTTTGCTTTGTTCTGATCAACTAAATACTGAATTGCTTCTCTTACTCTCTATGTCTCCTTTCACTAAATTCCATTATGTTTTTCCTTTAAGACTATTCTCCTTCTCTCATCCTTATTAAAATGAAACTTTCATCTTCCTTAAAAAGACTTCGAAGACTTAGGGTTAGATATGGATCTACGATCCACATTAAATCTCAATTTCTTGCTCAATACTTCCCTTTTTGCTGATTGGTTGCATGCCTTTCCAATTTTCCAATTGGCTGCATGCAGATTGCATAGGAAGTGTAAAAGATTCGTTCTTATCTCTAGATCTTTCAAAATTTACCTTGTGTCACCTACAAAAACAGTTTACATCATAGTTTGTGCAATTACAAACTCTTATCCTAATATTTTGAGTTACTTGGCTCATGAAGCATTACTGATGCTCGGTACACGCTATTTACTAGATAGCTTGGCACCTAAACAAAACTGTATCACTCAGCACCTTATGTTACTTGGCACTTGATATCACTTGGCACTTGATATCACTCGATACCTTATGTTACTTGACACTTGATATCACTCGACACTTGATATCACTCAGCACTTGATGAAACTGGATTACTCGGCATATGACTATGACTCGGCTCCTACTCTTTGCTCAGCATGTATAGTGAAACATGGTTAAGTGTATTGACACTCAACTATCAAAATTATTCTTTAAACCAACAATCTCCCCCTTTGACATGAGTGGAAAAAGCACTTAACTAAGATCCTATGATCTTGACATTATTTCGTGCATCTTCTTATTTGCTTCAAAAAATTTAGGAACAAATAACAGTATACCTTATGACTCCCTGTGAGTTGATTATGCCTTGTTCACTTAGTGACTTCTATCCTGGTTCTACATTCTAACCAATATGTTATATCAAAATTTGTCAAAATTCTCCCAAAATTCTTTATGTCCCCCTTTCATCACACATACCATTTCATTCTATACTGAACTCCCCCATACTTAATCTCTACTTAACTCCCCCATACTTATTCTCCCCCTTTTTGACACTTATGTCAAGGGTTCTATAGGGAAACACCATACTTGGCCAAAAATGTACTGTTTACTTCAAGGAGTACCTTCAAAGTTGCATCCTAATTTGCTAGTGCAACATCCAATGACTTATGCTAGATGGAAATCTTTGCTGCTAGATGTACAAGTCCATTAGATGTAGAAAGATTGGGATCTTTCTTGAGAATTGTCTCTGCATTCATCTGCTCCTTGTGAAGTATTTCCAAATGAGGAGTGATAGAGGATTGAATTTGCATCAATTTGGCTTTGGTGGTTGCCTCCTCTGCTGCTAAGATAGCTAACTCTCTTTGCATGTGAAGTGATTGGGAAAAATGCTTCTCACTCTGAGCTAGATTTGTAGGGAGTTGCATGCTAGAAATCTTTAGATTTCTCTCCAAGCTTAGTATTTTCTAGCTAGTGTCCTGTGTGAATGTAGAAAAATCACACAACTTGTTGTATAGGGAAAATATGTTTCCAAGTACAATTTTGACTATTTCAATTTTCTTAGCTAGTTCCATTTGTGATAGTGCTATGTCACCAGATATTTTCTTATTTACCTTGCCTTGGAATTTTCTTCTTGACCATTCCAGTAATGTGGTGTTTGTTTCTTGGTCTTCACTAGTCACCTGGTCAACTATATCAGATAGTTGCTCTATAATTGGCCTCGACTCATCTAGAGACTGTAAGCAGAAATCTTCCGTGAATATGTCTTTTATTTCATTTAAGGTATGCTTGTGCTTGTGTTCTCGTCTTAGTGCTTCTTGTCTCCTTCTTCTATCCAATGCACTCTGAATTTCATTGATCTTCTCTTCAGTGAGAGTGTTGGATTCATAATATGGAATCTTTATTTATTCATCAAGCTCAGGAACTCAATAGTGAAGTTTCCTGACTGCCTTTGATGAGCTTGAGCCTAGTGTCCTAATTTGTAATGGTAACCTATCAGTGCTCGGCTGCTGAAGAGTCTGTGTTGGAGTACCAGATTTGGGTAAGGCAACTAATGTATGTATTGCAGACTCCTCCTTCTTACTTGTCTCATCTTTTTCTTTAGCTTGTTTATCCTCTTGGTGACCAATAGTTGGGGTTGAACTTACTGGCTGTTCAGATGTTTCTTTGTCTTCCCCTACTATTGCACTCGACATCTGAAGTGTATCAGTGGCTACACTTGGTGGAGGTGGTGGAGGAAGGAATGGAATACCAGTAGGTTGTATGACCGAATGTGGTTTTTGTGTTTTCACCTTAACTGCCTTTGTCCTGACTACTAGATTCTACAATTCATCAATACTGACCAATATAGGATTTGAACATAATTTTGCTACTAGTGTTGATTGGTCAAGGATTTCTAAATCCTCTACAATTAATGGATTGATGTTTAGATCAGAAGTATCTGTAATATCCTTGATTTTAACAATCTCTACAGGTGTGATGATGGCATGAGGAGGACTAGGAGGGGATACCTATGTGTCTTGCACACTTTGATCTTGTGGTACAGTTGTATCTTTCTCTTCCTCTTTCTCCTTTGTATGTGCCTTTTCTTCCTTTTCTTCTTCAACCTTCTTCTCCACTTGTTCCTTTTCTTTTTCCTTGATTCTTGATACCTTCATCTCCTTTTTCTTGGCACTTGCCTCTGCCTTATATTCTTCATTGTATACATCTTCTATTTTCTTGTAAACTATCTTCCACAATCTTGTGGATTTTGTAACTACATCCTCAATTTTGTTTTGCAAAATGCTGAAAGCTCTATGTTTGCGAGTGAATCTATTTTTATGCCTCTTAACTGCATTTGTTACTTGATCCTTAGTCAAATCAGGCAACAATCTTGCTAATGTTGATTCCCTTATCTCCCTCTCCATTTGTAAACAAAAATGCCATTTATCCTCTATAATTTTGTACAATTCTTTAGGTATTGATTCATCTAGCTCTAGAGGTGTGTGCTTATACTTAGCCATCATAGCATACACTGATTCCTCTAATTTATTTTGTTCTTCCTTGGTGAGCTTAGAAAAATTTAGGTTCTTTAAACCTTTCAAATCATCATTCTTAATCTTTATGCATAATTTATCAATAGTAGTCTAAGGTTTGTGCCTTACCACTTGAAATTGGTTGTTGTCCTCTGACTCAGTCTTCTCTTCATCTGTTTGAGGCTGGGCAACAAATTTTCTTTTCTTCTTTGGCTTAGCAGCAGTCTTGTTTGAATTTTTCTTCTTCTCTTTTGCCTCTTCTTGGGCTTTTTGTGCTGCAGCCCTTGTAGTAGGTCTCTTTGGTGCAGGAGCAGCTACTTTCTTTGCCTTGGGTTGAGGAGCAGGAGGAGTTGTGGCCTTTCTTTTTGTGACCTTGGTTTTAACTTGTGCTTCCTCAGCTTCTTCTTCCTCAACACTTTCTTCTTTATCTTCTCCTAACCCTTGAGTCAGTCCCTTGAGGTTCATCTTCCTCATCTTCAATGTCTTCTTCTTCCTCTTCTATTGTTCCTTCTCCTTCAACACCAAATTTTCTCTTGATTTGCCTTACCAATTTTTCTTTCTTCTTTACTGCTGAGGAAGTCTTCAAATCTGTTATCACCCTTGATTTTACAACATCATAGGTTCCAAAGGCTTTTTCATTCTTATCAACTTCTTCTACAAGGAGGGTTGTTATTATTGCAGAGGCTTGATCAACATCGAGTTCATAACCTAGTGTCCTAAGCCATCTCACTCTAGGTATGACTGCTTGTATATAGGTATAATCAATATCTACAAGAAAGAAAATGTCTTTTTCATATTTCTCAGTCAATGAGACTAGAATCCTCATTCTTTGTTTCATGGACTATTTGAAGTCCTCAAAGTAGCTAGTCATTTGAGCATCAAAATTATCACCCATCTGTTCAATATATTCATTGATTTGTTCAACAATTGTTTTGTCTAGATTTCATTTCACCTTACCCATAGAAGGAAATTCTTTCATCAGATAGAAAAACATGCACACCAAAACTGATCCAAATTTGCACTGAGCTCCTTTGCTCTTCCTTATGGCTCCCAGATTCTCATTAATCTGTTGAAACATGAGCTCTGCTAGATCATAGGTATGATCCTTTTTAATCAATTTGTATGCAACATCAACTGCTATACAAGGTACACTGTTTAACCTGCTTGACTGATAGAATTTGTGTGAAATGATTCTCATAGAAAAATCTAGTAGGGGTTCTGTGATTGTATCAATAGTCATTCCCCTATTGTTCCATTTAGCACCTGTGTTTTTCTCTATTACTTCCTTTTTGTCACTACACAAAGTCTTTGGCCGATTTAGGGTTGGAATATCAGTAACCCTATGAATAGTTGTCTTGGTATATTTCACTGGCCCTGTTTCTAACCAAAAGGCTCCTTCATTTATTCTGCTCAAAACTATGCATACCCATTCAACTTTGAAAACAATCAAAAATTCTAGAGTTTTGGTCAATCCTTTTCTCTCGACTATTGAGAACTCATCTTTCAGTATTTTGTTTTCACATAGCTTGTCATATGCATTTTAAATTTCTAAATATCCTATGGCTCCAATTTTGTAGTTATAGCATCTACAAACATCTTGGACCATAACAAGTTTATCAAGAATAACTGATAATGCACCTGCGGGATCATTCTTGTATGCAACTTCTGGAATGGGCTTGAACTCAAGTTGCTTAACTTCATTACTAACCAACTATATTTCATGACTCTCCTTGCTCTTAGTGGTTCCAGACCCAGATGCCATTGTTTGCCAAACTAGGGTTTACAGTTTAAACAAGGTTATAAACACTACATAGCTCGGCACACAAGTAAAATAACTCAAATCGATGAAACTTGTGCTAAATCACTATTGAAATCTTTTGCAAATGGCTTTTGAGCTGACCTTGATCTTTTGAGCTCTTCTCATCTTTGCTTCACATTTGAATTGTGAGAAGTGATCGAAAATCAAACTATGTACCCTTCAAAATAGAGCAATTAATGCTTAGTGTGCTGACAACTGTCTACTTGGCTCCTAAATGACTTCAACATGACTCGGCACCCATTGTGTTTCACTTTGCTCGGCTCCCATTGATATTTCATAGCTCGACATCATCTATCAACTCGGTCATTGTTAGCAACTCTGCACCTGAAGAGAACTTCAAAATTTTTTGCAAGATTCTTAATTTTGACTTAGCATCTTTGTTTGTGTTGATTTCTTCTTTGCAGTTCTTCTATGTCTTGGGACTAATGTATGATGTAACTTAGTTTATCAATCCCACACACACACATTCTTACTTAATTAGATGAAGTGTGATCACTTGACCCATTAGGTGAAGTGATCTCTACATTTGATGTGCTGCAGTCATCTTTCTTCTTCCATATGTTATTCATCTCACTTTTGATGTGTTCAACATCTATCTTTTCCTTTCCATTGTTGTACTTAGAACTTGGTGCCTTTGACCTTGTTGGGCAATTCCTACTGACATGACCAATTTTTAAGCAACTGAAACATGTGGTTTGACTTAAGCATCTTTTATAGTTCCCCCTGAAATGTGTTCTTATGCAATTCTGGGGTATATGTCCATATCCTTGACAATAGTGACAATTGTACCTGGTGTTGTAATCCCAATAGTAGTTATTTTCATGGTTTGTTGTCTTTGCTGGTTGATTTGATATCCACATAGGCTTTGATCTGCATTCAAAAGCTTTATGTCCATATTTCTTGCAATTATGACAGTGACCATCAAATCTTGATGTCTTAATAGTCTTGGTTCTACATTCTTGTGCTTGATGACCTTGCTTCTTGCACTTATGACAATAGTTTACACTCTTAGGCTTATCATGCTGATGGGCATTCTTGCTTCTACATACATTACATGTATGTCCTTTCTTTCCATAGAAATGACATGTAGGTTTGACATTTTTACCTTTGTCGCTTCTTTGTTCAGCACTCTTTGATGATTCTCCAACTTCAGTGCTATTGTATCCAAGTCCTGATGTATCATGGATTGATCTTGGAGATTTCAGTAATTGCTCAAAATACTTGATGGCTTCATTGAGTTTGTTGACGCTTTTGGAAATTTCATTTTCTCTTCTCAAGTCAATCTGCAATTGTTCATTTTGCATCTTCAGTGTAGAGATTTCAATGTCTTTCACATTGAGTTCATGACGAAGGTTCATCATTTGGGCAAGTGTATCCATCTGCATGTTTGAGATCCTTGTCAATTTAGTACATTTTTCTTCAAGTCTATTTGCAAGATTTCTTTTGTCATTTTCCATCATGACTTTATCTTCAATTGCTCTTTTCTTTTGTTCAGTGATCTCACACAACATTATGGCCTGTGATTCATGTTCCATCTTGAGAGATTTTATTTCATCTACTTGAAGTTTTTTTTTCTCCATCAGTTTTGCAATTGCTGCATCAAACTCTTTAGTATCCTCATTGGAAAATATATTTGTGGTATCAATCTCCTTATAATTTATCTCATTTTCAGCTATGGCTAAATCCTTCCTTTTTTTCAAGGAATTTCTCAACTTATCTCTAGCTTCCTCCAAGCTATGCAGAGCAAGTTGCACATCTATCACCTGGTTTTCAATGATCTTTCCGAGTTTGAAAACTTCCATCTTTAGATCTTTTCCTCCAATCTATTAGGCTTTTTCTTGTGAGAACCTAATCAGCTCTGATACCAATTGTTGGAATATTCAAATATGGAAAGAATACTTATGAGGGGGGGGGGGGCTGTTGAATCAGAAGTATCACACTTTAAGCAATAAAAATTTTAACTGAAAATAAATTGCATGCATGTAAACACATCAAATAAACATGAAACTAATACATGCATCAACAACACATAATACTGGAATTTGGTAACCTAGAAACCCTCCAGAAATAAGAAGGTAAAACTGGGGTGGGGATGATACCCACAAAAATCACTGTAGTAATTTTGTTCAACCACTTCTGATGGTCTTCCCTGTTAAAGGCTTTACACTGTGTCAATAGTGACCTGGTTAAAGAGTTTACAAACACTTAATATGAAGTGTCACCCTGTTAAAGGATTTAATCACCTTTTGATAATGATCTACAAATAGCTGTTAAGCCAACCTATCTACATAGGATTTCCTTTCTACTTCAATGGTAAAAGAGTATTACAATCCTTGATTGCTAAATGCAGGCACTTGTTCTGTCTCTCTCTCTAATTTTTGTTCATCTCCTTTGCTTTGTTCTGATCAACTAAATACTGAATTGCTGCTCTTACTCTCTATGTCTCCTTTCACTAAATTCCATTATGCTTTTCCTTTAACACTATTCTCCTTCTCTCATCCCTATTAAAATGAAACTTTTGTCTTCCTTTAAAAGACTTCGAAGACTTAGGGTTAGATATGGATCTACGATCGACATTGAATCTCAATTTCCCGCTTAATACTTCCCTTTTTGCTAATTGGTTGCATGCCTTTCCAATTTTCCAATTGGCTACATGCAGATTGCATAATAAGTGTAAAAGATTCATTCTTATCTCTAGATCTTTCGAGATTTACCTTGTGTCGGCTAAAAAAATGGTTTACATCATAGTTTGTGCAATTACAAACTCTTATGTTGATATTCTGAGTTACTCAGGTCATGAAGCATTACTGATGCTCGGCACATGCTGTTTCTAGGATAGCTCGGCACCTAAACAAAACTGTGTCACTCGGCATCTTATGTTACTTGACACTTGATATCACTTGGCACCTTATGTTACTCGGAACTTGATATCAATCAACACTTGATATCACTCGGCACCTTATGTTACTCAGCACTTGATATCACTCAACACTTGATATCACTCGGCACTTGATGAAACTAGATTGCTCGGCATATGACTATGACTCGGGTCCTACTCTTTGCTCGGCATGTATAGTGAAAATTTTTGAAGTGTATTGACACTCAGCTATCAAAATTATTCTTTAAACCAAAAATAGAAAGCAAGTGAACATACTTGAATCCATTGTTGTTCTCTTCTATTCATTGCATTTAAGAAGTTTGTTTAGAAGTTTCTAGCTTTGGCTCTCTAGTTTTAATGGTGAAGAATTTTGTATTGTAAGTCCAGCTTACAGGTTAACTTGGCATCCACTGCAGTCGAGCATTTCCCTTTGATTTCTGAGCTTACTCAGCTTCTACTTGGCATTGTAGTTGAAGCCGAGCTTACTCGGCTTTGCTTGTACTGAGTGCCCTTTGAGAGCCGAGCTCACTCAGCTTCTATTGTGCCGAGTTATTGTGCTGAGTTACTTGGCACCTACTGCCTATCACTTAGCACCTTCATGTGCTGAGAAAACTACCACTCGGCTCCTTTGGGTGCCTAGCAAAACTGGCACTCGGCACCCTCTTGTGCCGAGTGAATTTTTTTCAGGTTTGTGAATTTGATTTTATATTTCTTTTAGAATTAAGACTCATAATGTGGAGTCAATTGCATAAGCATCAATAGTCTTACTCATGTTTGGATAAGCAGTAATAGAGGCTCGATTACAATGAATACTCGATGACACGTTTGTTAGAAGTTGCTAATGTTGAGGACCTTCTAGCCCATTCAACACACACTTCAATAGTGCAACAACAAATTATGGATGCAATGTATAACATGGAAGAGCATGCCACAAATTAGAGAATGATGGACATATTTATAGCATCACAACTGAGTCAACATGAGGATGAATTTTCTATTAAAGTGAATACTCTATATAATCCCATGTCGGCTGATATGCAGGCCTTAGTTCAGCATTAGAATAGGCTGCCAAACACTTGATTATACAACAACGTCAAGTTCTAACTATAATGACAACATATGGGCATTTGGTTAATAAGTCAAACTATGAAATCCTTTCCTTTCAATTGATTAAGTTATCATAGCAATCAAGATTGCATAAAAGGGAAGCATGTAATGCAACTCTATTTGTCAGTAGTTCTGATGGGAATGAGGGATGGTAATGTGGCAATAATATTTAACAGTGCACAAGGTATGGAAAAAACAATAAAGCTCTAGAGGCATTTGGAGGTCTTGTCAAGGATGGTGAATTGGGGCTAGTTGATTGACCTTCAGCAGACAAATTCATAGCTTGTTTGATTGTACTATAAAGAAGTGAAAATGTTGCTTTAAAATAAATTAATGAGCCTACAAGAGAAAATAGATTTAATGAGGCATAATAAATTGTGTCTTGGTGGCATGAGATCATTTCCTAATCACGTGTGCTTCAAATTGTTGAATCACAAGGGGAAATAAACTAGACATGCAAAACAGCAAAGACCTTATTTTTCCATCAAGATATCTGCACAATGATTGAACAAGCACATCTCTGGAGAGAATAGAGAGAAGTTTGGGAAATGTCTTATGTACAAATATTTTAGTTTAAGCACAATCACCTTAGTCACTTATGAATTTGAAGTTGGAACCTGCATATTAATAAATGTGTTTGGAGAGAAACCCTAAACCTAATGTGATAAGAAAAAATAAGATATAGCGATAAGTGATATACTTTTGCATGTTGCTATGTAATATAGCAATAATGGTTGGGTTAGCTTCAAGGTTTAAATTGACAGCACTATAACATATAGCAATCAAAACCATCGCTATGTGGAAAAGGCATAAATGAGATATAGCCATGAGCGATATGTAAAGGCCAGATCATTGTAGCAATAACAAACTATTTCTTCAAAAATTATTAAACATTTTAAAACTTTTCCTTTGTTAGATAAACCCTAAAGCATCACTATACCTTATAACAATCATATCCATCGGGGATCAGTAATGGTGGCTATGTCAATCAAAAGTTAAGTGGGGTGTGCCCAAGCTTTTATACTTTGCAAGACCAAGGGAATATGAGAAGATCCCTGCTTTTATATGCCAAAGCAACTTACCCTTTTTCTTTTGTGCTCATGAACAGTGTGTAGCAAAGTATACACAGAGAATATATATCATTACGATTCCGTGTGAAGAAGAAAAACATATATACAAAGGGCAGAATCTACTCAATTCAATGTAGTTTGTCCAAGATTGTAATCTATCTTCTTGCGGTGTTGTTTTTCTCCAGATGACTTTTTTCATTCGGCTTTGGAGTCTTCCCTGACATAATGCCTTCCTAATTCCTTTTCTAAGCTTGCTTATTGGAATTAAAAGTAATAAAAACTTTTGAAAATGGGTCACTTGTAAAAGTAGACAAGGAGAATGTAGGACCCTAATTGGAAAACATGATTCCATTTATTCTATTCTTTATTATGTTATCTATTCTATTGATGGAGAATGGAGAACCCAAGTAGTTGGGTATCTACTCAATTTATTATCACAATGACTTTCATTGCCTATTTCCACACATGGATCAATGGGTCTTTCCTGTTGAGTTTGTCATATCTTAATTCTTTACATCACAACATGAAATTGATTGATATGTTCATGTTGTGCTCCTCGTCCATGAAAGTTATACAAGAATGGATGTGCCGTCACCAGTTAAAACCTTCAGCTCAATTTTTTATATGTATTGTTTATTTATCATTGCTTTAGTTGAGGTTGTTTGTCGACTTTAGCACTAAGGATGTTTCTTTTTAAAGCTTAACTGAATTGACAACTATGCCCCTAAAGAGTTTGACAAATATGTGGTTCAAAAGGCTTGGTTTTATAAATTATAATTTCTGATTGGATCTAGTGGTTGGTTTTATTGTTGAGGGATAGGTTTGTCACTTTATTATGAGAGTTGTTTTAAAATAAAAACTGAATTCTATGATAAATATCATTTCTTATATTTTAATAATTTCAGTGTTAAAAATCAATAGGAGTTAAATTTTATAAAAATATAATTTTAAATTAGGTTTAGTGTTAAAGCATAGGATTTACTTGTGATTTTTAAGGTTGTAAAGTTTTAAACAATTTGAATCATTACTAAAATTTTAAAGCATATTAATCATTCATCTATTTTACAATTCAAATCTCTATTCTTCTTGCATCATACTTGTTCTTGTATAAGCGTAGATGGTCAATTGTCTTTCCATCCTCACATTAATATTTGAGATTTGGTTTAAGAACCTGATGTTGTCATTGTGATGTGCTTTGTTCCCCATAGTGACATAGAGAATTTGAACAAGTTTTAGGGGAATTACTTCTCAGGTGAATCTCTCTTGAGCGCTGGTAGTCGATTAGCATGTTGCATGTTTTCGCTTGAGTTTGGCTTCGTGGTAAATCTGTGCCTTGCAATGATATGAAAAACATGACCACATTGTTGGAAATGTTTTCTCATGATGATATATGTATGCATTTTGGTTGTAGGACGTGTATTTTGTCATATTTGATTAGTTCAATGTCTCTGCATTGTGTACAAATTATTGTTACACTTTACTAAAATAAACATAGAACACATTTTCATTTCCTGTCATATATCATCTTCATTATTTCTTGGTCGGGAATGAAATCTCCATACCCTCCAATCAGAAATTAATTAGATTTTTCTATTGTGGTTCCTCTGCCTGTCCATTGTCAATTCACCAATGGTTTCATCGGGATTTCATTTCAATCCATTTGGATTCTTTCCCTTCGCACTCTTTGTAGCTGGCCCTCTTTCATTGCTTACCAAGATGCTCTCACAATCACAAAAGAAACAATTTACTCTAAAGCTATTAAAATTCTACATTTACCACATATTTCTTTTTGTTTGTCGTTTCTTTTTTAGCTTGAATCCGCCTTTTGCACCTTTCAACCCAATATTGAATCTTTGCATTCTCTACTGAAGCGTTTCTTGCAAATAACGTTATTTTATAACTACTGGTATTTGGGTTTGGCATGTAGATGGCAAGTCTCTAACAAATCTGAACTCCACATGCTCTCATTTTACTATATCCACCTGGCTCTCATATGCATTTGTAGTTAGTGCCTATTATTCTCTTAAGTAATGCAACCTGGCCATAGTCTCTTCATTGGACTGAGTCAGAGTGCATCATTAAGCTATGGTTCTGTGTTTCTTTAAGTCTTTACATTTGTAAGATTACTCCCCGTACTTTTTCAACGTGTCCTCTGTCATAACCAGTTTTTTTCATTATTCAATCATTATTTGTGTGCCATTTTTAAAATCATTCTCTCTCTACTGGCATTTGTTTTAATGTTCTTTAATTTGTATATTACTCCAGCATTAATCCATTTTGTTCAAATTTCAAAATGGATCATTTCAATTTCAAACAACTCTTTGATATTGTTTCCTCCCAAGGCCTAGCAAGATGCAACCTGCAGTCGGAAGAGTAACCCCGATTCCACTGTCACAGTCCCATCCTCCCTGCTACGTCCAACTATGTTGCTCTATGCAATTCCAGCCTCTTTCCTTTACCATCACAATAGAGACCGCTCTTGCTACATCCATTCTTGGCATATAATATACATTCTCCCTGCGGGTGCTCTGCAAGCAATTAGTACTTAAAAATTAAATTATGTAAACCAAAAACAAAAAAACAACACCATCATTTATGCTCTAAAGACACTGTAACCCTTATCGCAATTGAGCCACAAAATTTGTGGCACCAATTTTTTTGGGGGGATTTCTTGAGAGCACTAAGTTGCAACACAAATGCTGATAAAAATAAAAGATCTAATATTTACTGATTGCTACAAGGCTATGCAATGGCCTCTATATATAGAGAGTCTATGAGATGAGGGCATTGATAGAAGATGATTCTAGAATATAAGGAGATAGAGCTGTATGACCTAGTATCAAGTACATCATCCATATCTATTACCAACATAATAGGAAATGTGTGACAGATTGACAATTCAGTTATAACAACCTAGGTGTAGTTGTTGACCGTCTCTAACATCCCCCCTTAATTTCTACCACTAATGATAATGCATGGGAGAAATTACAATAATATTTTAGATAGGATAGGTCCCGGCATTGAGCCTTGTTAGGTACCTATTTACAAAAAAAAAGAAAGAGAGGGGAACATGATATGACTATCCCCCCTTAATGTTCACCTCAATCATGCCGAGCATGCCTCGTAGTTTCAAAAATTTGGCCTCAAGCATACTCTTAGTAAATATATTTGCTACTTGGTCTTCACTTGGACAAAATCGAAGATTAACAAAATTTGCTTGAACAAGATCCTGAATATAGTGAACATCAATCTCAATGTATTTTGTTTTGGCATGAAAAACAAGATTATTTGCAACTTGGATAGCACTTTGATTATCACAATACAAAGGAGTAGCTGAACTTTGTACAAAACCAAGCTCAAGTAAAAGGTTGTGAATCCAAACTAGTTCCTTTCCAACTTCTTTTGTTGCTCTATATTATGCTTCACATGAGGACAATGATGTAGTAGTTTATTTTTTGTTGCTCCATGTAATTGGACCTGACTCGAGCTGAAAAATATAACCACCAGTAGATTTTCTATCATCTATATCACCTCCCCAGTCTGAATCTATGAAGCCAATCAAAGAAACTGAGGACTTGTAACTATAATGTATGTCATAGTAAATGGTTCCACGAATGTATTGTAAAATCCTTTTGGCAGCCAACCAATGAGTTTCTTTTGGTTCCTGCATAAATCTAGATACCAAATTGACTGCAAAACAAATGTCTGGTCTAGGCTATGTTAGATAAACCAAGCTACCAACAAGCTATCTATAGAAAGTAGCATCCACCTTCTTGGAAATACATTCTTTAGTAAACTTAATTCCAGATTGAAAAGGAGTAGGGGCTGGCTTACATTCAAGCATGTTAAATTTTTCTAAAAGATCCAAAGCATATTTTTCTTGAGAGATAAATAACCCATCATGAAGTCTACTAATTTGCAAGCCAAGAAAATAATTCAGTTCACTCAAATCACTCATATGAAATGCCCCTTTAAAATCTAATTTCAAATCACTAATTAACCCAATATTTGGTCCAGCTATGAGTAAATCATCCACATAAACTGCAACAAGAATAATTTCATTTTGCACTCTCTTCACATTAAGATTTGGATCTGATTTGCATTTTTGAAACCCATAAAGCTGAAAATACCTATCAATCTTCTCATTCCATACTCTTGGTGCTTGTTTAAGCCCATAAAGTGACTTCTTTAATCTACAAACAAGATTAGGATGTTGGTGATCTACAAAACCTGGTGGTTGTTCCATATATATTTCTTCATATAAATCTCCATTTAAGAAAGCATTTTTTACATCCATTTGTTGAATATGCCACCCAAGACTTGCAGCCAAAGAAAGAATAATTCTAACTGTATTCATTTTAATGATAGGAGCAAAAGTTTCTTCATAATCAATAACCTCTTTTTGATTAAATCCCTTCGCAACCAATCTAGCTTTAAATTTTTCTATAGCACCATCTGATTTAAATTTTGTTTTATAAACCCATTTGCAACCAATGACATTCTTACCTTTGGCAAGTTGCACAAGTTCCCAAGTTTTTTTTATTACCAAAGCATCATATTCTTCTTCCATAGCTTGCTCCCATTCTTTCTTCCCTCTAGCTTCCTCATATGATCTTGGGTCATTTACTTGTAATAAATTGGCCATGAGAGCACTACCATTCCTCCCTTGGATCTTTGAGCCTTGCCTATATATTTCTTCAACACTCCTTGTCTTTTGTCTAGCTGAAAAATCATCTTCTTCATCATCACTACCTACAGAAAATGTCTGATTAGAAGCATTAGTTGTGTTATTTTCACTAGTATTTTCATCATTTGTAGAAGTGCACAATTCATCCTCATCAATGTAGTCTCCGTTTCTTCCTAAAATATCTGAAAAATGAGAAGCATTTATTCTTGTAGAGCAAGGAGTGACTGTAAGTTGTGAATGCTAATAAAACTTCACATCTCTACTAACAAAGACCTTATTTGTTGTCAAATCATATAACTTATCAGCCTTTGATTCTTCACTATAACCCATAAACAAACACTTATGACTCTTTGCTTCTAACTTTTCCCTTTGTGCATCAGGAATGTATGCCCAAGCAATACACCTAAATACTTTAAAATATCCAATGTGAGGTTTCTTACCACTCCATGCTTCTGCAAGGGTGATATTTGTGAGAGCTTTGGTGGGGATTCTATTTATAATATGCGAAACACAGGAAATAGCCAAACCCCAAAATTTATTATGCAAACTTTTGAAATGCAACATGCAACGAGCCATTTCTAAAAGAGTTCTATTCATTCTTTCAGCCACTCCATTTTGTTGAGGAGTATAAGGAACTGTTCTTTGCACCTTAATACTATAATTTTCACAAGATGACTCAAATGCATAATTGCAATATTCACCCCCATTATCCGTCCTTAAACATTTAATTGTTTTGCCACTTTGAATTTCAACTAATGCCTTAAACTTTTGAAACACTTCTTTTTTCTTTTCAAAAAAATAAACCCATACTCTCCTATTGTAATCATCAATAAAAGTGATAAGGTACCTGGCACCTAAAAGTGAAGGATATCTTGGTTCACATAAATCCTTATGAATGATTTGTAGTGGATGATTAGCTCTCCATGCTTTACTTGAGTCAAAAGGATCCTGATGATGTTTCCCTAACACACAACCTCACACACACCTTCACAAGCTGAAATTTTTGTTAATCCTCTTACCATATCCATTCTAACCATATCTTGTAATTTTCTATAATTTAAATGTCCAAGTCTAGCATGCCAAAGTTGTGACATATAATCAATCTGAGCAATAAAAGCATGAGAGAGTGTATATTTATCATCAAAAAACTCCACAAATTTAAATAGTTTTTCTTCATGATCAACTCTACCAATAGTAATTATATTGCTTGGGTCTTTTCTATCTCTAACAATAACTTGATCAGTATTGACAAAAAACTCATATCTAGCTTGAACTATTTTGTATACTGAAATAAGATTCACCCCCAATCCTTCAACCAATAAAACATTTTTCAAAGACCCATGTGTTATATTAACAGTTCTTGTTCCTAAAACTAGAAGTTTCATTTTAATGCCAATAGAAATTTCTTGATCTGAATTCTTTCCTTTATAAAAATCAATAAAAAAAGATCTATCCCCAGTCATGTGAGATGATGCCCCTGAATCTAAAATCCATTCTTTGTTAGAATCTGAAGCAAAGTATCCCCCCTTAACACTAGATTTACTCTTGGGTGTAGCAATTACCTCCTCATTTGATTTCTCTTGCCTTTTTAAAGAGATAGCTACAAAACTATGTTTATCCTTCTTTCCATCCTTATACCTTTCTTGCTTGGGCTTATATTGCTTCCTTTCATTGTTCCTCTTCTTCAAACAAAAATCTCCATGTGATTCTCACCTCCACAATACCTATAAATAAAGGGCTTTCTTCCATCTTTCTTTTCTGCACCATCATTTCTAGAAAAATGGTTAGAATCTTCATTGTTTCAAAATTTATTATTTCCTTTTCAATCCTTTCTTCCATCATTTCTAAAAAAATTACTCTTGGTTGTATATGCATGATTCTTCTTAATATGCCCTTCTTTAATAAGCTAAACTTCTTCATCTAAAATAGATTTGCAAAATTGATCAAAAGTTTCCTGGGGGGTATTGGGATTTAGTTGAAGAACCCTTGTCCTTGATTCCTTAAATACTTTATATGGCTGGGGAAGCTTACTTTCAACCATTGCAATCAACTAAAAATCCTTTTTCGCATATTCAGCACCTATTTTTTTTAGCTGAGCATTTAAAAAAGTAACTTCATTGAAGTAATCAGACATTTTTTCAAAATCAGATGGATCTAAATTCATCAATTTTTCTTCTATACTAAACATGCTAGCAATGTCTGCATCTTTATAATCTTTTTCTAAAGTCTCCCACAGCTCTATTGGGTTATCAATATCAACAAATCTTCTATTTAAATTGGGGCTCAAAGCTTTACCAATAATACCTCTAGCTTGCTCCAACTTACATTTCCACAACTCCTTTTCTTTGTCAGTTTGTTGAGGTTCCCCAATTTCTTTATTTACTATCCTCAATAAAGCCTTCTCTCTTAGAGCATTCTTGACTGCAATCTTCTAATCTGCAAAACCACTTCTATCAAAGATAAACAAAACTTCATTTGAAGAACCCATGTTAGCAAAAAAATCAGCTTTCAAACAAATCTAGCAATACTCCAAAAGCATAACAGCCTTGTAACAAAGTATCACTCCAAAAATATATCAGCCCTGCAAACAAACCATTTCCAGCAATATATTTTCCTGTAGAAAAACCCTCTAGCAATATTCAATATTTCTAGCTAAATTTCTAAATGAATCTTCAGCTGAACTTGGCAATGAAAAAATCAGAAATAAACACTTAGAAAGAAGCAAATTTTTATTCACAAATTGATTGCTACAAGGCTATGCAATGGCCCCTGTATATAGAGAGCCTATGAGATGAGGGCATTGATAGAAGATGACTCTAGAGGATAAGGGGATAGAGTTGTATGACCTAGTATCAAGGACAACATCCATATCTATTAGCAACATAATAGGAAATGTGTGACAGACTGATAATTCAGTTATAACAGCCTGGGTGTAGTTGTTGACTGTGTCTAACAAATGCAACCCCCCGGCCCATCGGTGCATCACTCCTCCCTACGCGTATAGATTTACTCCTCTCTTTGGTTTGGATATTTCTGAAAGAATGAGAAAATTTGTGCTTTAGATATGTTCAACTTAAGGTGGTAACTCCTTATTTATTCGATATTTAATCTATCTCATTGTTTTAATAATGGTTTTTTTTTTTTTTTTGTTGAAAACCAATTTTATTATTATTTGACCTATTCTTTTGCCCTAGTGATTCCAATTAGGTGAAATTACGAGTAGAGAGTAGACAATTCGATTGTGAATGATTGTATTTGTATTGTATCTTTTGTATGTTACACGATTATTTCTACTTGTAGTTTATTGTATAATGCTTTACTTTTATCGCCCAAATTTGGATGGCTGAAAATTTGAAGAAC
The DNA here is from genome assembly GCA_028749045.1 of Cupressus sempervirens. Lineage (NCBI taxonomy): Eukaryota > Viridiplantae > Streptophyta > Pinopsida > Cupressales > Cupressaceae > Cupressus > Cupressus sempervirens. Next base: position 826,201,269 of record CM053785.1, on the reverse strand, counting down.
TCAGAGGCTACTGCCTTATACAAGCGATGCTATAACATTCTCCAATTCACTTTTTTTATGGAATCTAATAGCCTGCTAGTTTTTCTTTAAGGATCTTTTGCTTCAATCCCAAGTTTCACTGGAATTTTTACACATTTTTTTGCTCGCATTTGAAAACTACACACATAAAACTACATTATCAACTTATTTTATGTTTTTATTATTAAACATAATGTCACATCTCACCCTAAAACCCTTTTTCTTTCGTGCTTATGTGGCTATGCCGACTTGGTCAAAATTTAGACTTAATTAAAAGACAAATGAAAGTTAATGTTTTAGATTTCTAAATTGAAATGATTATTACAAAGGATACATATGAGATGTTACATTCAATGATGATGCTATTTGATGTAATCATGATGTCATGCTTATAGTTCTAATTCCATTAATGTTATTTTTAATGTTGATGTAATTAAGTTGTTAATCATGATCGATACTGACTTCTTGTTATGGTTGTGAGTGTTTGAGTGGATGCAGGGATCATTACGATGGAAGTATGTTCGAGGTAGAGAAGGCTAGCTCTTGGAAGGGGATGTGTCGGATGACCATGTGACCACACACACACCACTTAGGATTAATATGTTTGTTCAATTTATGCTACATTATTGACGTTAACTTTGAAATATGGCAAATGAATTTAGAAATAACATTTGATTTAATGTGCAAGTAGAAAAGAAATATAATAACTATCTGAAAGATGGACTTTTGTTTTAAATAGTTTTTTTATAATGAATAAAGGACAATATAGAACATTTTTACTCAAACAACTCTAAATGCTCGATAGAGATGATGGCTCGAATTCCTCAGTGAATGTGATTTTGGCATCGAGTATATAAAGGGTAAAGAAAATAGAGTAGCAGATGCACTTAGTCGCAGAAGACATATTGCTACTATCTCTACATCTCGAACATGCATGAGGGAGTATATCCTCCAATATCTTCCTAGGAATACTCATTATGAATGGGTAAAGTTAGTTTTGGATACGGATGTTGCTGATCCACGATTTGACGAATATTCTTTGGATGAGGATGGTCTACTTAAATATCAAAACAAGATTTATGTTCCTGATCGTGAAGGATTGCAGAAAATTATACTTGAGAAAATGCATAACACTCCATTTTTAGGTCATCCAGGGGTAAATAAGATGATGGCTAACTTAAGGCCTTTGTATTTTTGGCCAGGACTCAAATGGGATGTGATGGAGTATGTAGCCCAGTGTTTAGAATGCCAGCATGTCAAGGCTGAGCATGCTAGCTCATCCAGCAGGTCTTCTGTATCCCCACAAGATTCCACAGTATAAATGGTAGGTTATCAGCATGGATTTTGTATAGGGTTTACCCATGACTCGACAGAGGCAATGATGTTATCTTAGTCGTAGTTGATAAGTTTATGAAGGTTGCTCATTTTATTCCTAGTAGCCTAAAGGACGGATCTCCAGTATTGGCAAGGAAGTTTGTTCAGGAGATTTTTTGACTACATGATCTTCCTGAGACTATTATTTCTGATAGAGACACCCGGATGACTTCAAGGTTTTGGACAACCTTGAATGCTTCTTTAGGTACATGTTTGAATTTTAGTACAACATACCACCCTAAGACTGATGCTCAAACCGAGCGGGTGAATCAGTTATTGGAAGATTTACTAAGCATGTACTGTATGGATCAGTAGTACAAATGGGAGGAATATCTTCCATTGGTGGAGTTTGCCTATAATAACTCCTATCATTCATCTTTGGGTATGGCCCCATTTGAGGCTCTCTATGGACGGAGATGTCAGACTCATATTAGTTGGGATAAGGTTGAGGACAAGATTATTGTGGGTCCTGAGATGCTAAGAGAAATAGAGGAACAGGTAACCCTAATCCGCAGTCGGTTGAAGGAGGCAGTAGATCAACAGAAGAGTTATGCAGACAAGAAACGCACTTTCTGCCAATTTCACATCGGGGATAAGTGTTTCTCAGGGTTAGGCCGCAAAAGAGTTCAATCTCATTTGGCAAGAGTTCAAAGCTTGCTCCAAGATTTGCTGGCCCATTCGAAGTTCTAGAAGTCATCAACCCATTTGCTTATCGGCTTGCTCTACCGCCTACTTTAGCCCACATTCGTAATGTTTTTCATGTATCTTTACTTAAACCCTATCATCCTGCTATATCTCACAT